>VOCT01071281.1:0-16147 GCA_007922175.1 Pelusios castaneus
GGCTCAGTAGGAGAGGAAGTGACCATCACCCCAGGGTCTCCTGAGTGCCGCTCTCAGTGCATGGCCCAGCCCCGCTCCCAAGCCTGGGACTCCCAAGCACCTTAATCCAGCCCTGTGCAGGGGGCTCAGCAAACCCATGACATCTTCAGCTCCGGCTGGTTTGTTTTTAGCTTGGTGAAGTTTCCAGAGGCTGCCAAGGGAACACATGAGGCATTTTCTACAGGACACTATTAGCAAAGTTAATCAGCACTTTTACTTCTCAAGACATGTATGTGCAGGACACTTTTTCCCCCAAAATCCATTGAACTTGACTGTCTTTTATTTTTCTTCTGGCCTACCTGATAGAGGATGTTTCTGTGAATACAGTTACAAAGCATAAAACACTAACACCATCTTTGTTGCAAGAGTAGATCCATGGTGTTGCTCTTCAGCTGTTTTTTGGTGCCAGCTCTTTGTGAAGTTCTGAAAAGCAAAAAGAACATTTTTTTACCCCCTTGGACTGGGGGGTGGGGAAGAAACAGATTATTGCATAAAATACCCCTTTCTTTTATAAATCTCCTTTCTGACTGTAGGATCCAGCCCTGGGCCTGACTAAAGGAGCCAAATCGGCCCGAGGACCGCCCCCTGGGGTACTCCACTCATTACAGGTTGCCAACTACACATTGACCCATTGATTCCTACCCGCTGAGCCCGTTGATCTAGCCAGATTTCTACCCACCTTATGGTCCACTCATCCAACCCGTACTTCCCTAACTTCCCGACGAGAATGTTGTGGGAAACCATATCAAAAGCCTTGCTAAAGTCAAAGTACACCATGTCAACGGCTCTTCCCGCATCCACAAATCCAGTCATCTCATCATAGAAGGCAATCAGGTTGGTCAGGCACAATTTGCCGTTGGTGAATCCATGCTGACTGTTCCTGATCACTCTATTTTCCTCCAAGTGTTTCAGGATGGATTCTTTCAGTACCTGCTCCATGATTTTTCCAGGGATTGAGGTGAGGCTGACCGGTCTGTAGTTTCCCGGACCCTCCTTCTTCCCTTTCTTGAAGAAGGGTACTATATTTGCCTTTTTCCAATCCTCCGGGACCTCCCCCATTCGCCATGAGTTTTCAAAGATAATGGCCAGCCGCTCTGCAATTGCATCGGCCAACTCCCTCAGCACCTTTGGATGCAGTTCATCCGGCCCCATAGACTTCTGTACATCCAACTTCTTTTAAGTAGTCCCTAACCTGACCTTCCATCACCGAGGGCCGCTCTTGTTTTCTTCATTCTGTGTTACGCAGTTTAGTAGCCTGGGAGCTGGCCCTCCCTGTGAAGACTGAAGTAAAAAAAGCATTGAGGACTTCAGCCTTTTCTGCATCATCCACCACGAGGATACCTGCCCCATTCACTGAGGGACCTACACCATCCCTGATCCTCTTCTTGTTATGACATACTTGTAGAACCCCTTTCTGTTATCCTTCACATCCCTTGCTAGCTGCAACTCCAATTGTCCTTTGGCCTTTCTGATTTTAGCCCTGCAGTCCCGAGCAATATCTTTATATGCCTCCCTTGTCATCTGTCCAAGCTTCCACTTCTTGTAACCTTCCCTTTTATGTTTCAGCTCACTGCAGAATTCTCTACTAAGCCACGCTGGGCGCCATCCACATTTACTGTTCTTTCTTCATATTGGAATGTTATCTTCCTGTGCCTTTAACAGGGTTTCTTTAAAATACAGCCAGCTCTCTTGGACACGTTTCCTCTTCTGATCAGCTTCCCCAGGGATCCTGCCCATCAGTTCCCTAAGGGAGCCAAAATCTGCTTTTCTGAAATCCAGGGTGTGTGTTCTGCTTCTTTCCTTCGTTCCAGGATCCTGAACTCTACCATCTAATGGTTGCTGCTGCCCTGGTTGCCATTTACTTCTACTTCCCTGAACAATTCTTCTCTATTTGTGAGCAATAGGACTAGAGGTGCAAGGCCCCTCGTTGGTTCCTCCAGGATTCGTACTAGGAAGCTGTCCTCAATATTCTCCAAAAACTTCCTGGATTGCATGTGCACTGCTGTATTGCCTTCCCAGCAGATGTCAGGATAATTGAAGTGACCCATGAGAACCAGGGCCTGCGATCTGGAAACTTCAGTTAGTTGTCCATAGAACGTCTCATCCACCTCCTCCTTCTGGTCTGGTGCTCTGTATTAGACACCTACCATGACACCCCCCTTGTTGCATTCTCCTCTAAACTTAACGAACAGACTTTCAACCGGCTTGTTTCCACTTTCATAGTGGAGCTCTGAGCAGTCATACAGCTCTTTTACATATAGCGCTACTCCTCCCCATCTTCTTCCCTGCTTGTCCTTCCTGAACAATTTATACCCATCTATGGCAGTGTGCCAGTCATGCAAGCTATCCCACCACTTCTCTG
Source organism: Pelusios castaneus (assembly GCA_007922175.1). Lineage (NCBI taxonomy): Eukaryota > Metazoa > Chordata > Testudines > Pelomedusidae > Pelusios > Pelusios castaneus. The sequence goes on from VOCT01071281.1 coordinate 2,402, forward strand.
TTATTCCAGTTACATTATAGTTCCTTGTCTGTGCCAGTACTACCAATTCTTCCTGCTTGTTTCCCAGGCTCCTAGCATCTGTGTACAGACACTTAAAATACCAGGCCTATTGCCCTACTTTGCCCTGTCGATTATCTCTCCTGTTGGATTTTCCTCCTTGCAATTTCTCCCAGACTCCTCCTTTCCCACTCGCCTCAGGTATTAGGGCTTCATTAGGACACATAAGACAATGGAGTTGAGTCACATGGTCAGTCCAGGTGACTCACTAAGCAGGTTTCTCCCTAGGCCCATTGTACCTGTGGTTCTCTTAATGGGCCATCAAGGAGACAATCCAATTCTGGGCTTTTTCCCAGAATCACACAAGTTGTAATACAGATATAACGAACATATTCCTAACATCTCATACCAATATGACACCTACATATAAACTATATAATCATTCCTAGCAGATCATAACTTTTCTATTAACATCAAACATGGGTTATCTCATATGAATTGTTATGAAATATTAATATGAAATAGTATCATAAATGGTCCCCTAAATCTGGACAGCATCACACCCCAGCCTTGACATTTCTCCCTCCCTGGCCTCACTGGGGCCCTGCCATCCTCCAGTCCTGCCACCAGGGACCCCACCAGCTCTGCTACCGAGCTCCCCACTGCCCCGCTAGATCCATGCTGGCCTTGCCGGGGACCCACTGGACCACCGGGGCTCCCACCAGCCCCACTGCTGGGCTCCCAGATCCCCCATGGGTCCTCTGCCAGCCTCACCGGGGTCCCTAACAGAAACTCACCCCCAGCCTCGCCAGGGCCCCACCAGTCCCCCCGCCAGTCCCTGTGCTACCTTTGAGCCATCCAGATGGCCCTCCACTGGAGTGGCATGGGGGTCTATCCCCCCCCCATGTTGCCCTGGGCAACTTCCCTTCTTGCCCTCCTGCTAAGACCACCTATGCTCAGGCCAGTCCATTATTCCTGTATGCATGCATCCACTGGGTGTGGAAACCCAGCTCTGCGTTGGTCTGCATCTATTCCAGCCAGGGTGAGACCCGCATTTGGGGACACAACATAGCAGAGTTTCATAGCTGTACATATGTGACATTTCAAGGAACCTGCTGCCATAGCAGTAAAGTTCAGCACGTCACGAGCATTCCAGAAACACATCACATAACACACTTTACATCAGACTGTACACAGTGACACTGGACGGGTGATCATGAGTGATGCACAAATCACACCAATGGGGTGTATATGGGTACAGCAAGTCACAGAGATATTTAGGGGATTTGGATCTGGAGAGCCTTGGCTCAAAAGTCCCAAATAGACATGGCAACCCACCTTCTTCTACAGGGCATGAAAAGATCCAGCCTATGGGGGCAGTGGGGAAAGGGAGGGGGTTTAGCTGCGAAAGAGGAAGTGGATCTGACCCTTCATCCCAGTAGAGACCCCTCCTGCATAAGACAGGTGTCTTCCCACCATGCACCAGGGCACTCGAGGGGATCATCTCCTCAGTTGCTCATACATACCTTGCTGTCTGGGCTGCAATGTCTGGGAGAAATGGGGAGGGGTTAGCCAGAGATGCCCTGAATAGATAGACACTCCCACACACTGGTCCCTGACAGCTCCTGCCCCTTCAGGGTCCCCAAACTCCACACCAGGCCTTGACAAGCCCCTCTCCCCACCCATCCCTCTCACATCCCCAGCTGGGCACCCCATACCCCCTTTCTAACTTTGGGGATCCCAGACTTTCCTTTGAGGGGGACCCTCCCAGCTTATTCTACCACACCCCCAATACTCTGGGGATGAGATAAGCAGCCCTGATCTCAGCCACAGGTCATATACTAGGAAGCAGCTGCCCCCTGCCACCCTGAATTTGGCCCCCAAGATTGGCACTTACCCAGTATGTGGGGTTGGTGTCAGGGGGGCTCCTGGACTGGGCCTGGGGTGGAGAATGAAGCATGTGGGTCATTAACTCCACACCCAAGAGACCCCCAATGGAATCCAGGGACCAGGAGCTGATAAGGACTGGGACAGTCCTGCCCCCAAGAGGAGAAAGTGGGGAAAGGAGAGGGCTACGGACTGGAGTGAGGGGCAACAGCAGAGCTGGGGGTGTAGCCAAGGACTGGGATAGCAGGGGGCTGTGCGTTGGAAGTGAGGAGCTCCCCTGGCAGAGCTCTGGGAAGGGAGTGCCTGGGTGGGGTTGCAGGGGAGGCACTAAGCACCTGTCACTCACCTCTGGGCTGGACAGGGCTGCAGAAGCCACGTTTTCATACACTGCTCCCCCTGGGAGTCTTGATCTGGCAGTGAGAACCTGGGGGTGCAACCATCATGAGAGATGCTGGAATTGGGGCCTGGATTTCAGACCCCACTGCTCTAACCCACCAGCCATCCCCTGAACCAGGACAGAACCCAGGAGTCATGGCTTCCAGCCTCTGCTCTAACCACTAGATCCCCAGTCCCCTCCCAGAGCCAGGCATGGAACACAGGAATCCTGGCTCTCCTGGGGGGGAGATGTGCCTAATGTTTCCGCTGAGTGCTGTGTGTGCCTCAGTTTCCCCTATGTTACTCATGTATTTTGGTGATGGCACCTAGGGGTGTGACTAGTGCACAGGGCCCTGGAGGATGGATGGGCCTTCCCCAGCCACACATGCAGACAATAGCCAGGTTATCTCTGCCCTGAATGAACTGGCTGTGACACGCTGTAACAGGTGGCAGAAAGTGGAAACAAGTGTTGGGGGGGGGGGCGCATCTTGCCCAGGAGTAGGGTTACCAGATGTCAAAGTATGGAAAGGAGGACAGGGAAGTACGAAAAGGACGACACAGAGAAAATGTAGTATTAATACCTGTCCGCCCCCACAACCCCTTCCCTGCTCCACTGCCTGCTCCCGCAGCCCCTTCCACAATCCTCGCCCCCCCCCCCCCCGCTGCAGCCCCTTCCACAATCCCCTGCCAGCCCCCACGGCCCCTTCCCTGCCCCTCTGCCCCCCGTGCCCCTTCCCAGCCCCACTAACCTGGCCGGAGGTCCAGAGCTGCAGCGGTGGCCAGCAGAGCTACTCCTGGGCCAGGCCCCTTCCGCCCTGAGCACACTCTGTCTGAGCATGCTCAGGGCAGAAGATTTGAAACTCCCCAGTCTGGCCGCAGCAGGACAGGGTGGAACAAGCTTTGCTGGAACCCTGGGCGGAACGCACCGGTACGCAGCGTTCCACCTCGGTTTTGGCTGTGATCCACAGATTAGCTGAACCCAGCTTTTCAGGCATATATTGGAGCCTAAAATTCTTGGCTTATACGCGAGCATATACAGGAGCTTCATATAAAAAAACTGAAATTTTAATCATAAGTAAAAAGCCTGACAAAATCACATATTTTTAAAATGCCTGCAGGACAGAGGACGTGAAGGTAAAAAGGAGGACATGTCCTCCTTTTGCCGGATGTCTGGTTACCCTACCCAGGAGAGAATCAAAGCTCTGGGGAGGGACAAGAGAGTCATGGCTGTGAGGAAAGGGGGTGAGAGGGGGCCACAGGGAGCAGGGCCAAGACTCGGGCCCAGTGGGTAGGGATAAATGACTCAATGTCTAGCTGGCAATCAGTAACAAGTGGAGTGCCCCAGGGGTTGGTCTTGGGGACTGTTTTGTTTAACATCTTCATTAATGATCTGGATGATAGGATAGATTGCATGCTCAGTAAGTTTGTGAATGACACCAAGCTCGGGGGAATGGTAGGTAGACTGGAGGGTAGGGATAGGACTCAGGGAGACCTAGATTAATTGGAGCATTGGACCAAAAGAAATCTCATGAGGTTCAACAAGGACAAGTGCAAAGTCCTGCACTTAGGATGGAAAAATCCCATGCACTGCTACAGGCTGGGGACTGATCGGCTAAGTAGCAGCTCTGTAGAAAAGGACCTGAGGGGTTACGGTAGACAGGAAGTTGGATATGAGTCAACAGTATGTCCTTGTTGCCAAAAAGACCAATGGCATGTTGAGCTGCATCAATAGGAGTGTTGCAAGCAGATCAAAGGATTATTCCTCACTATTGGGCACTGGTGAGGCCACATCTGGAATATTGTGTCCAGTTTTGGGCTCTCTACAATAGAAAGGATGTGGACAAATTAGAAAAAGTCCAGCAGAGGGCAATGAAAATGATTAGAGGGCTGGGGCACATGACTTACAGGGAGAGACTGAAGAAACTAGGCTTATTTAGTCTGCAGAAGAGAAAACCGAGGGGCGGTATGATAGCAATGTGACCGGGGCCTCCTGGGATAACCTTCTGGATGTGCAAAAATCAGGGCAAGCTGCAAAACTGGGAGCCAAACTCCCCAAACACTGATGGGTGGTACTTAAACCAGTCTCCCTATCAGTCACAACCAGGCTTCTGGTTCCCCACACTGGGTACCAAGAAATCTGCCCAAAATAGAAACAGCTCCCTTTATTGCACTCCAGCTCCTCTGGCTCCCACCTAGCCGCACGGTCCCCTAATAAAATAGGTTCTCCGGACCCCAAAGTGCCAGCCACATCACACAGAACAATATAGGCTTGGATCTCACCCAAAATACCACACTGATAGCCAATCCTTTAATAACTACAATTAAAGGTTTCATGTAAAAGAAAAGAAGCAAAATATGAGAGATGTTAAAGGGTCAAAGTGAATCACACACATACAAATGATTTAGAGTCCATGTAAAGAAGTTTGCAGGCTTGTTCCTCTGGAGTTTGCAGGCTCATTCCTCTGGTAAACACCCAGCACTCGGGTGGTCCTCAGTCCTTTGTCCAGACGCAGAGGAATAGTTCCAGAGATGGGTGTTGGCTGTAGATCGGGGACTTGAGACAAGATGGAGTCGGGGCTGCTGCCTTTTATCACCTCTGGCCTTCTCTATGCTGTGTGCAGTTCTTTCCAATCAAAATGGAGTTGAGTCATATGTTCAAGTCCTAGTGGCTCAACAGGTTTCTCCTGTGGCCCATTGTACCTGGGAGCTTCCTTAATGGGCCATTAAGGGGACAATGGCTGTAGACATCCAGTCTGAGTAGTTTCCCCAGAATCACACAAGTTAAAGTATAGATATAATAAACATACTCCTAACTTTTAATACAAATTCAATTCCTAAACATAAACCATATAATCATTCCCAGCAAATTACTACCTTTCTATTGATACCAAACATGACATAGTTCCTATGGATTATAGCAATTGAGATATTAATACAAAATAATATCATAAATGGTCCCCTAAATCCAGATAGTGTCACAGAAACCTTCAACTACTTGGAGGGGTACTCCAAAGAAGAGGGAGCTAGGCTGTTCTCAGTGGTGAAAGGGGACAGAACAAGGAGCAATGGTTTCAAGTTGCAGCTGGGGAAGTCTTGGCTGGATATTAGGAAAAACTTTCTCATTAGAAGGGTGTTGAAGCACTGGAATGGGTTGCCTAGGGAGGTGGTGGAATCTGCATCTCTGGAGACTTTTAAGGCCTGGTTAGACAAGACCCTGGCTGGGATGATTTAGTGGAGTAGTCCTGCTTTTACAGGGGGTTGGACTAGATGACCTCATGAGATCCCTTCCTGCCCTAATATTCTATGATTCTATGACTCGAGTCAGGAGCTGGTCACTGCTTTAACTCCTAGTTAAGCTACTACCAAAGTGTCTTTGCTGGGACCCAACTAATGAAAGCTCCTGAGTCCCATGTGTGTTGGGAATCATTCTGACTGCAGATGGGGGGCAGGGCTCTTTAGGCTGTGTGGGGCTGCCGAGGGTCCCATCTAGGGACTCTCATGGGGGAGTGCAGGCAGAGCAGAAGGCTGAACATTGTAACACCAGAGTCAGGAGGTGACTGCCCTGGTGTGTGGAGAACTGGTGGGAGGGGAGCGCAGAATCAAAACACTAGAGTCCTGCTTGGCAATGCCTGAGGGGTTCCCAACAATGTCCTGAGCACTCTGGCCCAAGAGGGCTGTTACTCACAGAGGAAATAGGCCACAACTCCAACCAGTGCCACCCCCACCACTGTCCCGATGACGATCTCAGTGATGGCTCCAGCTGACAGAGACTTTCCTAGGTCTGTACTTAAAGATTCTGGAGGAGAAAGAAGAGAAAGGGGTGGTTGGATCAGGGAACACAGCCATGCCCCCCCGAACCCTGATCCTGCTCCAAAGTGGATCCCAGGGTGAGCCCCCCGCTGCCCCTCCCCCAGAAACATTGGGGGGAGCTGGGTTAGGGTCCCCCCTGAGCCTGCACATTTGAGCCCAAGACAGGACTCTAAATATGGTGGCAGGAGATGGGGGGTTCAAAGTTCAGGAACAAGGATTTCTCCTGGTGCTGCCCAGACCCCTAAGGAGCAGGGAGCTTTGGGGTTCCCAGTGTCCCCCAATGCATCCCATGCCCAGTGCTGGGTCAGAGAGTGCCTCAGCTCTCTTGCTGGCTGTTGTCATGGGATTCCGGAGTGATGGGGCTGGATGGTGCATTGACAGATCCCCTGCCCCCAGCCACAATGGAGCCCCCACCCAGTCATGGGGGACATGGATACATAGCCAAGCCTCAGTCCGTGCCCCCAGCAGAACCTGGATCTAGAGAAGAGCAGAGCTGAGCAGGAGGGGGAGGGATCATGCACAGAGAGACACCATTGCCCAAGGGTCCCCCAAATGCCACTGGCAGCCCACTACTCAGCCCCCACCCGATGCCCCAACCCAGCCCCAGCTCCACCCATGCATCACCTCTGCAGGATGTTCTCTGGTGCCAGACAGGAAGGCAGCACTGGGATCATCCCCAGACACTCACCTCTGACTCACACGATGACAGATGCCCAGGCAGTGAAGTTGGTGGGGGTTGTGAACCTGCATGTGAATGTGCCCTGCAGGGCCCAGGTCATGGGGTTAATGGTCCAGCTGCTCCTGGCCTCATTGATGTCAGTGCCATTGTGAAATGAACGATAGTGCAAGGGTGGGATTGAGTCAGAGTTGCACTTCAGGGTCAGAGGGGACCCCAGGGTGTGGGTGAGGTTTTCTGCTGGTCTATCCTTGCAGAGTCTGTCCCATCTACAGAGAAGGATGCATCAGGAAGAGGGATGGTGCCAGTGAGGTGCTATAAGGAGGGCTTTGGCATGTGTGGTCACTGGGAGGCATTCATGGACAGAAGATTGTTCTCCTAGGCTGGACTGCACCTGAGTAGGGAGGGAAACAGCCTTCTGGGAGGGAGATTAGCACAACTGATCAAGAGAGCTTTAAACTAGGGAGTCGGAGGAGATGGTTGGGAGATGCCCGAATAATCTCCGCGCCTGTTATTAGTGTTGAGAAGAAGGAAAATGAAATAAGAAAGGACACAGAAATAGAGAACAGCATGGAGGTTAGGAGGAGGGGTAGTGTAAATGCCAGTCTAGTGAGAGATATTGTCTGTAGAATGACAGTGTAGAATCAGGCAAAGAATGTGAGTGAGGCCAAGCAGCAAAAACTAAAATGTTTATATACTAACGCAAGAAGCCTGGGTAACAAAATGGAGGAACTGGAGCTACTGGTAGAGGAAGTGAGACCAGATATTATAGGGATAACTGAAACATAGTGGAATAGTAGTCATGACTGGTGTACCGGTATTGAAAGCTATGTGCTCTTTAGGAAAGACAGATATAAAGGCAAAGGTGGGGGAGTGGCATTGTATGTCAATGAGGAGGTAGACTGTAGGGAAATTCGAAGTGATGGAATTAACATGACAGAATCACTCTGGCTAAAAATCACATTGGGGAAAAAAGCTACTAGAGTTTCTCCTGGAATAGTGCTTGGGGTGTGTTACAGACCACTCGGATCTGATTTAGAATAGGGACCTTGTTAAGGCCTCTAAGGAAGTTAATACTATTGGGAACTGTGTGATTATGGTAGACTTTAACTTCCCAAATATAGACTGGAGGACATGTGCTAGTAGTAATAAGAGGGCCCAGATTTTTCTGGATGTGATAGCTGATGAATTCCTTCTCCAAACCGTTACCGAACCAACGGGAGGGGATGCCATCTTAGATTTGCTACTGGTGAGTAGCGAGGACCTCATAGAGGAACTGGTTGTAGGGGAAACTTAGGTTCAAGTGACCATGAGCTAATTCAGTTCAATCTAATTGGAAAGATAAAAAAAATAAATCTGTGACCAGGATCTTTGACTTTAAAAAGGCTAACTTTAGAAAATTAAGGGAATTAGTTGGGGAAGTGGATGGGACAGAAAAACTCAGGAATGTAAAGATAGAAGAGGCTTGGAATTGCTTCAAATCAAAGTTCCAAGAACTATCTGAAGCCTACATTCCGAGGAAGGGGAAAAAATTCATAGGCAAGAGCTATAGACCAAGCTGGATGTGTAAGCATCTCAGAAAGGCGATTAGGAGGAAGCACAGAGCCTACAAGGAGTGGAAAAGGGAAGGGATCAGCAAGGAAAGCTACCTTTTGAAGGTCAGAACATGTAGAGATAGAGTGAGAAAGGCAAAAAGTCAAGCTGAGCTGGACCTTGCCAAGGGAATTAAAACCAATAGTAAAAGGTTCTTTAGCCATATGAATAGGAAGAAAACAAAGAAGAAGCGGCACCGTTAAAAACTGAGAATGGGATGGAGGTCAAGGATAATCTAGGTATGGTACTTTGCATCTGTTTTCAATGAGAGTGAAGATGAGCGGGGGATAGAGGTAGGGTAACTAATGGGAACAAGGTCATGAAAGTGGAAATTACCATATCTGAGGTAGAAGCCAAACTTGAGCTGCCGGATGAGACTAAATCAGGGGGCCTGGACAATCTCCATCCAAGGATAGTAAAGGAACTGGCTCATGAAATTGCCAGCCCATTAGCAAAGATTTTTCATGAGTCTGTAAACTCAGGGATTGTACCATATGACTGGAGAATCGCTAATGTAGTTCCTATTTTTAAGAAAGGGAATAAAAATGATCCAAGTAACTACAGCCTTGTTAGTTTGACCTTGGTAGTATGCAAGGTCTTGTAGAAAATTTTGAAAGAGAAAGTACTTAAGGCTATAGAGGATAACGGTAACTGTGATAAAATACAACATGGCTTTACAAAAGGTAGATAGTGCCAGACCAACTTGATCTCCTTTTTTGAAAGGATAACAGCTTTTTTAGATAAAGGGAATGCGATGGACCTAATTTACTTAGATTTCAGCAAGGCATTGATGCAGTTCCACATAGGGAGTTATTAGTTAAGTTACAGAAGATGGGGATTAATATGAATATAGTAAAGTGGATAAGGAACTGGTTAAAAAGGAAGGCTACAGCGGGTCATACTGAAGGGTGAACTGTCAATCTGGAGGGGGGTTACCTCAGGGATCGGTCTTGGGACCAATCTTATTTAACCTTTTTGTTACTGACCTTAGCAGAAAAAGTGGGAATGTGCTAATAAAGTTTGCGTATGATACCAAGTTGGGAGGTATTGCCAATACAGAGAAGGATCGGGATACCATACAGAAAGCTCTTGTAAACTGGAGTATCAGGACCTTGTAAACTCTAGTATCAGGAATACAGTGTGCGGAGGCGGTCAAAAAAGCAAACAGGATGTTAGGGATCATTAAAAAGGGGATAGAAAATAAGACTGCAAATGTATTATTATTAGGGATCATTAAAAAGGGGATAGAAAATAAGACTGCAAATGTATTATTGCCCTTATATAAATCCATGGTACGCCCACATCTCGAATACTGTGTACAGATGTGGTCTCCTCATCTCAAAAAAGATATTCTAGCACTAGAAAAGGTTCAGAAAAGGGCAACTAAAATGATTAGGGGTTTGGAGAGTGCCTCGTATGAGGAACGATTGAAAAGGCTGGGCCTCTTCAGCTTGGAAAAGAGGAGACTGAGGGGGGACATGATAGAAGTATATAAAATTATGACTGATGTGGAAAAAGTGGACAAGGAAAAGTTGTTTAAATACTCCCATAATACAAGAACCAGGGGTCACCAAATGAAACTGATAGGTAGCAGGTTCAAAACAAATAAAAGGAAGTTCTTCTTCACACAACGCACAGTCAACTTGTGGAACTCCTTACCTGAGGAGGTTGTGAAGGCCGGGAGTATAACAATATTTAAAAGGGAACTGGATAAGTTCATGGTGGCTAAGTCCATAAATGGCTATTAGCCAGAAAGGGGTTAAGAATGGTGTCCCTAGCCTCTGTTTATCAGAGGATGGAGACGGATGGCAGGAGAGTGATCACTTGATCATTGCCTGTTGGGTTCACTCCCTCGGGCACCTGGCACTGGCCACTGTCGGTAGACAGATACTGGGCTAGATGGACCTCTGGTCTGACCCAGTACGGCCTTTCTTATGTTCTTATGAATAGGATGAAATGTAATAATGGGAAGTGCAAGGTCATGCATTTAGGGACAAATAACAAGCATTTCTCCTATAAGATGGGGACGCATCAGTTGGAACGGACTGGGGGTGGCTGAGAACCATGGCTATGTCTACACTTGCACTTTTAAGTCGACTTAGTGTGCCTACATTTAAAATTAAAGTCGACTTAAAGGGGAACTTACAAAGTCGACCTAGATCGTCCACACTGGATGCTCTAGGTCGACTTCGTGGGGCTAGGAGGACCTTGGGTAGGTCCACGGTGGCGGGGGGGCACCTCTTGTGTACAATGGGGCAAAGGGGGACAGGGACCCTGGCAGGGCATGTGGGCAGGGTCTGACGCTGTCTGGATTTAGGGAAGCACTTATGATATTAGTTTCAATGGATATCTCATAAATGCTATAATCCATAGGAACGATGTCATGTTTGGTATCAATAGAAAGGTAGTAATTTGCTGGGAATGATTATATAGTTTATGTCTAGGAATTCTATTTCGATTAGAAGTTAGAATTTGTTGTTATATCTATACTTTAACTTACGTTAATACCATTGTGTCCTTAATGTTTAGGAATGTGCCAGGACAATGGTCCCAGGGAGTTACCTGTTGAGTCATTAAGGACATAAGGAATACAACCATGCCGTTAGAATCAGGGGTCGCGCGGACACGGCCAACCTCCCTCAGTTCCATTCCAACCACAGAGCCTGTATTCAAAGCTCCATAGTAGAGGGGAGGAGGGAGGGATGTGGAGCACCCCTACAGGAACACACATCTCGAGGAACATCGGTTACTGTCAAGGTAAGCAACCTTCTTTTCCTCTTCGAGTGGTGTCCCTGTACGGGTGCTCCACTCTAGGTGCCTATGGAGCAGTTCCCCTATGGAAGGAGGGTACTTAGGAGCTTATGCCAACTACAGTTGAAAGTACCTTGGTCCCAAGGACCGTATCTGCTCTGACAGACTGGTCAATAGCATAGTGTTTGGAGAATGTGTGTACTGAGCTCCATGTTGCAGCTTTGCAAATGTCCAATAGCGGAACGTCCTTGAAGAAAGCCACCGATGTGGCCATACCCCTTGTCGAATGGGTTTTAATCCCTTCCGGGGGTATTACATTGTGGAGTGAATAGCACATAATAATGCACTCCTTTATCCACCTAGAGAGTCTCTGATGGGAGACTGCCATGCCCTTCGAACGTTCTGCTATAGATATGAACAGTCTCGGAGATTTCCGAAAACTCCTCGTCCTATCTATGTAAAAGGCTAAAGCCCGTCTAACATCCAGTGTATGTAAGAGAGCTGAGTGAAGATCCGAATGTGGTTTCAGAGAAAATATAGGCAAGTTTATTTCCTGATTGATATGGAAGGCAGTGTTTATTTTTGGAATAAACCTTGGGTGAGGACGTAGAGTTACTTTGTCCAGATGAAAGACTATATAGGGCGGATCAGCCATAAGTGCCGCCATTTCGCCCACTCGTCTTGCAGATGTTATGGCTACTAGGAAGGAGACCTTCATGGACAATAATTTTAAGGAACAAGTAGCCAATGGCTCAAATGGCTTTCCAGTAATAGACTGGAGTACAAGGTTTAAATCCCAAGGCACCGTTGGTGAGCGCACTTCAGGATAAACATTCTGCAGGCCATTCAAGAAACATTTCAACAGACTATGTGAAAAAATAGGCTTCTGATCAATTTTGGCATGGAAGGCTGAAATCGCTGCAAGGTGTACCTTCAGTGAGCTATTTGCGAGACCCCCGTGCTTCAAATGCAGGGTATATTCCAGGATCAGGTGGATTGGTGCAGAGGCAGGTAAGATTTTCCTGTCCTTACACCAATTACTGAATCTGCGCCATCTCTGTAGATATGATTTTCGCGTCGATGATTTTCAACTATTCAGTAAAATGTTCTTTACTTGCTCTGAACATTGTAGCTCATCGGATTGCAGCCACTGATCAGCCAAGTGGTCAGGTGAAGCTTGTCTAGGTGAGGATGTAGCACTCAGCTGTTTTTCTGATGAAGAAGGTCCCTGTGTGATGGCAGTGGTATTTGATCAGCGATGGACATCTGGAGAAGGTAAGGAAACCAAATTTGTCTCGGCCAGGCTGGAGCAATAAGGATTATCGTTGCTCCATCCTCCTTGGCCTTCTGTATTGTCCTGTGAATCAAGGGTATAGGAGGGAATGCATAACCTACATACCTGTCCCATTTCATGAGGAAAGCATCCCCTAGTGATTGGTCTCCCACCCCTGCCCTGGAGCAGAAGGCTGGACACTTCCGATTTGCCCCTGTAGCAAACAAATCTATGTCTGGGAACCCCCAGAGATGGAATATATCCTGCAAAACGTTAAGTATTGAGCTCCCACTCATGCTTGCTCACAAAATGTCTGCTGAGTGTTGTGACCGGGGCCTCTTGGGATACCCTCCTGGACGTGCAAAAATCAGGGCAAGCTGCAAAACCGGGAGCTAAACTCCCCAAACACTGATGGGTGGTACTTAAACCAGTCTCCCTATCAGTCACAACCAGGCTTCTGGTTTCCCACACTGGGTACCAAGAAATCTGCCCAAAATAGAAACAGCTCCCTTTATTGCACTCCAGCTCCTCTGGCTCTCACCTAGCCGCACGGTCCCCTAATAAAATAGGTTCTCCGGACCCCAAAGTGCCAGCCACATCACACAGAACAATATAGGCTTGGATCTCACCCAAAATACCACACTGATAGCCAATCCTTTAGCAACTACAACTAAAGGTTTAATATAAGAAGAAAAGAAGCAAAATATGAGAGATGTTAAAGGGTCAAAGCGAATCACATACATACAAATGATTTAAAGTTCATGAAAAGCAGTTGCAGGCTTGTTCCTCTGGTAAACACCCAGCATTAGGGTGGGCCTCAATCCTTTGTTCAGTCTCAGAGGAATAGTTCCAGAGATGGGTGTTGGCTGTAGACTGAGGACTTGAAAGCAAGATGGCGTTGGGGTTGCTGCCTTTTATCACCTCTGGCCTTCTTCATGCTGTGTGCAGGTCTCTCCAATCAAACTGGAGCTGAGTCACATGTTTAAGTCCTGGTGCTGACCTGGGTGGAGGCGTCACAGGACCAGGCCTGGGGTCACTGCAGGTGACACTGGCCAGCAGAGAGAGGGGGTTATCCGGGCCATGGTGTCAATGTACATGGGGTGGGGATTGGTGGAGCAGGGCCCTCCCCCCTCTGGCAGCTGACACGAGGAGTCCAACCACCCTCACAACATCTCAAGATCCACACAGGGACATGCAAGAGCCATCACCCCTTTGCCCCACTCCGAAGGTGGCTGGGCTGGGCACAAAGACTCAACTTCCTTCTGCGGCCACTTCCCCGGGAACAGGCCCATGGGATGAGTCAGGGATGGGGGGCCTGGCATCCTACAGAGCCCCAACAGGCCCTGCACAACTCTGAAAATCAAGACACAGATGGACCACAGCC
>VOCT01071283.1:0-12429 GCA_007922175.1 Pelusios castaneus
TTCCCCACAGAAACAATGGTTATAATGATCTAATATATTGTTTTGACCGCTGTGGAGCATCTAGTGAGATGATTCCTTGTCTTATGACTGTTGATGGGGATGGAGTAGTTGCGGATGGTGTTGTCTTTGTTGTGAAACATATACTTGAGGTGGAATTGGCAACAGAATTCTTTTATTTCTCCACAAGCTACTTTACTAGCAGAAACCCAAAATCCAGGAGAAATGGGATAGTCAAGCTCCTAGATTAAGAATATTTTAATAAAAGGGAATTTCGGGAGATGCAGTGCTGAACCATTGGTATTTGGATAGTGCCAGCACATTACTTTGAGAGCCTGTCATAAGTTAGCAACAGCTAGTTAGTTACTGCTGGAATGAAGTCAGACCTTCTGTTACATGCAGCATGGAAACACACACAGCTTTCAAAATCAGATTCATTTTATTTTCAATCCTGTATTGGCACAGGTGGTATCAGTTGGCCATCTGTAGAAAGAACAACAGATGAGCCCATCCCAAGTATCTCAATCAAAATGGCTCCAGTGGATCCTCTGTGGTTTTGCCAGTCTGATAGCTGGTAAGAGTGGTCTCCATTCCATTACAAGGAAGACTTCGAAACACCAGCAAGTGCACACACTCATCACTGGTATTGCTGATGGAAACCTGAAATATACAGAGGATGAGTCAACTCTGGATTTAGTAGATTCTAATGGAAGGCTGTTCTGAGAAGATATAGGGCTGAACTTCTGAATAGTTATAAAAGTAGAACTAAATCACACATGGTATCATTCAATACCCTAGACCTGGTCTGTAGAGACAGTACCAAGCCTAAAGCACATTATCACCAGAGGGGGAAAAAAAAATCAAAGCGTAACACTCTCACACAGGCTGAGTGAAGTTCTTTTTGACAGCTGATTCACCAAAAAATGCAGTTTCAAATCCCCAAACTATCTGTGAGTTTGAAACAATTTTGGCTAACGTAACACAAACAAATTTATTTTGAAATGCTGAAATAAATACGTCAGTATTTCCAAATGATTCATTGTTAGGGGATAGATTCACAAAATGACAGGAGAAGATGGGAATGTTCCACCTTACAACTATTTCTCCAATGCGGGGGGGCGGGCGTTTATATGGGATGTGGACACCTGGGTTCCATTTGATGTGCAGAAGTGAGTTGATCTGGGGATACGGACATGTCAGAGAGTACATTAGCCAATGGGCTATGGGGTATTCTAGGGCAAGTCTCTTGCTCGTTTAAGCTGGTCCACTGTGTATAAATAATCAATGGCGCAGACAGAATGAGTAATTGACTCTATAGGCTGGTGGCTGGGGCCCTTAGGAGGTTGGAGACCCACATTCAAATCAACATGCAAATCCTCTGTACCTTATCTAGTGTTCTTTCTTTTTTTTTAAAAAAAAAGACCTGGTTTTTAGAATCTTTTATTGAAGCGCTCATTTCTACCTCTTACTATATTCACTGACCGTCTCTGAATCTTGTCAATCTCTTGTAGAAAATTTATTAGGGTTTGTTAAGGGTATTTGCTAAAGCTCTAGGCATAGTAAGGATGGTTCAGGATGACTATAGGCCCAAACATGAACCAATTATCAAAGGTCTCTGTTTTCTTTGCCCAGCACCAAGTCTCTTGTATCTATGCCAAGAACTCGGCTGTCGCTTTACCAGGAACGCGGCATCTCTGTACCGAGAAATCGGCCGCCCGCAACTCGGAAAACTAGGTCGCATGGGGCCCGTCTGCAAAAGGTGTGATAAACATCCGCAAAAAGGGCAGCTCGTCTGCAAAAAGGTGTGAGACCAAAAAGTGGGGGCAAGAGGGAGTGAAACCCTATAAATATAGCCCCGCATCCCCAAAGAAGGGAGAGCGGAACGCTTCGTGGTCCCAGGACGCCCCAATCTCTGGGCTTGCCCTTGGGTTGGTAGCCAGTGGGGACCACGGTAGCCAGGGCAGAAGCGTCAGCACCCCCGATCCAGGCAGGTGACGGGACAGGCATGAAGGAGCGGATCAGAAAGGTCAGGCCACGATCCTAGGTGTGACAGATCTGACACGTTGGCGTTGAGCTTGGTGAGTAACTAGTTACAAGCACACAGAGACCTCGGTGACTTTTGGTTCATGGTAGCTACAGACCTTTGAAGAAGTAACGGGAAGTATCTAGTACCCAGGGTCCTTGGGCAAGGACCAAAGCAGTTTAGACCCCCGAGCCTGGGAGGACAGGTTGGCTAGGGATAAGGCTAGGGAACACATAGGTTAGAACCCCGAGCCTGGGAGGACAGGTTGGTTAGACTGCAATCCCCTTTAAAGGTAGGGGAAACAGCAGTGTAATAAGAGTAGCTTTAGCATTTAACCACATGTAATCTTTGCCTTTAAGACTTGCTGCAGCCTAAGAAATATAAAAGAAACCGCATTACAGCATAAGGAACATAGAAAGGCATAGACACCACACACAGACTTCTGCTTTTTGAAACTGTATCACAGCTATCGCACACTGTCAACTGTAACTCTTTCGCACTCTGTTAACTGTAACCCTTTGAAAGCTTTCTCTAATAAGGAACTTGTAACCATGGTAAATGAAAATAAACCTCCTTTGTTCATAACTGCCCTGATACTTTTGATGCTACTCTTATTCCTGCTAATTTCCTTTGCACCCCTTGCATTCCCCCTTCTCCCAGCATATGAGCAATACTCGGTCCCCCTGATGCTGGTCTGGGTCACCGGCTGGCTTGGCTCAATCCTCTATTGCTCATACCTTCTGATCCTTTGTCTCATATCAAGAGCCTCCAATCAGTCACCGAACAAGAGTGGCGCTATAACCGCCATGGCCAAAAGAACCCTGGTCCCCACGCAATCCCCGATGAATAACATCCCGGGGATGGACCTTAAATCTCTGACCTTCCTTCCAGCGCACCACTGCCATTCAGTCACTAAGGCAGAGTTAGAGGAGATGAAATATATTTTCTCACATAAGTGGCTCCTAGGTTGGCCACTGACTCATCCCCAGCAGCCTGGTACATCTGGGGATAGCAGGGGCACACCTCCACCTGCACAGCCCTGCTCGTGGCGCACAAAGGATGCCTTTTTAAAGAGTGTCCTACGCTACCTTAATGCTACTTCACACATATAGTGTGGTCACGCTAGGAGGGGCAGAGCAGTGTGCTTTTAAAAATGACAACTTCCATCTAGTGCAGCATGGTACTGGACAAAGCCAGATCCAGTTTTACATCCGTACAGAACAAAACGTAATATCAAACAGAACGGGTTGGCTTAACACCGGACAAACGGCCTGCCTAGCACCACAGTTGCTGTTAGGTGAAATCTGAAATGCTCAAGTGGTTGAGCATACCACACTTGTGTGACTGGACATCCCCAGAGAATATAGTCCTTACATCTGTTTAGAAGTAATAATGATTTGCCTTGAATTGATGTGTTGGAGACCTGTTCCTTCAGAGCAGGAAGTCCCCATTTTCTGTTCCCCATGGCTCTGCACATGCATCCTCTGACTGCCATGATATTTCTTAGCAAATGAGCAGCAGTAGCTTCAGGCACAGCTGTAACCAACCAATACACTGTTTTAACGTAACAAAGAGCCATAGATACTCAACTGCAAAAGGACAGGTGTCTTTGTTTGAGGACTCAGTGTAAATCTTTGTTTCAGGAGCCAGTCCTTCCCAGAATATGAATAACAAAAATAGACATTTAATCCAAAAGTCTTGAACTTTGACTGAGGCTTGGGCGCAGGATTTTTTCACCACTGTGTAGACTTCCAGGCTTGGGTTAGAGCCTGAAGACTGGGATGCTCCGACCTCATGGGGTCCTAGAGCCGGGCTCTAGCCCAGGCCGAGACATCTATGCAGGAGAAAATACCCCTGCACCCCAATCCTTGGGTGCATCTACACTGGCAAGTTAGGTTGACTTAAGGAGGCTTAAGTCGACCTAAACAAAGCCATGTCCACACTGGGCTTTTCTTAAGTCAACTTAAGGAAAACTTAAGTCGACTTAATAACACCTATTTTTAGGTCAACTTAAGCCTTATGTCGACTCCTTAAGTTGACTTAAGGCCAGTGTAGACAGGGATTAATACTAAGTTGACTTTATTAAGTTGACTTAATGCCAATATTATGGCTATCTCTGCTGTTAAGTCGACTTAACTTTGTAAATGTAGACATAGCCCTTGCAAGTCAGAGTTGGCTGGTCTGTGCCAATTTGATGTGTCGAGAGGCTCTAGGGAGACTTGGTGAGTTGGCACATACCCAACTATTGGCTATTTCTGCAGAGAGGTTAACTTGGGAGTACTACAATGAACCTCTGTTTGTTGTTGCCCAAACGGATAAATACACAAAACAGACTTGGACAGATCAGTGTCTTTTCCCAGGTAGCTTGTGGAGGGGAGATTGAGGGCCAAATTGACAAAGGGGACTCAGGAGCCTAAACTGGATGTTTAGGTCCAACATTTAAGTGCTATTGGTATTAAAAAAGACCCACTCATCAGTCATCTATTCTAGGGGTACCTACATCCCCTGAGCACCTGAATGTTTAAGAGCCCCATAGTCTCCTAAATTTCTGTCACCAGGCATACGTGCTACAGTCAAGCGGACACCTATGTCACACCTAACTCCCAGCGGGATTCTCATGCTAGATGTTGTCCTGCCCTCTTATCTGTAGGACCTGATCCCATAAGTGTACTTGGATTCTCCAAAAAATAAAATAAATAAATTAAAGAAAGGAGAACAGCCTCTTTCATAACTTGTGGTCCAGTGATAAGGTCCACACCTGGGGCAAGGGAGACCTCATTCAATTCCCCCTTCCTCATGATGGGAAAAAGGAATCTGAACATGGGTCTTTTACCTAATCACTGGTCCATGGGACAGTCTGAGGCAGGGGGGCTTCTCTGGCTCCCCAACTGAAGCTGTTGCACTCTGAGTAACTAATTATATACGGACTGGCCAAAACAGAGAGTGAATGACTCTGTAGTTCACTAACTGGGGCACACACCTGAGAGATGGGAAGCCATGTTCAAATCTCTTCTTCCCATCCGGCAGGGGAAGGGACTTGAGTGATGGTCTCCTACCTCTTAAGCAAGAACTCCAAGCACTGGTTAACGGTTGTAAGGCGGTTGGCTTTCTCCCTCTTTCTCCTCTGGCTGCTTTGTGTGAAGTAAGATTTATGCAACCCCTTGTCTTTCAAGAAGCAACTAAGGCACCTGAATCCAGGAAAAGGGGTTTTTTCCAGCAATTCAATCGATTCTTAGGCCAAAAGATACCGGTATGATAATCTAATTTGACTTTCTATATAATAGGGGCCAGAGAACTTTCCCAAAATAATTCCTAGATGAAATATTTTAGAAAGACATCCAACCACAACTTAAGACTTGTCAGTTCAATGGTTAATTATTCTCACCATTAAAAATGTACCCCTTGTTTCCATTCTCAATTTGTCTAGCTTCAACTTGCAGACATTCAATGCTATTATACCTTTTTCTGTTAGACTCAAGAGCCCATTATTAAATATTCATCCACATGTAGGTACATATAGGAAATATTGAAGTCAACCCTTAACACTCTGAATGTTAAACCAAATAGAGTGTAATAGATTGAGCTATCACTGCAAGGCAGGTTTTATAATCCTTTCATCATTCTTGTGGCTCTTCTCTGAACTCTCTTCAATGTATCCTTCTTGAATTGTGGGCACCAGAACTGGACACAGTATTCCAGCAGCAGTTGCACCAATGCCACGTACAATGTTAAAACGACTTTTCTACTACTCAAGGTTCCCCTGTCTATGTATTCCAGGATCACATTAGCTCTTTTGGCCATAGCATAACAATGAGAGCGCATGTTCAGCTGTATGTCCACCACAACCCCCACCCGTTTTTTTTTTTAAGAGTCGCTGCTTCTCAGGGCAGAATTCCTCATTCTGTAACTATACCTGCAGTCTTTATTCCAAGCTGTATAAATTTACATTCAGCCATACTAAAATACAGTTTGTTTGCATCCTGTATACCAATCAATCCAGGGACCACTACTGATAGCTACAAGCATGATAAGCATTAGCATATGTACGCAGGAAAGCAGCAGCAGAAGGAAGAACCAACCCTGTGTTCTTCCTGATAAAATCTCTGTTGAACATGCTGCATCTGGGTCTCAGGAGAAAAACCAAGAAGTTTATATATTGGTGGGTCCCACGATTCCCTCTAGTGGTGTGTCTGTTTCCCTCAGTCCTGGGAAAGATCCTTTGTCCCCCCTTCAGGCAAGGGATTTTCTTTCCCCTAGTCTTTGTACATGAGAGGCTCTTCCTGACCAGTGTTCTGCTCCTTCTCGACATCTGTCCACCTTCCAACCACACCTCACCTTCTCACACCCACTCCCGTAGCTCTCCTCACACTCACACCCCAGCTACCCCTTGTTTTCCACAAGCCCTAGTTCTTTATTCATAGAGTTTTGTGTCAGCTGCTCCACTATCTTGCCCAGGATGAATGTCAGGCTGACAGGTCTATAATTACCTGGGTCATCCCATGTACCTGTTTTTATAAGTGGCATAACTAGCTTTCTTCCAGACTTCCAAAGTGCTGTAAGGCTTATTGGAAAAATAAATGTAAAAACCCCAAACAAACAAACAAACAAACACTAATGGTCCAGTGAACTGCTCAGCCAGCTCTTTTATAACTCTTGGGTGCATGTTCTCTGATATTACTGGTTTACAATGTCTAACAAATAGCTTCTGTTTAACATCCTCTGGAGATACTAAAGGAATAGAAAGAGTGTTATCACCATAGAATAGGCCTATGCCATCTGTTTTTCCTCCATGTACAGAATAGAAATATTTATTGAACATTCCTACATTTTCTAAGCTATGACTCTCAATCAGAGCTAAGTGCCTCCCTACAAGCAGGAGTTAGGTACTTACATTGTTTGAGGGATGGGACTCAGGACACATAGACACGTCTCATTGGTGCTTCCTATTAGCTAACTTAGGTAGCTTCCCACTCAGTAAGCAGGCTTTTGTGAATCTCATTCTTAGGCCATGTCTACACTGCCGCCAGCAGAGCCGCCAGTGGAGGATTGATTTTGTAATTTCAACTGAGTGCCAGTAAAGATGTACACAAGCAAACCCAGAAGTAGCTGAAGGTCAATCTAGTAAGACCATTCCAGCAGGTAGCGTAGCACTGCATCGATGGGAGTGCATTTCCCGTTGACATAACGCAATGGGGCACCGTGGTAAGTAGGCAACAGGAAGTTGATAGGAGATACACAAGCTAGGTACAGTAACTTCCATATTTCCCATTGACTGCCAGTGAAATCCGCAGCCATTGTAGACCAGTCCTTAGACTCCTAACTTTTCCCATCCATCGTAGAGGGAACCTGAGCACTTAAGCCAAGGTCTGTGAATTCCATTGGGTAACTGGGTACCTAGATATTAGAGATGTTTCTAGGGCATTGCAATACCTATCCATGTCCCTCAGCACCTGTCCTCATTGACAATCAGAGTTTCCCAAGCATTTTCCCTGTTTGAAGCCATTTTCAGATGTTGTTTCCCATTACCCCAGACAGCATGGAAGTTGCCATTTAAAAACTGTGTCCTCCATGCACTGTATATGCAAAGTCATGCTGCCAGGAGCATGGCATTTTGCTTTACAAAATGACATCCTCTGGACTGCTGGTAGAAAGGAAAAGCCATTGTTTTGCCAGCTTGTTCAAAAAATAAATCTAAGGCAAGCTCTGAGGATGAGTGGTGAGAAAGCCGTCGCTAGGAGTCCTGAATGAAGAGCACTCCTTTGGCAAACCTAAAATACAATTTCCAGCAGAAAGAGTGTGACTCATGCTTTATAAATTCTTAAATGAGATTCACAAAATAAGGTTCTTTTCTGTTGTAGAGAACTAGCACCAACAGGTGCAAGCTGGATACTGTACAAGCACAGGAGAGATCGTCCCTACGTTTAAAGTCAGAGTGGACCTTTCCCTGAAATCTTAGCTCACTATTTGCGCATCCTGCTGCAAGCCACTCCAAATGATATTTACGTTCCTCAGTTAGAACACTTGACACAGTCCCTCACTTCTTGCATCTTACATTGAATACTGACCTTAATGAGGAAGTTTGTTCCACCAACCAGCTGGGATCTATAAACGATGGTATTATAGACCGGATACTTCCTGTTTGTCTGCTTTTCCAGCTCTGGCTTCACCTGTACAAAAAAGAAAGATGCTTAGATGGTGTAATGGGCTCAGCAGACCCCTTCTCATCAGGGTTCACAGCCTCAGTTTCCCCATCTCAGCTACCCGAAGAAGGCATGTAGATGTAAATGCAGTATATGGTTCTCTTCTTTGGCTCGTGCTTACTAACAAACAATTCAACTCAACTCAGATTTTCTAGCCCCATTTCCTACCCTCAACAGTTCCTTCCAACCAGCCTGAGTGGTGAGACTGCACAGCTTCCTGCCCAACACTGTGATATCTCCACCAAACCCAATTGCCTAAACCATGGGTGGATTTTTATTGTAGGCCCCGGTTGGCGGGTGGGGGGAGGGGGATCTTTCCCTGCCTCCCTCCTGGGAATCATTAATTATGGCTGCAAATTTTTCCTTCCTTCCTCTGTGCCTGCAGCTTGCTGTTGTTGATGCCCCTGGCTGCATCTGGGGTCGCGCACTGGGTAACTCGTAGGAGTGGAAGGCCATAGCGCCGATGAAGCTCCTTCGCTCCAGACTCAGTGGCAGCCGGGACACAATAACACCAACCATATAAGGATGCTCCCCGGTCTCAGGAAGCAAAGTAGATAACAAGCCTTGAAAGTACCAGTGGAAATCGGTCAAAGTTTGTTCTCTAAGAGAAGGGGGAGAGTACTTCCACCATGTACAAGGAGAAAAGTATTGAAGCAAACAACCTGTCTATATAAGGGTCACTGCAATGGGGGTGGGGTGCGCATGATTTGAGACATGCCTGTCTCCGTGTGCCTGCTTGAGATCTCAAATAAATCTTAGTGTGCTTCTCCGCACTGGTGTGATTATTGGTGCTGCGCACTCCGGGCAACGAACCTAAATGAACTGTTGCTAGCCCCTGCCCGTCCTCGGGCATCCTACCTGCAACAGTTCTTGGCGAGCCAGCCAGGAGTCTGGGACTTTAGGGGCTTCAAACAGCCTTGCCCGGACCCCACCGAGAGCCAGGGCAGCTGCCTCCGCCTCGACGCCGACGTGCACACTGGCACTTTGCCAGAGGGCCTCGTTGCGTGAGACTATCCAGTCCAGTGGGCACTTCAGTGCAACGCACCCTTGGTAAGCGGAGAATCACCGGCAGAGGGTCGGGCGACGGTGTGGAACCGGTCCGGTCTACTGGTAGGACTAGTCCATTTGGTGGTAAGTCCGTTTCCCTGGGGATGCCCAGGGGTAGTCCCGGGTAGGTATGGGGCAAGACAAGGAAAAGGCCCAGGGTATTGTACCCCCTTGGAATGCATTCTGTTAAACTGGAAAGGTTTGGGGTCAGACCCCATGACTAAGAAACAATTGAAAAGGTTTTGTTCTGTTGATTGGCCGCAGTATCAGCTAGGGGACCAGGAGCAATGGCCTCAAGGGGGCTCCCTTAATTATAACACCACTCTCCTGCTTCTTTTGTTTTGCCAGCGCACCAGGAAGTGGAATGAGCATATGTATATCCAGCTGTTTATGGCTCTACGGGACCGAAAAGAGCTGTTGCGGAAATATAGTCTGGTCGCGACCGGGTCGGAGGCATCTTCGAGCAGACCATCCCCTCCCACGGCTGTAATGGCGGAACCGGCGCCTCCTTTGGCCCCGATACCCCCTCCAGTTGGGATGAGGGCCCCAGAGATCAGGGAGCAGGGGCGCCCCTGGGCATGTACCCTCTTATAACTGAGACTGCAATCTCTCGTCAAGGGGGTGACAATCGACCAGCTACTACCATGCAGGTCTACACCCATGTCCCCTTTAACCCGGTGGACTTGGCTGCCTTCAAGGCACAAGCCGGGGACTTTTCAACAAACCCCAGCAGCTTTATGTCTGTGTTTGAAGGGTGTCTGGCAAGTCACAAGCCAGACTGGGATGACTGTAATTGGGGCAACCGGGAAAGGAGTCAGGTGCCCTGTCTATGCCCCACAGAATGTACTTTGGGAGACAAACATATTCCCCACCGCATAGTTTACCTCCCCGACTGCCCCACCCCTCTGCGGGGAAGGGACCTCCTCTGTAAGCTGGGAGCCACTCTGCATTTTACACAGGACGAAAGCATGCCTGGCTAATGGTAGTGAAACCTCAGGAAAAAGCCCAAGAAGCTCAGGATTGGGCACACTGGGAGGATCAAGTTTATCCCCTAGTGTGGGCCACAGAGGCTCTGGGGAAAGCCTCTCACAATACTCCGGTTACAATCCAGCTCCTCCCAGGGAAAACCCCAGTGAGAATCTGCCAGTATCCCATATGGCAAGAAGTGTGGGAGGGGCTGCAGAATACCATTGAAACATTCCTAAGGTGTGGGGTCCTCCGGAAGTGTCAGTCGGCTTGGAACACTCCCATTCTGCCAGTTAAGAAACCGGATGGCACCTACCGCTGGGTGCAGGATCTTACAGCTGTGAACGAGCGGGTGAAGCTCCTGCACCCTCTGGTGCCAAATCCCTAAACACTACTTGCTTCTATAGGGGAACAATATATGTACTTCACTGTTCTCAATTTAAAGGATGCCTTTTTTACCATCCCAGTGGAACGACAGTCCCAGGAACTCTTTGCCGTTGAGTGGGAGGACAGAAAGCAGGTAAAGAAACAAATGTGCTGGACTGTTTTAGCCCAAGGATTCAAAAACTCCCCCACCATTTTGAGCCAGGCACTTGCTGGGGACTTACAGGAGTGGGACAACCAGGAGGGAGTACGCCTGTTGCAATACGTAGATGATCTCCTCCTGGCAGCCCGGGGACTGGAGGAATGCCTGAAAGCAACGGTAAGCTTGCTAAACTGTCTCAGGCTCAGGGGCTACCGCATGTCACGTAAGAAAGCTCAGATCGCCCTTACCGAGGTCTGGTACCTGGGGTTCCATATTCAGCAAGGGCAGAGGCGACTTTCCAATGAAAGAAAGGAGGCAGTCTGCCAAGTCCCCACCCCGACCAATCGAAAGCAGCTGCGGGCATTCCTTGGCATGGCAGGGTTTTGCCGCATCTGGATCCCCGAGGACTTATAGCAAAGCCCCTTTATGAATGCCTCCAGGGTATAGAGCAGGAGCCATTCCACTGGCCCTCTGAGGCGGAAGCCGCCTTCAAGGCTCTGAAGCAAAAGCTGCTGGAGGTCCCAGCCCTTGGTCTCCCGGACTTGTCCAAGCCATTTCAGCTTTTCGGTCACGAGCGAAGGGGGGTGGCCCTCAGGGTTCTCACCCAATATTTGGGAACCTGGTGGCGCCCATTGGCGTATTTCTCTAAGCAGCTGCATCAGGTGGCTACGGGGTGGCTGGGATGCCTGTGGGCAGTAGCCGCTACAGCCTTGATTATTGAGGAGGCTGAGAAGTTAACCCTTGGGGGTAGCATGACGGTCTACACTCTCCATATGATCCAGGCCCTCCTAAATAGCAAGGGGGGTCTGTAGCTAACTCAGGCTCGATTAGCCCGATATCAGGCCATGCTCATTGAAAACCCGGAGGTGCAACTGCGGACCTGCTCAACTCTTAATCCGGCCATCCTCCTTCCTGACTCTGAGGGTATAGTCCCACCTGCAACATTGTGAAGGTAATAGCAAGGCTGTGAGACTCACAGCACTTGAGATCTTGAAAAAAAAGCTAACAGTTTATGGGTGCAACAAGGCAAACTCATGAGAATCTGTACTTCATCTGAAAATGTTGCAAATTTCACCATCATCTGCCCCTCACTGTCACACTGACATTTAAAAAGGCAGGAACAAGCCATCTGTGACCAGGACCGTCCCTGTGGGGTGAGCAGGCCATTGCCCCAGACCCTGCAGTTAGGCACCTCCCTCCCTGATGCCCATTCAGCCCTAGGGGGGGAGGGAAGGGGGAGAGGCAGGCCAGACGCCACTCCTCTGCAGTATCCCTGCCTGCCCAGTCCACCGCCGGCCAGGCTGTCCCAGGGGACGGGGTGCAGCAGGCCAGCATGTGGCCAGGACTCTACTGACTAGGGGTGGGGCAGGCATGGAACGCTGCAGAGGAGCTGCATTCCCAAACTTATATTCTCAGTTAACAGGGAGTAAATTTAAAAACCTCAGTTGACTCTTGTGTGCAGAATCTAATTTAAGATTAACCTTTCGAGCCATATTTGTGTCTACTGAAAACTATGTACTGTGGCCTCATTTCTGCTACATGCTGAGTGCACATTCAAACTTAGAGTTTGAGGCTATGTACACACAAGAAACTTATTATTAAACAAGAAAGTTATTGCGGGACAAGGAAAGCACTATAAATATAGCGCTTTCTCGTGTACACATGTGCTG
>VOCT01071762.1:0-11157 GCA_007922175.1 Pelusios castaneus
AGCAGTGGGCAGCTGGAGTGTGGAGCTCCGGCTCTTCCTCCTGGCCCGGACCACTCGGGTCCTGGGGAAGTTGTTCCCGGGATCCCAGTGGTCCAGGCTAGGAGGATTCCTTTCTGCCTGGGACCTGGGAAGTCCTGAGCAGAAGGGAGCCAAGTGGTCCAAGGCAGAAGGGAGCTCCTCGCTCCTTTCTCCCCCAGACCGCTCAGGGGCTTGCTGCCCCGGGGCTGGCTTCTCCCTGGAGCAAACAAGTCGAATTAGAGAGTCCAGTGTGGACTCTCTAAGTCGACTTAATAAGGTTGACTTAAAGTTGACTTATTAAAGTCGACCTTTTAAAAGTCGACCTTAATTCCCTAGTGTAGACATAGCCGAAGTGACTCTTCCTCTTCAGAATGAGTGTCACCATAATCATCTTCTGCCTGTTCTACTTCATGTAGAATTTCCCTCTTGTTCCAGCGGACTGCTTGCTCATTGTTCTCCAGTCTGACTTTTTTGGGTGGCTCAATCCTCTTTTGTTTGCAGGCATGTTTGATGTGTCCTTTCTTGCCACATCGTCGACACAGTAGTTTCTTACACCAGCACTCTGATGCACGATGACCCATTTTTCCACACCGGTGACATTCCTATCTTCCCAGAGGCTGAGTGGTAGGTTCTTTGGATACCTTATGCATCCCTGCATTTGCTCTGATTAGTTGCATCTCCATCGCAGTGTTCCACCAGCTCCCTGAGAGCTGCTACGAATTGTGCAAAGGATTCACCTTCACTTTGATTCCTGTGATAGAACCGGTATCTCTCTGCTATTACCAATGGTTTGGGGGAGAAATGTGCTTCCAGAATTTCCACAAGATCATCATACGATTTTGCCTTGGGTTCCTCCAGATAAAGCAAGTTACATAGCAACCGGTAGGCCTTAGCACCTAGAATGGTCAAGGAAATAGGTACCTTTTTTTATCACGTATATCATTTGTTACCACGAAGTTTTGAAAGCATGCTATATACAGTTTCCAAGTGGAGGTGGTAGCGTCAAAGCTTCCTGGATAAGCAGTGAGTGAAGCCATGGTTGAACCAGTGAGTGGAACTATGGTTCCCTCTGGCAGCTGTTTATCTCCTGTGGAGCTAGGGTTCCCTCTTATGGTTGTTTACCTCCTGTCCCTTGGCTTCACCAAACAAGAGATCAGATTTCAACTCCAGTCAGCTCCATCCCCCTCCAGGCACACAGCACAGGCATGCAAACAGTGAGGAAAAAGAAATTCATTCTTATGTAGCGCAGGATTCCCTGGGTTCACAAGATGTTATCTCATCACTCACCTTCATCGTCAGTGCCATGTATTAAGATTAAATAATGATCAATAGACATAACAGGCTTCAGAGTTCCCTTGTTGGGTTTTGTTCAGCATGTCTGACCAGGACTGCCAGCAGACACATAGATTTACCTAGGCACTTAACAACCTCCCATTTATCACTATGGCAACCCCCAATGGCCCCAGTGACCTGAGGCACCACAGTAATTGGAGCATTCAAAGTAAAAACAAGGTGGGACACATTGCAGAAGAGCTTCAACATTAACAGAGATGCTGTTTTTATTGTAAATTACAAGTATTGTTAATACAATGAATTATCTGCTAACCCTCCATGTTCCTACCACTGTAGAGGTGTTCTCTGACTTTTTCACACTGATAGCTCACTACTTTCTGTGGTAATCCATGACGTGGCCACGTTAAAATCACAGTCCTCACATGGCCAATAGAGATTTCTTAAAGTTTAGAAGTTAAAATGCCCAAAGGTTCTATTGTCACTGGGAATGCACCAGGGCCTCCTCACAACTCATTGGTGATGGTCAACATTTGAGATAGCAAGCTACAGCTGCTGCTCTCAGTTGTCTTTTAGATGTCTGTGCAGTTGCCTGGGTAACCTTAATTCTAACATTTCTGAACTTCTGAGTACTTGACTTTACAACCTTAATAACATTCCTTTCAAGATCATTTTCTGTGTAATCCAGTAACGATGCTGAAGTTTTTTTCAGAGACATTGTGATTCTAAACAATACATAAATTTGTTAGTCTTTAAAAGTGCCATGGAACTCCTTGTTTGTTTGGCTGTATTAGACGAACATGGCTCCCCCTTTGGAAACATGATTCTAGTGTATAAATACGATAAAAGAGTTCTTGAAAAACATGATGGTGTTACCATATTTATTGCTCCCTCACTACTGAAGAACCCCAAAATCATTTTCCAAGTAAAACAATACTAAAAATAACTCTTCAACATGGGATATCCCTAATTAGTGAGCACGGGAGGAAGAGGACAGGAATGTATGACTTGTTGTGACCCTCTTTGCCACTATAGCCCTGTTCCCTTGTTTCTGTACTGAGCCTTGTAGGGTATCTTGGCCTTTCCATTAGCTCTTGTAATCCTGTAGTGAGATGCTAGAAGTTATTCTTGAAATAGGAAATGAGTTTTTTCTGGAACCAAGAATGCTTAAAAAATTGTACTGTGATAATGAATCTCCAGCTGTTTCCCTTTTCTCTTCTCCGCTGTGTTCTCTGCATATGGAGAATATCAGATCTATTGGTTGAAGTAAATTGAAATGTACCTCTTCTTTTTGCAATTTTATGAAATATTGGCATATTTCCTCTTCCACTGAACTCGTCCCCAAGATCAATCAGCGCTTCCTTCACAGTCTCATATCCAGAGAGCACCACAACACGCTCCGAGCCTAAATATATTGTGAAAACTGGGCCGTATGTTCTACTGAGCTGTAAAAGTTTAGTGGAAAAGACAAATCAATTTTACCTTAGATCCACTTAATTAAGGATAAAACTGTGAGCAGATCAAATTAAAAACTGATGAAAGTGCTCTCATGTCCGTGAGCTAACACTAGGCAAGCTTTATTACAGATCGCCACTCAGGCTATGTACACACAATCACTTTATTGCGTGGTAAGGCTCCTTACCACGCAATAAAGCCAATTGAGTACACATGATTAATTTCTCTGTTGCGCGGCAACACCCTCTTGCCCCACAACAGTTAAACCACTCAAAACGAGAGTGGTAGCATTATTGCGGAACGGTAATGCTCGTGTGTACTCATTTTGCGCAATAGACAGCCTCCGGAAATGTCCCAGAGTGCCAATCCAGGCCACTCTGGGACATTGGAGCTGTCAAATATGTCAATTTCACTGCTCTAGCTGAGCAGTGAAATTGACATATATGTCAATTTCACTGCTCTAGCAGAGCAGTGAAATTGAGTATTTTTGGGAGCTGCCCGGTTTGGCAGCTCCCCTGGACTGAGCTAGGGGGCTGGCCCGAACTGGCTGCCCACGCTGGTTCGAGCCAGCCCCCCAGATCAGCTCCCGGGCTCTGGTTGTCAGCAGGCACCGGGTGCTTAAGTGCTGCTGCTCCTGCTGACAACCGGAGCCCAGGAGCTGAGTTCGGGGGCCGGCTCGAATCGGAGGTGGCCCCCCAGCACAGTCCAGGGGTTCGGATGACAGCGGGGCCCTGCAGCTGGGCTAGGGGGCTGGCTGTGGGCAGTGCATGGCGGGACAGGTGCCCACCATGCACTGCTCTTCTTTCGCAAAGGAGCATTCACACGGTGAATGCTCCTTTGCGAAAGAAACAGCATGTGTATACACAAGAAAGCACTATATTTATAGCGCTTTCCTTGTCCCGCAATAACTTATTGTGGGACAAGTGTTCTCGTGTGTACATAGCCTCAGACCTGGGCAGTTCAACCCAGATTCTCCTTCGCCTTTTGGAGTCTAGCCTCACTGGGTTCGGTGAGAGTTAGGCCGCCGCATATCTTGGAGGACCTAGAACTTTATGATTTTTGAGAGCTACACTCGGGTATCCTCATATATATGAACATTTTCCCCTTGGGAGCTGTGTCTCTTTGTCCTCCAGTGATTATTTTATCTGTGTTACACAACTATTTTGTAATAACAGTAGATTGCATTAATATGGGGCCTTTCAATGGTGATCTTGATTTCTAATAGCACAGAATGCTGCCTGCATTCATTCAGTCAAGTCAGCAGATTTTATTATGATGAGAGGGATTTTCCTTTCCTTTTACTCCTGGAAGCCTCACAAAGCCAAGGTGATATTCTGTTCCCTCTTTAATATCACCACTGGAATAGTTGTTCTGTTTCCCATTCATTACAGCTGTGCCAATCAACAGACAAACACATCTAACTCAGGGCATAGTTTGAAGAAAAAGAAGGTGAGAAGCTGCAATCAGGGGCAAAATTTGTCCTGTACAACCTTCAATATTTGTGAGGATTTGAGAGAACAAAAAAATCCAGCCTGTATATCCAATCTCAGGTTGTCTTTCCAGAGCTGACTAATGTGCCCAAACATGCAGCAATAAAATGTCATTTCTTCAAAGCTGAGTAGCAATTTCTGCCCTACCACTGTTTTGTGATATAGACAGATATCATTAGAGCAATATTACAGATGGGAAAATTAAAGCAGGGAGATCTTATGTGCCTTGCCCAGACACACGCCTTGAGCCTGGAGTCTGCAGCAGAGGTAGGATCAGAATCCAAGGCTGTTGACCGCTATCTCCCTACATGGCTTGCTGCACGACTGTCCCCACCCCATGATAGTTCATATTAATTCCAGTGAACTGAGGTAGGCATTCTGGATTACCTGTGGATAAGACACCCTCCAATAAGATTTACATCTAGCATCCAGGACTGATTATTCTGATCTGAGTGACATGACATTGCAATCTCCATGAGCAAGGATCTGGTTAATGTCAACCTCAAGCCTAACAACTGACTTCAAAACAACTCCCTTACCTCCTCTATGTGTTGGGGCAAGTTCTTCGTATTGAGTTGCAGCATGTTCCCGAGAATGGGAAAAGGAACAGGGCCAGGTGGCAGCTTCCCACTTCCGGATGACATCTTTCTCCACGCTGAAAAGAAAAGAAGGCAAGTGATACAAAACACCAGGAAAATGGTTGTTGCTTCCAGAGGTTCCATAGTAGAGGTCCTGTTTCTAATAGACAATTACTTTGTATTTCAGACACCTCACTTTTTATATTATACACAACAAAAGTGGTTGCAAGCAAATAGCCAATAGGAACAGTGAGTTCCTTTGCATTAACCAAACAAACTAAGGACTATCAAAGGTGACTGGAGTTTTCAAAGTAGGAATGAAGTCCTTTGAACCTTTATGGTCATATCATCTCCATTTGACCTGATGTACTTGCTGGAAAAGCACAAAAGTTAATCATAAACTGAAGCTTTGTAAAACTGCCCAAATATCCATGCATCCTCCCTCTCCCCATGTGGTTAAACATTCCTCATGGTCTTGGTTTCTGCATTGGGATATGTGATCATTAGACACTGAAGAAAACCCACCCGACTCAAAGTTTGATAGAAATTTCATCTGAATCCTGGACCTTTTTTGGGATTGCTCAAAGTTTGGTTAACTTTTAAAACCTGTTGTGACCCTTTTTTTGCCCCATATTGAACCTCTCCACCTATTTGTTTCACACTGAAACATTAAGACCCTGAGATGCATAAGAGATAATGACAAGACATGACCTGGCAGCCTATGCAAATCATTCCCATGATTTCAGTGGGATTTGCATCATGGTCATTGAGAAATTATTGATATAGGAGTTGAAGGAACTGACTCTGCACCTTAAAATGATCCTGGAAAGGAAATCAGTGGTTTCAAAGTTTGGAAATGCATAGCAATAAATTTTAAGATGCCAGGGTCTAAATCAGGGATTGGCAACTTTTACCAACCCCTGCACCAGCCCCTCCTCCCTCATCCTCAGCCTGTGCTGGCAGCCCCCTCCGCCAAAAAAAAAGTGGCAGCCACAGCAGGGGTAAGGAGGTCAGGGGAGACTTTGCAGGCATGCCGCTGAAAAGAGCAATTCACAGAAAGAAGCTGCCCAGAGCAGCTCCTCTCCATGGCATGCCTGGGGATAGGGGTCTCCAGGAACGTCACGGAAAGAAGCCACTCAGAGTGGCACCTTTTGGTGGTGGCATGCCATGGAGAGGAGCCACTCTGGAGGTTTCTTTCTGCAGCATGCCTGGGCATAGCAAGGAGGTGACTCCCTGTGCCCTAGCTGGCCCCCGAAAGAAGCCAGCTGGAGTGCCTTTCAGTGGTGGGAGTGGCAATTTCTGTGGTGCTGCAGAGCGGTCCCACATGCTGCCCCAAATGGTTTCATGACCCACTGTCAGCACATGTGGCAGGAGTTTCCTATCCCTGGTCTAGATCCTCTAGTCTGATCTCCCCTATATAACAGATCGCTCACCCAGTTAACCATATATTGAGCCCAGTAACTTACATTCCACAACCAGATCTTCCACAATGGCTCCAAATCTCAATGTGAAGCTCTCAAGTGATGGACCCTGGATAGCTAGTTTTAGAGGTTAATCACCCTCACTGCCTAAAAGGTGCTTCATTCTATGTTGGAATTCTAGCGCCAGTCTCCCCAGTGTCTAACAGGAGGCCAAATCATACACCTTCTATTCACCACTCCCTTGTTTATAGATTGGAGGACAACAGTAGACCTGTATGCCACAGCGTCACACTGACTGGGAACTTGTGTTGAGTGGTTTGACCATTGGGATTCCTAAATCCTTTTCATACTAATTGCTTTCTAGAACACCATCTCCCTCTCTGTAGTTCCTATGGTATAACATCACCCAATCAAGCTTAACTCTGCCTCTATAGAATAAAACTCCATTTCTCTCAGGACTCACATTTTATTAACTCAAGATTATACTAACAATGTGCCAAGGGCTGATGTTCTTATGAATGCCATTTCTCTCTGTGTCTGTCAGTCTGCCTGTAACAGAATAGATATTGAATACTGCATCTCATAGATTCTGATCATTCAAGGAGCGTCCTACGTTTCAATGAGAAGTCTGATTTTTGTTGAAAACTGGAAAAAATGAAAGGGCTAAACTAGGAACACTAAAAGCTCCTGGCATCTGGTTGGCAAAGTCAGCAGCTTCAGCTACCTCTGTAATTGTCTGGATAGCAAATTATCAGTTGACGTCAGCCATTAAAACCTTCCACCATAACAATTTCCCTCATCTCAGCTCTGCTGACCCTTCCAATGCAGATTGCAAATGTTAACACCCTGAAAGAAAGAAAGAAAGAAAGAAAGAAAGAAAGAAAGAAAGAAAGAAAAGGATATAGGAATGGTGAAGGAATGGGGAATTGGGAAGGCACAGATGGAAGGGAGCAATAGGGGTGCATCCAGACACACTAACATGGGAGGCATAAAGGGAGACACTGATCTGGGCAAATGAGGGGACACAGGGAACCCTAGCCATGGTTGGGAAGGGAGAAATAAGGGCTACACAGAGCATATGGCACTGCAAAGAATGGGGTTCACTGTATGGAACAGCTCCCAGGTGAATAAAAAGAATGGGCTTTTTCAACTTAGAAAAGAAATGACTCAGGGGGAGATCTGCTACAGCAGGGATGGGCAAGCTAGAGCCCATGGACTGTATACAGCCCACCTGAGCCTTTCTTCATGCCCTCCAGCTGGGCCTGGCCATAGCAGTGGCCGTTCCTCCCTAGAATCCTCCCAGTGTCCCAGCCTCACCCTCTTTCCTCTACTCCTCTCCCAAAATATGGGTCCAACAGTGCCTTGTATGGCCAGAGCATGGCAGCAACTCCCCCATTATGCCCTCCCCCATTTCTCACAGTCCCTCTCGTGGCTGCCTTGAGCATGGTGGCCATTCCCCCTTCCATTCCTTTCCCCCTTACCTCACCCATCATGTGGGACTATCAGAGCCTGCAGGGTTCCTGGGGTAGGGCAGCTGCTTCTGCCTCCCAAGCTTACCCCTTCCCTCCCATCCTTCTCCCAACAACTGGATGTAGCAGCACCCTGACTGGAGCCTCTCCTGGCCACAAGCAGTTGCAGTTGGTCCCCTCACACCTCTTCCCCCCATTTGTCTGTATGCCCCACCATAGAATTAGTAAAGGCAGATTTGATCCTCTGGCCAAGAAGTTTGCCCACCCCTTTGCTAGAGGTCTGTTAAGTCATTAATGCTGTCAAGAATGTGAAGAAGGAAGTATTATTTACCCTTCATACAACACAAACACCCAATGAAATTAATAGGCAACAAGCAAACAAGAGGAAGAATTTCTTCACCCAACGCACAGTTATCCTATGAAACTTGTAGCCAGGGGTTTTGTGAAGGACAAGAATACAACTGGCTTCAAAAAGGAATAAGAGAAGTTCTTGGAGGATAGGTTCATCAATGATTATTCGCCAAGATGGTCAGGGATACAACCATGGGCTCTTGGTGTCTCTAAAATCTGACTGGCAGAAGGTGGGACTTGACAATATGATGGATCGCTCCATAAACTGCCCTGTTCTCTTTGAAGAACCTGGCACCAGTCACTGTGGGCAGACAGGATACTGGGCAAGATGGACCATTAGTCTCACCCAGCATGGCCAGTCTTAGGTTTCTTTGCTTGCACTGATTTCCGAAACCTACACCAGCCTGCTGGCCAGGGTGTATGAGCTGCAGCAGTTGTACAAACCCAGTGAGGCAGGAAACTCTGCCTAGCTCTTTAACCCCAGAAGATCTTTCCAAGGACTCCCAGCGGAAGGATGAACTAGGGAGGTGCTCTGCATGTACAGTGTCTGCATCAGTGCTCTCTTCCTCTTTCTGCTTCGCACCTGAGTAAGGAAATGAGAAGTAACGTTAGACATCTGAGTAATGTCTCCATGTGTGATGTGCTTCACCACTGACACGTGCCACAAGCTGTCTCTCTGAAGGCTCATACTGTCAGTGCAGTTCTGGAATTGGGGGTGTTTAAGCTATGGGGTGTCATACAGCAGAAGACAGAGGAGTCTAGGAAGGTGGGCTGAGGGGCTCCCCTACTGTGAATGAGATGGTAGAGCCTAGGAAATGTGCCAGAGAGGCCAAGAATGCCGTGGCCAACAGAACTACTCTGCAGTGCGCCCTTCAGGCCTTGCTTGGTACTACAGTCGCTCTACTAGTTGGTACACAAAGTTGACCACCTGTTTGGGGCAGGATAGTCTGTCTCATAAGCTTGGCGCCAGTCACCAAACAACCAAGACGCAAAACCAGCATCTCAAATTAGCTGTCTGCCCCTTTTCAGTAAAAGGAGGATGGACAAAAGTCTTCAAAGTGTAAATGATTACTTGCAGTGCTTAAGGCTGGACCTTCACTGTACCATTCTCACCCAATTCTGCCTTTAACAAAACCAGGCAAGACCTCTTAACTGGCTTGCTGCTTCCACATGGTCAATATTTCCTCCTAGTTCTTCGTAACTGAGCATTTTTCAAGAGAAAAACTGCCAAGACAATGAGAGAACTGAAAAAAAAGAGAGTTAAAAATCTGGTAAAAATATGCACCTATTGCCTATGCTGCTTGGAGGCAGAGAATTCTGTGCAATGACCAGAGATCCTTCTGGCAATGGAATCCACAAGTCTATGAAACGGGAGAGAGGTCTGAGAAATGGTAACTCGTTCAGGAACAACAGATTGAATGGGAATGAAGGTAATGCAGTAATAGCTCCTCAAGAGACCGCTGGAAACCATGCACATCAAAGAGTACAGGTATGTCCAGAAAAGATAGAACATAAATGGAAGGCCCAGAGACAGAAAATAGGATTAGACAGGAGTGGAGGCATTTTCCTAAATAAAGGCTGTTATATTCTGATGCTGCTATGATGATGACAGGTGTAGTAGGGAGCGAGAGAACCTGGAGAACGGGGCCTAGGGCAAGCCCTGGGGTCTGAACCAAAGGCTGGGAACCAGAGTAGTCCTGGCCTTGGCAAAATAATGACACACTGGATAGTTACGTTAATACTTCTAAATCTAATACAAGAGAAGATGGTCTGACACAATAATGGATAGGGATATTTTATGCAAAAGATCAGGAACCAGGGGAGGTAACCAAGAGATGTTAGGAAATACACAATGTGGGATGCAATTTGTGTATACCAGTTGATGGTCTCAGCCAATGTTGGGGTATTTCGCCTTGATATTCTGTGTTGTCCAGGGGACAGCAGAAAGTCCTATGGCTGACTGAGTCACTCCTTGCCACGGGGCTCTCAGCTATCAATGGACCTGTAACCACGGAGCAGGGTTCTAGAATCATAGAATCATAAGGATGGAAGGGACCTCACGAGGTCATCTAGTCCAACCCTCTGCTAAAAAGCAGGACCACTCCCACTAAATCATCCTAAGACTGTGCTTTCAGGGCAATCAGCCTCACTGAGTGTCTTTGTCACTGAATCGTACCTGCGATCTTCCTTCAGAAGTCACCTCGTGATCTGCCAAATTAACTCGTTGCATTATCTGCTAATGCTAGTAACTTCAGGCCACATCACAACCAGATACACTGAGCAATGACATTACAACCCTCAGCACTTAACAGCAGCGAGGTATATTTGTAGAGACGGGGGCTATGTGGTGCTTACAACAATTCATGCAGAAACTGTACAGTTTTTTGCAAAGAACCATATTGAAAGGGGGCCACTGATTGGCACCTAGTTGCTTGAGCCTTAGCCCCTCTTATTACAAATTAAGTACTAAAATTTGCTCTCACCTCCTTGGCACCGCCTTCTGGCAACTGCTCACATACTGGACCCCACTTTTTTCTGTGACTCAGGCGCTTCCCTCTTCATGACTTCATAGACTCATAGAATAATAGGGTTGGAAGGGACCTCACGAGGTCATCTAGTCCAACCCCCTGCTAAAAAGCAGGACCACTCCCCCTAAATTACCCCAGCCAGGGTTCTGTCTAACTGAGCCTTAAAAATCTCCAAAGATGGAGATTCTACCACCTCCCTAGATAACCCATTCCAATGCTTCACCACCCTCCTAGTGAGAAAGTTTTTCCTAATATCCAACCTCAACCTCCCCAGCTGTAATTTGAAACCATTGCTCCTTGTTCTGTCCTCTGTTACCCTCGAGAACAGCCTTGCTCCCTCCTCTTTGGAGCAACCCTTCAAGTAGTTGAAGGTTGCTATCAAATCTCCCCTCAGTCTTCTCTTCTGTAGACTAAATAAGCCTTAGCCCTTCTGTAGACTAAATAAGACTTGGCCCTTCAGATAGCGCAGTGTCTTCCCCTCCTCTCCCAGCATGAGAAAATCCCATCAGACAAACTGACCTATGCCATCTCAGGCATGGGAATCCAACTCCAGATCC
>VOCT01071770.1:0-11281 GCA_007922175.1 Pelusios castaneus
AACTTTATTAACTACTAACTAAATGAACCTTATCCTAAGAAAACAAAATACAATTAACCAAGAACAATCCCTCTAGAAAACCCCCACATGAAAGATACCAAAGAGTCCCAAAGTCCTGATGGAGTTCACCCAACTCTCAGCTACAGTCTGTGTTCCGGTGTAGGGGCTTGAGTGGCAAGAAATAGCTGTCCTCTTCTTCTTTTGCTGGAATCCTCTGTAGCATTTCATGCAGGCTTTTTCTTCTCCTTTGCAACCAGCCCTCAATCCCATATGCATGTCTGCAAGGTCTGTTGCAAATGACTCCATTACAGGGAGAAAACATCTTGTTCACCCCTGGCTCAGCTTCTCTCCAGAAAACTGAGCACATGGTCTCCTTTCAAGCCAGCTCCTGCCTGCTGTCAGGACAGGCTGCTGCTCTCATGTGATCTGACTGACCACACCACATCACACCATCACACTGTGGAGCATGCTCAAAATGCTACCACTCCCCACTTCTGGAAGTTTCTGGTTGTGGGTAGCTAATCTGCCCAGCAACTGTAACCCACCCTCAGTCGGTCTCTTAAAGAGATAGCCTTTTTAGACATATGGGTTACATGTAGATGTTATATCTGTAGTAGAAGTTAGGAATATGTTTGTTATATGGGTATTCCAATTTATGGGATTATGGAGAACTCCCCAGACAGGATGTCTACAGTCATTGTTTCCTTAATGGCCCATTAAGGGAACCACAGATACAATGGGTCTAGGGAGAAACCTGCTCAGTGAGTCACTTGGACTGACCATGTGACTCAACTCCATTTTGATTTGTAAACTCCATACAGCATGGAGAAGGCCAGAGGTGATCAAAGGCAACAGCCCCAACTCCATCTTGTCTTCAGTCTCCAGCCAACACCCATCTCTGGAACTATTCCTCTGCGACCGGACACAGGACTGAGACCCACCCCGGTGCTGAGTGTCTACCAGAGGAACTGAACAAGCCTGCAAACTCCAAATTCTTCTGAAAACTTGCTTTACATGGACTCTAAATCATTTGTATGTATGTGGTTCACTTTGACATCTCTCATATTTTGTTTCTTTCTATATTAAAGCTTTAGTTTTAATTACTAAAGGATTGGTTGGCAGTGTGGTATTCTGGGTAAGATCCAGACCTATATTATTCTGTGTAGTGTCAGGAGAACCTATCGCTTTAAGAGACCCACTGGCTAGATGGAAAACAGGGACCGTTATGTCACGAAGGAGGCAGTTTATGCTTTGATATGTTTCTTGATAACCAGTGTGGGGAATCAGAAGCCTGGTTTGTTGCTGATTGGGAGTCTGGTTTAAGTACCCCTCACCAGTGTTTGAGAGAGTTTGGCTCATTTTTGCAGCTTGCCCTGATTTTTGCACATTCAGTTGATTATCCCAGGAGGCCTGTGCCACAAGCATTTGGGACACTGTAGGCTGGTATATAAACCTGCCTTGGGTAGCCTGCCACCCACTAACTTTCAGGGTTCCTGCATTAAAAGTTCTAGTGACTGCTAATCTGCTCCCATTTCCAAAAAGATAGATGAAAACACACAAGGGAACTTGCATGAGGGCAGCCAGCCTTGCATCTTAGTTTTTACTGACATGAAGATCTGAAGTTGATTTTTTTTTTTTTAAATGAAGTGGTAAACTTTTTACTGATATCACTAAAAACACCAAAACCAAATACAAGAATGTCACAAAAGTGTGTACTTACATCCCCACTATTTATCTCTCTAGATGCTTGCTGGTAGCGATTAACATCATCCAGCATAACAGTGCCTTTCCCAAACACTGAATTATATTCTAGTATTTATTATGGAACCTCTGGCTAGTTTCATTGTTTATATAACTGTTTAATTTGTATCTGAATCTGAATAAATTCTTGACCCCAGTGATTTCTTGTGGCAGGGAGTTCCCCACGTTAACTATGCAGTATGTTAAAATATTTATTTTTATAATGATAGAATTTGCTTTTTTCAGTGTCATTGTCTGTCCCCTTGTTCTTGTATTACCTCCGTGCCTCAGTTTACCCGACTGTATCTATAAAATGTATTTAGAACTAGCAAATGGAGGTAATTTTAAAGTGGTGTGCTTGCTTAATGGCCTAAACCTTAGGAAAATACGACTACAGCCCGTCGATCAAGAACAGACAGAGCAGGAAATTCTTCCAAAACAAATCTTATTTATTTGATAAGAGTCAATGCAATGAAATTGCAATATTGAGCATATTTTGACAAATTAAATAAGCAGAGAGCCAAATGACCGTTAGGCAGTCAAATAGAATGTCGCAGCTCCACTGAACCACTTTATCTTATGAGCATTCAAATATATAATACCAATATTAAACTTACACTCTATACCTTATAGTGACTAAAAATCCTGATCTCCTGTGTCATTCAGCAAATGGTGATCAGTCATTTACTGGATGGGCTGGAGATGAGCCCTTCACTCCAGCCGCAGTCACTCTGCTTTATTAACACGCAAGCTCCACAAGCGCAACCTCTGTCTTACTCGCAAACCCCAGAAATTGCCTCTGATTCGTCTTAATGGCTCCTTTCCTCTTCTGTCATGTAGGCAGAGGTAGCCAGAATTTGGGCAACGTAAGTCGGAACCGAGTTAGCCTCAAATCCTTAACACACCAATGCCTTAACGATACAAGCAGGTCTGGTCTGTACGGATCGGGTCCAAAGTGGCTCCGGGCAGTGTTTGATGCTGACCCGAACTAGGGAGGCTGGTGGGTCGGTTGACAGGTGGTTTCTAAGATGTGCTGATCTGTCAGTAGTTGCTAGGCAGGTTGCCTGGTCCGGCTTGAAGTTCTTTTCTGGGGCAGCCAATCTGGTGTCTTGGAGTTACAGCTCGTCACCAGTCGCTGGGAAGACTGGCAGCATCTCCCCAGGCTCTCAGTGTCCAACAGAGCTTATCATAGAATCATAGAATAATGGGGCTGGAAGGAACGTCATGAGGTCATCTAGTCCAAGCCCCTGATAAAAGCAGGACCACTCCCACTAAATCACCCCAACCAGGGTATTGTCTAACCAGGCCTTAAAAATCTCCAAAGATGGAGATCCCACCACCTCCCTAGGTAACCCATTCCAATGCTTCACCACCCTCCTAGTGAGAAAGTTTTTCTTAATATCCAACCTTGACCTCCCCAGCTGCAATTTGCAACCATTGCTCCTTGTTCTGTCCTCTGTTATCCTCGAGAACAGCCTAGCTCCCTCCTCTTTGGAGCAACCCTTCACGTAGTTGAAGGTTGCTATCAAATCTCCCCTCAATTTTCTCTTCTGCAGACTAAATATGCCTAGTTCCTTCAGTTTCTGCTCATAAGTCATGTTCCCCAGCTCCCTAATCATTTTTGTTGCCCTCCACTGGACTCTTTCTAATTTGTCCACCTCCTTTCTGTAGTGGGGAGCCCAAAACTGGACACAGTATTCCAGATGCGGCCTGGCCAGTGTCGAATAGAGGGGAATTATCACATCCCTCGATCTGCTGGCAACACTCCGACTGATGCAGCCCAATATGCCCTTGGCATATGCCTTTTTGGCAACAAGGGCACACTGTTGGCTCATATTCATCTTCCCATCCACCATAACCCCCAGGTCCTTTTCTACAGAGCTGCTACTTAGCCGATTGGTTCCCAGCCTGTAGCAGTGCATGGGATTTTTTCATCCTAAGTGCAGGACTTTGCACTTGTCTTTGTTGAACCTCATGAGGTTTCTTTTGGCCCAGTGTTCCAATTTGTCCAAGTCTCCCTGGATCCTGTCCCTGCTCTCCAGAGTATCTACTATTCCCCCCAGCTTGGTGTCATCCGCCAACTTACTAAGCACGCAGTCTATTCCATCATCAAGATCATTAATGAAGATGTTGAATAGAACCAGCCCCAGAACCAACCCCTGCGGCACTCCACTCGTTACCGGTTGCCAACCAGACAGACATCGAGTCATTGATTCCTACCCGCTGAGCCCATTGATCTAGCCAGTTTTCGATCCACCTTACGGTCCACTCATCCAACCCATACTTAGACTCAGACTCCTAGACTTTAAGGTCAGAAGGGACCAGTACAATCATCTAGTCTGACCTCCTGCAAAATGCAGGCCTCAAGACCTCACCCGCACACTCCTGCAATAGGCCACCAACCTATGACTGAGTTATTTACCTCCTTAAATCATGATTTAAGGACTTTAAGATTCAGAGAATTCACCGGTAGGTGAACCATGCCCTGTGCTACAGAGGAAGGCGAAAACCCCCCAGAGCCAGGCCAATCACCCCTTGGGGAAAATTCCTTCCTGACCCCAAATATGGCGATCAGTTAAACCCTGAGCATGTGGGAAAGTCTCAACAGCCAGTTACCCAAGAGACAATTCTCTGTAATAACTCAGAACCCACCTCATGTACTCTCCCCTCTTAGGCCACTTGTAAATCCACCACATGTAGCCAAATATCAGTCAATTTCCAAAATAGGCTAATCATACCATCCCCTCCATAAATTTACCAAGCTCAGATTTGAAAGCAGTTATGGTTTTTGCCCCCCACAACTCCCCTTGGAAGGGTTTTCCAGAACTTTATACCTCTAATGGTTAGAAACCTGTGTCTAATTTCAAGCCTAAATTTCTTGATGGACAGTTTATAACCATTTGTTCTGGTGTCCACATTGGTGCTATACTCAAATAATTCCTCTCCCTCCCTGATGTTAGTCCCTCTGATGTATTTATAGAGAGCAATCAAATCCCACCTCAACCTTCTTTTGGTTAAGCTAAACAAGCCAAGCTTCGTGAGTCTCCACTCATAGGGCAGGTTTTCCACTCCACAGACCATCCTTGTAGCCCTTCTCTGCACCTGTTCCAATTTGAATTCATCCTTTTTAAACATTGGGGACCAGAACTGCACACAGTATTCCAGATGGGGTCTCCCCA
Organism: Pelusios castaneus; assembly: GCA_007922175.1. Classification (NCBI taxonomy): domain Eukaryota; kingdom Metazoa; phylum Chordata; order Testudines; family Pelomedusidae; genus Pelusios; species Pelusios castaneus. Next base: position 4,920 of record VOCT01071770.1, read on the forward strand.
GTGCCTTGTACAGCGGCACTAACACCTCCCTGTCTCTACTTGAAATACCTCTCCTGATACATCCTAGAACCGCATTAGCTTTTTTCACGGCCACATCACATTGGCGGCTCATAGTCATCCTATGATCAACCGGTACTCCCAGATCCTTCTCCTCCTCAGTCTGTTCCAACTGATGCGTCCCCAACTTATAGGAAAAATGCTTGTTGTTTGTCCCTAAATGCATGACCTTGCACTTCCCATTATTAAATTTCATCCTGTTCCTGATACTCCAGTTTACAAGGTCATCCAGATCTTTCTGTATGGTATCTCGATTCTTCTCTCTATCGGCAATACCTCCCAACTTGGTGTCATCCGCAAACTTTATTAGCACATTCCCGCTTTTTGTGCCAATGTCAGTAACAAAAAGGTTGAACAAGATCGGTCCCAAGACAGATCCCTGAGGGACTCCACTGGTAACCTCCCTCCAGCTTGACAGTTCACCCTTCAGTATGACCCGCTGTAGTCTCCCTTTTAACCAGTTCCTTATCCACCTTACTATATTCCTATTAATCCCCATCTTCTGTAACTTAACTAATAACTCCCCATGTGGAACTGTATCAAATGCCTTGCTGAAATCTAAGTAAATTAGGTCCACCTCATTCCCTTTATGTAAAAAATCTGTTATCCTTCCAAAAAAGGAGATCAAGTTGGTCTGGCAAGATCTCCCTTTTGTAAAGCCATGTTGTATTTTATCACAGTTACCGTTATCCTCTACAGCAGGGGTCGGGAACCTATGGTTCGCGAGCCAGATGTGGCTCTTTTGATGGCTGCATCTGGCTCGCTGCCAGTGTTCCCTCTAAGCTGCGTGGGCGCGCGGCCGCGCAGCGGCCGTCGCTCCGCCCGCGCAGCAGTGAGGGACCCCCGCGCAGCCCGGCAGCCCCCGCTGCTCCCTCCAAGCCCCGGGGTCGCGGCTTTGCTGCGGCACACCCGGCCTGCGCCCTGCCTCTGGGCTGGCCCTCCCCACCCCCAGGGTGGGACAGGCAGGCTCAGGAGCACGAGCCTGCCTGCCCCACGCAGCCAGGGCAGCGGGGTGGCTGCGGCAGTGGCGGGATCCCGGGCTCCTACCCCCCGACCGCCTCGACTTCCCGGGGCCGGGCTAATCCACGGCCCCGGCCTCCCAGCACAGGGCCAGGATCAGCCTCCGGGGCTGGGGTCTGCTCCCCCCCCCCCCACACTGGCGGCTTCCCAGGGCCGCGGTAGGGGCCTCCCCCGCCGGCGGCGTTGGCTTTCTTTCTTTCTTTCTTTTTTCTTTCTTCCTCTTTCTCTTCGCTTTTTTTTCTTTCTTCCTCTTTCTCTTCCTTTCTCTTTTTTCCTTCTTTGGCTTCTTTTTTCTCTTCCTTCCTTTTTCTCTCTCTTTTCCTTTCTTCTCTCTTTTTCTCTCTCTCTTCCTTCCTTCCTCCCTTCCTTTTTAAAAAAACCCAACCTTTAAAAATTAATTTTAATTAAAAACCTTTTTTAAAGGTTTTTTTAAAAACCTTTCTAAAATTAAATTTCAATTAAAAGTAATTCAAATTCAATTAATTAAAACATAAAATGCACACATTTACTTGTATTTAGTTTTAAACATATTGTATGGCTCTCACGGAATTACATTTTAAAATATGTGGCGTTCATGGCTCTCTCAGACAAAAAGGTTCCCTACCCCTGCTCTACAGCCTTAAGTACTTTCTCCTTCCAAATTTTCTCCAAGACTTTGCATACTACTGAGGTCAAACTAACAGGCCGGTAGTTACCCAGATCATTTTTATTCCCTTTCTTGAAAATAGAAACTACATTAGCGATTCTCCAGTCATACGGTACAACCCCCGAATTTACAGATTCATTAAAAATCCTCGTTAAAGGGCTGGCAATTTCATGAGCCAGTTCATTTAGTATCCTCGGATGGAGATTGTCCGGACCCCCCGATTTAGTCACATCCAGCAGCTCAGGTTTGGCTTCTACCTCAGGTATGGTAATTTCCACATTCATGATCTCGTTCTCATTAGCTTCCCTACCTCTACTCCCCAGCTCAACTTCACTCTCATTGAAAACAGATGCAAAGTACTTACACATTGAGCCATGCCTAGATTATCCTTGACCTCCACCCCATCCTCAGTTTTTAGCAGTACCACTTCTTTCTTTGTTTTTTTCCTATTTATATGGCTAAAGAACCTTTTACTATTGGTTTTAATTCCCTTCGCAAGGTCCAGCTCAGCTTGACTTTTTGCCTTTCTCACTCTCTCTCTACATGTTCTGACCTCCAAAAGGTAGCTTTCCTTCCTGATCCCTCCCCTTTTCCACTCTTTGTAGGCTCTGTGCTTCTTCCTAATCACCTTTCTGAGATGCTTACACATCCAGCTTGGTCCACAGCTCTTGCCTATGAATTTTTTCCCCTTCCTTAATTTGCCGACGACAATGCTGTGGGAAACCATATCAAAAGCCTTGCTAAAGTCAAGGTATACCACGTCAACGGCTCTTCCTGCATCCACAAATCCAGTCATCTCATCATAGAAAGAAATCAGGTTGGTCAGGCACGATTTGCCCTTGGTGAATCCATGTTGACTGTTCCTGATGACTTTATTTTCCTCCAAGTGTTTCAGGATGGATTCTTTGAGGATCTGCTCCATGATTTTCCCAGGGAAAGAGGTAAGGCTGACCGGTCTGTAGTTCCCTGGATCCTCCTTTTTCCCCTTTCTTAAAGATAGGTACTATATTTGCCTTTTTCCAATCCTCCAGGACCCCCCCGTTCACCACGAGTTCTCAAAGATAATGGCCAGCGGCTCTGCAATCACTTCCCCCAACTCCCTCAGATGCAGTTCATCTGGCCCCATGGACTTGTGCACATCCAATTTCTTTAAGTGTTCCCTAACCTGACTTTTCATCACCGAGGGCTGCTCTTCTTTTCTCCCTTCCACGTTACCCCATGTAGTAGCCTGGGAGCTGGCCCTCCCTGTGAAGACTGAAGTAAAAAAAGCATTGAGTACTTCAGCCTTTTCCGCATCATCCACCACGAGGATGCCTGCCCCATTCAATAAGGGACCTACACCACCTCTGATCCTTTTCTTGTTGCTGACATTTTATAGAACCCCTTTTCTGTTATCCTTCACATCTCTTGCTAGCTGCAACTCCAATTGTCCTTTGGCCTTTCTGATTTGATCCCTGCAGTCCCAAGCAATATCTTTATATGCCTCCCTTGTCATCTGTCCAAGCTTCCACTTCTTGTAAGCTTCCCTTTTATGTTTCAGCTCCCCGCAGAGTTCCCTGCTATGCCACGCTGGGCACCGTCCACATTTGCTGTTCTTTCTGCACATCGGAATGTTATCTTCCTGTGCCTTTAACAGGGTTTCTTTAAAATACAGCCAGCTGTCTTGGACACCTTTCCCTTTCAGATCAGCCACCCATGGGACCCTGCCCATCAGCTCCCTAAGGGAGCCAAAATGTGCTTTTCTGAAGTCCAGGGTGTGTGTTCTGCTTCTTTCCTTCCTTCCATTGATCAGGATCCTGAACTCTACCATCTCATGGTCGCTGCTGCCCAGGTTGCCATTTACTTCTACTTCCCCGATCAATTCTTCTCTGTTTGTGAGCAATACGTCTAGAGGTGCAAGGCCCCTAGTTGGTTCCTCCAGCATTTGTACTAGGAAGTTGTCCTCAACATTCTCCAAAAACTTCCCTGGATTGCCTGTGCACTGCTGTATTATCTTCCCAGCAGATGTCAGGATAATTGAAGTCCCCCATAAGAACCAGGGCCTGCGATCTGGAAACTTCTGTTAGTTGTCCATAGAACACCTCATCCACCTCCTCTTTCTGGTCTGGCGGTCTGTAGCAGACACCCACCACGACATCTCCCTTGTTGCATTCTCCCCTAAACTTAACCCACAGACTTTCAACCATCTTGTTTCCACTTTCATAGTGGAGCTCCGAGCAGTCATACAGCTCCTTTACATATAGCGCTACTCCTCCCCCCCTTCTTCCCTGCCTGTCCTTCCTGAACAATTTATACCCATCCATGGCAGTGCTCCAGTCATGCAAGTTATCCCACCACGTTTCTGTTATTCCAATTATATCATAGTTCCTTGTCTGTGCCAGTACTACCAATTCTTCCTGCTTGTTTCCCAGGCTCCTCGCATTTGTGTACAGGCACCTAAGATACTGGGCCCATTGCCCTACTTTGCCCTGTCAATTCTCCCTCCTCTCACATCTTCCTCCGTGCAATTTCTCCCGGTGTCCTCCTTCCCCACTTGCCTGAGGTATTATGACTTCATTAGGAAATAAAAAACAATTATTTGATCCCACCCCCCAGTTCCAACTACCCTCTCTTTTATTCCTGCTGTTACAGCCCCAGCACCCCCAAGTTCCATCCCTTCCCCCACATCTCCCTCAGTTTCACTTACCTGTGGGCCTTGGTCACCTTCCCCTTTCGAACCTAGTTTAAAGCCCTCCTTACCAGGTTAGCCAGTCTGCTTCCAAATACGCTCTTCCCATTCCTGGATAGGTGGAGTCCATCTCTGCCTAGCAGTCCTTCTTCCTGAAACAGCACCCCATGGTCGAGGAAGCCAAAGCCCTCCCGGTAACACCATCATCGCAGCCAGGCATTCACCTCCAGGATGCATCTGTCTCTGCTCGGGCTCCTACCCTTGACCGGAAGGATCGAGGAGAACACCACCTGTGCACCAAACTCCTTCACCCGTGCTCCCAGAGCCCTGTAGTCCCCTTTGATCTGCAGAGGGTCACCTCTCACAGTATCATTGGTTCCCACATGGATGAGTAGCATGGGGTAGTAGTCAGAGGGACGGATGATTCTCGACAATCCCTTTGTAACGTCTCGGATACGGGCCCCTGGCAGGCAGCATACCTCCTGAGAGGCCTTATCTGGGTGACAGATGGGTGCCTCTGTCCCCCTCAGAGGAGAGTCCCCAACCACCACAACCCGACGTTTTCTTCTGGCTGTGATGGTTGTGATCCTCCCAACCTCGGGGGTGCATGGCTTCTCCTCTTCCACCTCATCTCCTGTCTGTAGTGCTGCGTAGCGGTTCTTTACCACAACGGAGGGTGGGATGGGAGCAGGGGTGGAGCACTGTCTGCTGCCAGAAGTAACCAGCTGCCAGTGTCCACCCTCTGCCTGAGCCATCTCATCCTTCTCCGAGGGTGTGGCAGCAGTCTTTTGCCTCTGGATAGTTTCTTCATCCTTGCATGTTTCCTCATGGATGCTATCCAGGAACTTCTCCAGGGCATGGTTACGCCTGAGCCTGGCCACCTCCTCCTGTAACTCCCCCACCTGCTTCCTGAGAGATTCCACCAGGAGACACCTGTCACATTGAATGATCTCCCCAGCCTGACCGTCTGAGAGTGGGAAATGCAGGCCACAGTCCTTGCAAGTCCACGCCAGGATCTGGGTAGAGATATCCATGGTCAGTACGTCTGTCTGGATACAGGCGCAGGCAGAGGAGACAGAAGTGGTGCTGGCATAAGCAGCGCAGCTCTTCACCATAGCAGCTCCACAAGCCACCAACTCCCTCTCAAACTCCCCTGTTTGCAGTCCCTGTTCACAAGCGTGCATACAATTGGCTGCCCTTTTATAGCCAGAGGGGGGGGGCAGCGTGGGTTTGCGTGAGTGTGGGAGGGGTGAGGAGTAAAAACGTGCTGGAACGTCAAACAAGAGGGAGGAGGGGGATCACATGACAATGACATCATCCCTAGAGGGGAGGGGGAGTGAGTGGAAAAAGAATGGAGAAGGAATATACCAAAGTGAGAGAAAGGGGAAGGGTAATAAAAGGTCAATTTTAAGGCTAAGAGGGAAAGAAAAGAGAATGAAAGTTTGATCTAGTAAAGAGATATAACATTATTAAGTAAAGTATAAATCGGCTTGTAGGTGTGCAAGGTTTCCCAAATGGTAGGAGAAAGGGCTTTTTAATGGTTCAGTCCTAAGTTGCAAAAGGGTCCTATCTACATTGCTAGCTAGGTGCTAACTATCCTAATTGCTCAGCACAGGCTGTTCCTTACTACTGTTAAATTCCAAAGGGGTTCCTTACTACTGTTGCTACTTTATAATTGTTTCCAATTATCACCTTACTATCTTGTAAGTGACCCTAATTACTGTGGATACTTCCTAGCAGTAGGGAGCTCTATGCTACTGCTAGCCTGCTGGAATTTAAACCCCTTCTGAGGCTTTTCTGCCAATTGCGTCTTCATACAGAATCCATAGCTTAGATATCTTGGGGCAAAAATCTCTGGTCACAATTGTGTTATGAGATGGGGTATATAGGAGCTCCCAGACTAGCTTTCTGTCTGTGCCCTTCATTATTTTATCTACTTTTACCAAATCCCCCTTTGTTCATCTCCTCTTT
>VOCT01071833.1:0-10386 GCA_007922175.1 Pelusios castaneus
AGTTTTAAATACTTTTAAAAACCCAGGCCCAGTAACTCTTAAAACTCACTTTATAAATACCCCATCAGTTTATAACAAAATACTTTTCAAGAAATCCCCACATGTAACTTTCAAAAATCATTTTAAAAAAAAGACACTACCATGTGCTCAAACTAAAAAGAAAAAAACAGGGCAGTTTTAAATCAACAAACCCCATTGCTTATCTCTAACTCTTCAACATTAAAAAGACACTGCCATGTGCTCTCCTCCGATCCGTGGCTCCCTTCTGCTGCGAAGTCGTGGATCCCGGTGAGAAAGGAGCCATGGCTCCCTCTTTGCCGGGACCAGTGCAGGTCCCAGGGAGAGAGGAGCCCAGCTCCCTTCTTGCCGGGACCCCAGCTTCCTGGGGAAGGGACCCATGGGTCCCTTAACAGTAGGGAGCAACAAAGCTGCGTCTACACTTGAAAAGTTAAATCGACTTGTTAAATCAACTTAACAGAGTCGACTTAACTTTTCAAGTGTAGATATAGCCAAAGTGTCTCCTTTTCTTTCCATCTCCCTTGGCCTGCCTTGCGGTCAGATGATTATTTGTGTCATGATCTTTCCCCCTTGAGTCAAGGTGCTGAAAGCTGCATTGTTCTTGTATGCATGCCTCTGCCGGGTGTGTGAACTCAGTTCTATTTGCCTGTCTCCATTCAACCACTTGAGATACATTTGGGGACATGTTTCATAGCTGTGCACATGTATGATGTCACAGGAAACATGCTACCATAACAGTAATGTAGAGCATGCCATGAGCATTCCAAAAACACTGGACTTGATGTACTTTGCATTAGACCATACACAGATACACTGAGGGTGAATAGGAAAGATACACAGATCCCATTACAAGGGTGTACATGGAGTGCAGCATGTCACAACAATGCCTGTCTTTAAAGACCAGAACATCAGCAGCCTTGTGCAGGTGTCAGGGTGGGAAGCGAGCTTAATGCTTGGATCAGAGGTAGTGAGCCTTAGTGACCAAGTCAGGAGCTATCACAGCCAGGGGCTGAGCCAAAGACATGAGTCAGAGACCAGGAGACAGAGCCATGGTCAAGTCCACGGAGTAATCTGGAGCAGGGAGGTGGAAATCAGGTTTGGACCCAGAGTATCAGCTGGAGCAAGGACAGGAACCAGGAGTAGATACATGACCAAGACACATGAAGCAGGAGCAGGGATCTGGAGGGAGGGCTAGGAGAAGGAAGAGAGCTAGGGAAGCAGGACCAGAAACATGACTGCAGCTGTCCAACACTTCTGAAGCAGCCAGGGATCGAGGCCTCCTGCGGGGTTAAAACTGGGCTTGCTGGAGTCGTTAGCCAATCAGGAAGTCAGATTCATTAGCCTCAGCTAAGGGTTCAGGGTTTGGATTCAGTTGTGGGACACTGACACAGTCTTTCAAAATGAGGGGTGCTGGCTTATGGGGAGACTTTTCAGACAATATTTTTTTTCTGAAAATGCAGTTTCAGACAACCTGAAAGTAAGCATGAATTTGTCACAAATTTACGAAACAGTATCCGCCAATAATTTTTAAGCCAAATTTACAAAGGGACTTAGACACCATTTTCAAACAAACAAGGGCGTCTCTCCTAGTCCTTGGCTTTAAGGCCAGGGCACTGAGCAGAGATGTAAGCAACCCATGTTTGAATCCCTCCTCTGGAGTGGGGATCTGGATCAGGTCATGCAGGTGGATGCCCTCAAAACTGTCTTGTCTTGGCTGAAGCTCTAGTAACTCCTTTTCTTCAAGCTTTGCCACTTCATGGAACTGATTCTATCTTCATGAGTGGAGGGATGGGAGCTCGGAATGCTAACATCCCAGGTCAATATCACAGCTACCAAGCTACAGAGTCTTTCCCTTTCCAGTCCCAGGAAGGATGGTGCAGTACTTAGGGTACTGCCGCAGCACATGGGTGTGATGAAGCAGCCATTTTGAAATATTTTTATTAATTGAATGTGTGCCCCTACACTTTGCATTGCTACCCAGTAAAAGGAAATGGATTAAATTTGCTGTCTGGACAGACTTAAATGTGTGTTTGTGTGTGTGTGTGAGGGGTGGGGAGGGATCATTCATCTCATTGTCTAACCTTTACAGATAAAGGGAAAATTTAGTAAATTTATAGTTGTTAAATTCAGTTTTAAAAAAAAGGCTTATGGCCACTGTACTGCATCAGACACCATAATAATTACACATCACCTCTCCTTCCAAATCAACCATGTGGAGCACAAAGTGTCCCTTATTGCCTGTCTCCTTGGGACCCTGTTTCATTTTCCAGAGATGTACTGAAATGTTGTCTATAAATGACCTATGTAACAATACAATCATTTACCCAGCCTGGTCCAGAACACTCCCCCATATCCTCACATATATTGTACATGGTATTAGACTCACGGATGTTCAGATAGTTTTGTAGGCAGGGCCAGCTTGCCTTTCTTCACTTACTAAGTGTGTAGTTAAACCATCTTCTGCCAGGTTGCCATAGAACAGTCGTACACCTTTATGACTCAGGGTAGCAGAGTGTTGGCCAAAATAACAGTGGCACAGACTATATACAGCCATATAGTTGGCAGGAACAAAACACCCACTTTTCCCTTCTCTGCTAGGCCAGATTTCTGGAATACCCAGACCTCATGTACTTGGGGGATGCATCCAAAGCAGGTATCCATGAGTCTCCCTTGACAGTCCACCAAGACCTGTATAACGATGGAGGAATATCCTTTTCTCCTGATATACTCATGCATCATACGGGAGCCAGATAGTGGGCACGCCTATGTGATAGCCCTAGCACAGGCTGGAAATGTCCTTTGTTCAAAGCCACCAACCGTTTCAGGGATGTTGCCCACCTTCATCACATGTGGTGCAGCCACCCAATAACTGCCTGATGAACACCCATCATCACAGCAATAAGAGTTGACTTGCCAGCCTCAGAGTGATTACCTACAGACTGTAACAATCTGCGGTGGCTTAGCTTCCAGACTATTATGGCAACCTGCTCCTGGACTGATATTGCATTTTCATCCTTGTGTCCTGACGTCAAGGAGTCGGGTGAGCCCTTCACGGACTCAAGGAACACAGCCTTCCTTTGAAAATTCTGGGCCACTGCTGGTCATCCCAGTTTTCCATGGTGATGTATTTCCGCCACTAAATGTTTGTGAGCTTGGTCCAGATCTGCTACTCAGCAGAGAGGGACATCATTCTTTGTGAGAGATTGCATCCACTCACTCAACCTTTGTGCACTCTCGGTGGGCAAAAACAACGACAGTGAAAGAACCTTGAAAAAGATTGATCTTGGAAACACCTTGGTTAAGTTGTTTCATATTTTATCCATAATGTCCAGCGTGGATCCTGACCTCACCTACTATTTTTCAGACTGATCTGCCTCTCTCTCTCTGAGTGGATGTGTGTGAGATTATGAGACAAATTTAGAGAGAATAATAAAATTGACATTTAAACAGAGACATAACTGCAGTGCTATCTGTGGAGTAGTTAGTGGCCACTTCATAATAAGCAAGGATCTTTCATTGTATTTTCCTAAAGCACTGGTCTGGTTAGTTATTTTAGGTAGAAAGGGAAGAGGCTTGAAGAAAAAGTTTAGTAACAAGAGTCCAACAATGTGACTAAAAGAAAATGTTCTAATCTAGGGCTGGATGTGTGTAATGCTGCATCTCTGGGGAGATATATCTATAGCAATTTTACTATGCAATTTTGAGCTAATAAATAGGGAGTACCAGTCTGCTGCAGAGAAACACTATCCTCATTCGTAATTTCTGATCAATTTTAGAAAGCCAAATTCTGCTGTTTGTTGCCCTTTTTTGTACTTTCTCCAGTTGTAGTATATCTTTTTTGATATGCAGTGACCAGAACTGCACGCTGCATTTAAGGTGTGGGCAAAACATAAATTTATATGGGAGCATTATGGTATTTTTTTTGTCTAAGCCCATTTCTAATGGTCCTAACATTCTGTGAACTTTTTTTGACTGCTGCTGCTGCACATTGGGTGGATGTGTTCAGAGAACTATCCACACTGACCCCAAGATCTTTCTTTAGTGGCAACAGCTAACGTAGAACCCTTCATTTTCCATGTATAGTTGAGATTATGTTTTCCAATTCCATTACTTTGCATGTATCAACATTGAATTTCATCTGCCATTTTATTGCCCACAGCTTTGTGAAATTCCTGTGTTACTCTTCAGAGTCAGTTTTTTGGACTTGATCATCTTGAGTAGTTTTGCATCATCTACAAATTTTGCCACCTCACTATTTATCTCTTTTTCCAGATCATTCATGAATATGTCAAACAGCACAGATCCCCATACAGATCCCTGCGGAACACCTCCATTTACCTCTTTCTATTGTGAAAACTGACACTGTCCTTTGTTTCCTATTGTAACAAGGGGGCGTGGCTTCACTCAGAGACAACAGGGAGGGACAGCCCACTGCCTTACACCTATCTTTTAATCAGTTACTGACCAAGAAGAGTGTGACATTCTGCACTCCCACAAACCCCTGTAATGTCATCTGTGTGTCTTTCCTGTTCACCTTTGCAATGTAATGCAAAGCATGCCATGTAAGGTGTTTTTGGAATGCTCACGGCACACTCTATGTTACTTTTATGTTCCCTGCAACATTATGCATGTGTACAGATATGAAACATGTCCCCAAATGTATTCCACATGATTGAAGTGAGGGCAGACAAAGAGAGATGGGTTGGCACACGCACGCCAGTGAAGGTATGCATATGAGAACAATGCAAACCAAGAGCCTTGTCTTGAGAGGGAAGAATCACCTGACCACAAGAAGGTGGGCCAAGGGGGTTGAAAAAAGAAAAAGACACATTTTCAACTGGTTAAGGGTCTTCTCTGGAAACCATCTTCTAAGCCACATCAAGGATTGACACCTATCCACATAACGGGAAGGACCTGTCTACAAAGTCATCTGTAGCCAAACCTATGTGGGTGAGCTAGACATGGACTGTACTGGTGATCTTAGTTTAGAATGTGATTTATCTTTCATTTGATTCTGGTTATCTCCTTGACTGATTAACTATCTGATTTTATATTGATTTGACATATAGTCACTTAAAATCATGTTTTAATCAATACGTTTATGTTTGTTTTATCTAAAGCAGTGAAATGTTGGGGGAGTGTGTGTGAAGGACTTACTTAGGACTAAAGTTGGTGCATATTCATCTCTTTGTTAAATTGATGAACCAGTGCAAATGAGCTTGCCAGGCCCAGTGGGGGGCACACTGTATCTTGCAAGACAAAAGTTCCCAGGATTGCATCTGGCCTGGAGTTGTTTGCTGGGGGACTATCTCATGAGTGACTAGTGAGAGCGTTCTTCCATTGAGTGAAGGACCAATGACATGCAGGAGGCTGGGCATGAGCTGACCCCAGGAATGGATGTTGATACAGCAAGGTGGGGAAATTGGGGTCCTGGAGTGGAGAATTGGAGCAGCAACACACAAGTTCAGACTGCAGGAGGGGAACATCACAGAGAGGGCCTTACCTTTCATCCCAGGACATCTTACTTTGCTTAAGAGTCTTTGATGACGGACCTTGTCAAAGGCTTTCTAAAAGTCTGAGTCCACTCTCTCCATCCTATCACCCTTCTTCACATGCATAATGGCACCCACAAAGGATTCTAACAGATTGCTGAGGTGTGATTTCATTTTACAAAAGCCATGTTGCTTCTTCCCCAACAAATCATGTTCACTTCTGTGTCTCATAATTTTGTTCTTTACTATAGATTCATTCATTTTGCCTGGTACTGAAGCAATGTTTATCAGCCTGTGATTGCCAGGATTGCCTGTAGTATCGCACTGGTTAACCAGACGCCAAGCACAGTCCCCCTTAGGCATTCCAGACCTTGACTCACATCCAGATAAAGAGGTCTAATATGGTGAGGGGTACTGAAAAACGAATTCACCACCATATGTGAGGTTCTTGTTAATCCCAGAGGATCAGACATATAGCTTCAGGTCAATATATATTTCAGATTTGACCCAAATATCAGACTGTCAGTCAATCCTTAGTAAACTAAATAAAGATTTAATAATTCAAGAAAAGAAGAGAGTTATAAATGGTTATATACCAGGGCTTAATGAATTTTCCAGCACACTAGGAGTCAGCCCAAAAACTAAGACACATAGCTGCCCCGCTGTGTTGGGGCACCTCAGAATGCCCCACCACCACCCCCCAAAAAGCTGCTGCAGCCAGTTTTGATTACCCTGTGGTTCCAAAAAGGCCTGGGGTTCCTACTGCTGAAAAAAGCCACTGCCCAGGATGCTGATGGTGGGTTTATTTTTCTGCCCCTAAACTACACAGCCAAGGCTCCACAGTCAAATTTCTGGGCACCATGATGACCTGGCACCCGGGATTTGTCAAGCTCTATCAGATACATACAAGTGATTGCAAAGTCCTTATATTAGGTTTGTAGCAGTGATGAAATGGACTGCTGGCTTGTAAAGTCTCTCTGGTAACTTCCAAAAGATTGGAAGGACCTCAGTCCATAGTTCAAGTGTCATAGTGGACCACAAGCTAAACATGAGTCAACAGTGTAACACTGTTGCAAAAAACGCAAATACCATTCTGAGATGTATTAACAGGAATATTGTAAGTAAGACACGAGAAGTAATTCTTCCGCTCTACTCCACACTGAATAGGCCTCAACTGGAGTATTGTGTCCAGTTCTGGGTACTTCATTTCAAGAAAAATGTGGACAAATTGGAGAAAGTCCAGAGAAGAGCAACAAGAATGATTAAAGGTCTGGAACACTTGACTTATGAGGGAAAATTGAAAGAGCTGGGTTTGTTCAGTCTGGAAAAGAGGAGACTGAGAGGGGACATGATAACAAATTTTCAAGTACCTAAAAGGCTGTTACGAGGAGGAGGAAGAAAAATTGTTCTCCTTAACCGCCGATGATAGGACAAGAAGCAATGGGCTTAAATTACGGCAAGGGAGATTTAGGCTGGATATTAGAAAAAAATCCCAACTGTCAGGGTGATTAACCACTGGAATAAGTTGCCTAGGCAAGTTGTTGAATCACCATTTTTGGAAGTTTTTAAGAATAGGTTAACTAAACAACGGTCAGGAATGGCTTAAGAGGGTACTTGGTCCTGCCATGTGTACAGGGGGACTGACTTGATGACCTCTCATGGTCCCTTCCAGTTTATATGCTTCTATGATTCTATAAACATGCTGTTTGAGAGAAACAAATGGATCAAAGCTTTTCTTTGATTATACAATAATTATGGCATAGGCATAGCAATGAAAAAAAAATTGTAATCCATTTGACCCCTGTGAAATATTAGAATTTCTTACAAAAGTAGCATACAGAAACTAATGCACAATTTAATTTCTATGAAAACTGACAACTTCCAACTTACATATTGTTTTTCCTTTGCTTTCATAAGGAATGCAGCTTCAAAGACAAGCCTGCATACACATTTATTTTATAAAACAGGATAGATGAGATTTTTTTGGTCTCAGTCCTATGCAAGTCAAGTCATCAAAAAAGTAAATGCAATTAACAGGATTTCCTCTTTCTGCTATCTGCCCTGTTCCAGCAGGCTCAAATTAGAGATAAATCAATATGCATGGATTTCAAAGCCAAAAGGGAGTACACTGATCATCTAGTCTGACCTTCAGTATAACTCAGAATGGAGAAGTCCATTAAATAATGGTATCAAGCCCATATCTTATGGTTGAGCTATAGCAGAGGAATCAAACATACTGCCCACAGTCAAGATCTGGCATCCATGACATATTTATGTGGCTCACGTGATTTATTTAGGTTATCCAGAAACTAAAAAAAGCTCTAAATTTCTAGCTCTCCTAGCTTCAGAGACAATCGTCTAAACATGAAGCAAGAGTAATTGATGCAGTTATTGTTTCCTGAGTCTGCAGACAGACTAAAACAATGACTTGCAAAGGAATTCCTCACCTTCTATTAACGCAGTTGTAGTATCATCTTTAAATAATGCTTATTTATTTTCAGCATTATCTATTCAGTCCTTGATCAGTTTATGTTATGAGATGGGGGGTTAGTGGAGTGGAACAGAGAACAGCAGGTGGAAAAGAAATGCAGAGAAAAGAACAGGGATCAACAAGAAAGGGAGGCTTTGTGTACACTTGAAAAGTTAAGTTGACTTTATGAAGTTGACTTAATAAAGTCGACATTAAGTCGACTTAACAGAAGTGGACTTAACTTTTCAAATGTAGACATGGCCCCTTTTTGACCTGATTAAGTCGACTTAATGTTTTAAGTCGACTTAAAAAGGTCCACCTAGGCACTACTCTGCATTTCCACTGGCTTAAGTCGACTTAATAAAGTCAACTTAAGTGCTAGTTCTAATTAAAACGAGGTGTTATTAATTCGAACTAACTTTTTCTTAATTTGATTTAAGGAGCAGCTTAAGTCAACTTAAGGAAAGCCCAGTGTAGACGCGGAGTAAATTAAGTCGCCCTAAGCCTCTTTAAGGCATGTTGGGCTGCATCAGTAGGAGCATTGTCAGCAGATTGTGGAATATGATTATTCTCCTCTATTTGGCACTGGTGAGGATGCATCTGGAATATTGTGTCCAGTTTTGGGCTCCCCACTACAGAAAGGATGTGGACAAATTAGAAAGAGTCCAGTGGAAGGCAACCAAAATGATTAGTGGGCTGAGTCACATGACTTACAAGGAGAGACTGAAGGAACTAGGCTTATTTAGTCTGCAGAAGAGAAGACTGAGGGAGGATTTGATAGCAATCTTCAACTATTTGAAGGGGTGCTCCAAAGAGGAGGGAGATAGGCTGTTTTCAATGGTGATGGAGGACAGAACAAGGAGCAATGGTTTCAAGTTGCAGCTGGGGAGATCTAGGCTGGATATTAGGAAAAATGTTCTCTCTAGGAGGATGCTGAAGCACTGGAATGGGTTACCTAGGGAGGTGGTGGAATCTCCATCTTTGGAGACTTTTAAGGCCCGGTTAGACAAAATTCTGGCTGGGATGATTTAGTGGGAGTAGTCCTGCTTTTAGCAGGGGGTTGGACTAGATGACCTCATGAAGTTCCTTCCAGCCCTAATATTCTATGGTTCTATGATTCCCTTATAGTCTTCAGGTGTCCAAAGAGATGCAAAGTAGGGGTTAGAAGTGATTAATACCAGCCTTCAACAGTAAAAGATTTTTCCATAGCCATTGACTTTTCCATAATAGCTATTCCTTTAGATGATATATGGGCAGCCCAGAAAGAAGATCCAGCTAGTTAAGGTGGTGTTACCAAATTTGCCATCAGCTTGCGGTGCGCTCATTTTTCAGGGTTTTGTTCTGGGGCCTCTGCAATTTTATCAATGTGCTATTTGTGTCACTTGTGTTTCTATATGGAGTTCTGCTTCTCCCTTCTGCAAGTCCCTGCCTCCCAAAGGAACTACTCTGTGGGGCAATCAAACACACATACACAAAGGGTGGGGAGAGAGAGAGAGAGAGAGAGAGAGAGAGAGAGAGAGCACTAATGAGCAGGCAGGATCAATCAGCACTTCCAAGCTGACATCCTCATATGTCCCAGACTCAGCACAGAACTTAGTTGAGTAGGGAAACAGTAAAATGCAGTAAACACATGCACACAGGTTATTAGAGCACCAGAGCAGGCAGGGTCAGGCAACATCTTCAAGCTGGCACTCTGCTATGCCCCAGATTCAACACCTTTCCCTCCAATCTTACATTACACTTGTCCTAGTGGTAACACCTTGGATGAGCAGACCACATAGGATTTTTTGACATTACATGAATCTTTGGCTTAGGTAAGAGCAGTGCTTTTTTTCTAAAAAAAAAGGTACCGGAACTCCTATTGATGTCCGTCGTGTCATAAAGAAATAACACTGAAAATAGTGCAGTAAACAGTAAATTTTTGAATATATCAAAGAAATAAAAATACAAGGTAAAAACTGTTAAGTTTTATTAACTATGCAGGCCGCTAATATACTGAAAGACAACCTGTGAGGTCTTACAGCAGGGGTCCTCACACTTTTTAAATAGGGGGCCAGTTCACGGTCCCTCAGACTGTTGGGGGGCCGTATTATAATTAGAAAAAAACGTGAATGCGTAGCTATCACGTCTGCTGCTGGCCTGTGTTTCTGGGTACTGGGTGGCAGGCAGTAATGCATCCACACACTTTTTGTTGGTGCTGTGGGCTCCGGCCAGGCCCAGAGTGTGGGACTGACCGATGTTAGCCTGCTGGCCTGCTGTTGTGTACGCAACTAGTAGCCAATGTTCCCTCTAGGTTTGGTGGCTTGTGTGCAAAATTTTCAAGCCGTGTGAAAAACTTTTTCAGAATAAATTTTTGGGGAAAACTCACAAGACAGAAATTATAGGCATTAATTGAAGATAAAGTGA
>VOCT01071978.1:0-10014 GCA_007922175.1 Pelusios castaneus
GGAAGGGATGAAAATGGAACAGGAAGAATTTCAGCCTAAGAACCCCCCCTGGGAGTGAAGATATGCTTCCCCGATAACAGAGGCTCATATTGTCATGGGAAACTGAGTCTTGCAGACTTGCTATATTGTGCCTGCACTGCTAAAACCGCAGGGAGAGAAGAAGAGCCAAAGGCTAGACGGACTCATTAATCTATCAGCATTTCTGTGCTGCTGCACAGAATCTGAGCATTTGCAGCTATTGCTGGCTCATGAACCCTGTGCTGAATCCTTAAGAAAATGATGTGTTCTTGCTCATCCTTGTTTCAAAAGTCAGATTTCCACACTGAACACCAGTCCCTCCCATCCGCTAGACTTTCTCTGACAGAGGGCAATACAAACTGCCCCAGGTTAGTCCCAAACCCCTCAGGATGCAACATCCTGCCATTGGGAACCGTGGCTTTCTTAGTTCCCTTCAGTGATCAGCATGTACCCTGAAGCCTGTGGGGTGACGGCCCTAATCTCTCTACCCCAGTTAGAGTAACTGCACAGGCTGTCATTGGGGTATGGAAGATGGAGGGAGATTTTCAGGAGCGAGTTAGGTGCCCAATGGATCTTGCACTGGTGGATCTAGTGGATCTTGCACTGGTCTAGATCTTAGACAACCTACTTAATTCCTAGCTCACTCACAGAAGTCCTGTGTGACCTTAGATCTCTCGTCTCATAATCTGGTGTACCTCTCGGTTTCAGCTCTGTAAAATAATACAAGTACTTTCCTGCCTCAGGGCGTTGTGCGGATTAAAAATCATTTTTGTGGGGTGCCCATATGAGGACTAATAGTGAGGGGGATCATATGAGGACCCTGAGGTATAGTTCTGCGTGCTTATCTCAAGCAGCTTTCCGGCCTATTTCAAGACTCTGCTCCACTGGGACCTGGATAATGCACGCTAAGCCCCGCACACTGCATTCCTACCCTAGTCAGTCCAGTGCCCCTAATTTCCCACTTAAAAGTCCCCACAACTCCTGTGAAAATCCAGTCTTGTGAGAAATGTATTTACTCTACAGCTTTGAGTCTCAGAGTTATCATTTTTATTGGCCTTTCAGCATTTGTTCTCCCATTTTCAACAAAGTTAGGACCCTCCCAAGTCCTTTCAGTTCTTGCTTCACTGACAGGAGTAGAAGGCCAGAGTCTAGTAGCAGGCAAGATGACAGGTTTATTGGGGTCTTTTCCACACAAGCATCATTTAGGAACCCCTAGTCCTTTACACCAATAAATTTCCCCTTCCAGTAAATTACCACCCCTCTCCAATAAATTTTACTCCCAGCAAATTTCCCTCCTCCTTCCTGGTTTATCTCAGGTTCTATAATGTATTTTAACCAATCATTTCTTTAATATTACAAGATGATTTTTAACCAATCTTAACATATTGTAACATAATTCACTATCCAATCATACCCCACCACCTTAACACTAACAGATTCCAATTAATTATGAGATAGGCAGAAACAGTCAAGGACTCAGACAGAAGTTATCCGAGCAGTAGGTACCAGGATGACCAAACACCACAAAACATAGGCTATGTCTACACGAGAAAAGTTGAGTTGACTTTATTAAGTCGACTTAATACGGTCGATCAACTGAAAGTCGACCTTATTAAGTCAACTTAACAAAAGTTAACTTAACTTTTCTAGTGTAGACATAGCCCCTTTTTTACCTTATTAAGTCGACTTAACACATTAAGTCAACTTAATAAGGTTGACTTCAGTGCTAATCCCCATCCACACTGGCTTAAATTGAACTAATAAAGTCAATTTAAGCGTTAAATTGACCTAAAATGAGGTGTTAAGTTAACTTAACTCTTCCTTAAGTCATCTTAAGGAAATGCTTATCTTGACTTAAGGAAAGCCCAGAGTGGACGTGGAGTAGTTTAGATTGACTTAAGTCTCCTTAAGTTGACCTAACTTGTAAGTGTAGATGCACCGTAGAATCTATCACTACAAGTGTTTGCAAACCGGACAGGATGCCATCACCTTTGTTTGGAATATGTGGGTGTGACTTCACGCTTCCCAGCTTAAAGCTGCCCCTGGTGCTTTTTGCCTATGCTTAGGCAAAATACAAGGCCTCAGCCTGTCAAGCAGCCTGTGGTTTTGATTCTTTGGTTTGCTACCACTGTAGCTAGCTAAGTGATACAAACATACTTAAAAATCATAGGCCTTACAAGCAGGCCTCAATATCTATAGTCTAACTGTTCATAAAATATGGCTGTGCAGCAAAAAAATAACTGCTAAGTTTTGGAGATTCATAGACTTAAAGGTCCGAAGGGATATTGATCATCTAGTCTGACCTCCCGCACAATGCAGGTCATAAAACCTCACCCAGCTGCTCCAGCAATAAGCCTCATTAAATTGTCGAGGTTAGGGTCAACCTAGGTCCTTTGTTTCCTCAGAAAAGTCACAACTATTCCTAAGCACTGGTAACTACATGAGGAGTTGCTGACAGGCCAAAGGGGAGGATGATAAACCGACAGTGAACTTGATTCTTTATGAATTGGAGGAATCTTCTGTGACTCTGAAGGATTAAGACATGAAAGTTTGCATCCTTCAAGTCGAGCGTGACATACAGATCCCTGCAAACAGAGAAGCGATCATGGAGGCCCTGGAGATCCTGCAGAAGTTCAGATTCTTCATGAATCTGTTGATATTTTGCAGGCCCATGAGAGGTCTAAGACTGCTCCTGGCTTTTGGGATTAGGAAATAAGAGAAGTAGAGCCCCTTCCCCTTAGCTCCAGAGGAACATCCTCCAGTGCTCTCACTTTCAGGGGTATTTGCACCTCCTGGATTAGTAGATGCTCATGAGAATGGTCCTTAAAGAGGGACGGAGTGGGAGGTTGGGAAGCAGGGGAACAGTTGAACTGTAGATAGTGTCTCTGTCCTGTCATGCATAGCACCCAGCAGTCTGAAGTAGCACGGACCCACAGCTGATACAAGTGGGAAAACCAGTTAAAAATCCCCAAGGGATTAGATCCAGATACTGCTTTGGTGTTCCATCCTCAGTCACACCATTAAGATGTCAGCTTTGACCTGGATGAGTGTCCTGTGGGTTTGGGCCTGTTTTCCACTAGAGCGGGAGACTTCTTATAGTTCCTGTCACATCTCCTAGTACAGTGTTGCCTCTTTTGAGACTGGTAAAAACAATGTCCAGCTTGTAGTCCGAAATGCTTCCTCTGAGGGGGCTATGGTCTGAATTCCTAGAAACTTCAGGGTTGTCATCAAGTCTTTCAGGCTGTGGGGCTTGGAATCAGTTTGTTCAAAAAAAGACGGACAAGCCCTCAAAGCAGAGGTCTTGGGTGCATGCTTTGCTGCACCTCGTATGGAAGACCCGAGGCTTGAAGTCATGAACTTATTTGCATTACCACAGCTGAAACCAAGGTTCATACTGTTGAGTCCACTATGTTCAGTGCTGTTTGCAGAGAAGCTTTTGCTATTGCCTGACCGTCCTAATTAAAGCGAAAAAACTGAGCCCTAGGTTCTTGTGGGAGCAATTCAGTGAATTTTGTTGAAGTCCCCAAGAGTTAAAATTATAGAGGCTGAGGAGCTCCTACTGATATGAAATTTGAAACTGGAACGCCCTGGTGGAATATATCTTCCTGCCAAAGAAATCCACCATCGTGGCATCCTTTAGGCTTGCACCATTGTTGCCTGTCCCTCTGCTGCTCATGTGATGCAGAAACCACTAATAACCCTGAGGAGGGTGCATCTGACCTGATCTTAGATAGCCCAGTGAGGAGACCTGCCTATCCACCCAAGATAAGCTGTTCTGGTGCTGGGTCTTCTTGTTCTCAGAAAACATTTCCTAATCTACAAGCAAAATCTCTCTTCCTGCAAACTGCGCTGGTTACTTCTTTTCCCACCATCAGCAGACATGGAGAACTATCCTTTTTATAACTACATTTTATATATACGAAGACTGTTGTCATGTGCCCCCTCAGCTAGAATTGGGTGGGGGCATATTATGCTCTGAGCTTTATCAATACATTTTCCTGAGTCACCTTCCACCCTTAGGAAGGTATGTAGGACATACTTCAGAAATGGAATGGATTCATGCACTTTATGTTAATTCTTCTTTTATGTCTCTCTCTCTCTTCTGCAGAAATCTGAAGAGTTTTCCAGTTCCAAGTCAATGGATAACAGAGCAAGACGAAGACTTTCCAAAATGTCACAGACTATGCCACTTTGCATCATCTAAGTGAGGTGCTGTCTGGGAAACTCTCATTCTCTTTGATGACATGGAAAACTCTTCAGAGATAACAGGAAACTTTTATTAGAGGAGGGATTTTGAGTAGTATAGAAGCAAAAAGCCTGAGGTTGTATCTTTGTTCCCTTTCCATGTAACTTGTCCATGTAGTTGTAACAATGTGTCTGGTTTGCACCTGTGATTTTTTCTATTAAATAGATTTTTGTTTAGTTTGACACCAGCTTGTGTGCTATGTGGGCATAGCCCAAGGTCCAGAGTGCTTCAACGACAGCAGTGAGAACTACAAGTTGTGGACTACAAACTACGGAGTGTTGGGAGAACTTCCTGGCTCCTGCCAGGATGCACCTCCTACCCTCCCCATCAGGGAGTGTCTGCACGGACTGAAGCTGGGAGCATGTGGCGGACAAGCAGGGAGGAGGCCGATGGATTGTAATGCTGCTGTATGTTTCTTTCAGAAAAAACCCCTGTTCCTGGGGATCGGTCAGAGTGGGCCTGGTCAGAGTGAACGCACACAATGCAGAGCACACAGAGGATCCTCAGGCCTAGTTTCCCAAACCTATTTAAAAGTCCATAAGGCAGATCTCCCTTATCTTGAACACCCTCATGCTGGGCCAGTAGGCAAGAGGGGCTACATGTGTGTCAAAGATTTCATGGCTTCAGGGCGGGGGGGAGGAGTAATAAACCAAAGGAGTAATGAACCTGCTTTTTAGCAGGGGGTTGGACTAGATGACCTCGTGAGGTCCCTTCCAACCCTATTATTCTATGATTCTATGATTCTATGAAAGGGGAAACTCCAAGTGTTTGCTAATTAAGAATTCAGAGAGTGATTTGGGGAGACTGAGGGATATTGAGGCCTGGCTGATGGCAGAGTTGGGGATTTTCTGATGGTAGAGGGGGATAAAAGAGTCAAAGATAGAGCAGAGTGAAGAATGGTGAGAATCAACAATGATATGGATGGAAAATAGGGCTGAGACCATATAAGAAAACATTAGATCTGGGTGACTGGAAATTATGGAAAGGGGTATGTGGGGACGGGTATGATCTGCTGCACACACCCACCCACCCCACTCTTCCTTGTAGTATGATATATGTATCTTTCCTGTTCATCCTTACAATATGACTGTGTATCGTCTAATGCAAAGCATATCATCTAAGGTGTTCTTGGAATGGCCCCTGCATGCTCTACATTACTTTATGGTGGCAGGGTCCTGCAACATCCTACATTTGTGTAGATACAAAATATATCTCAAAATGTATCTCATATGGCTTGAATGGAGGCAGACAAACAGAGCTGGGTTTGCACATGCCCAGTGATGGTATGCATAAAAGAACAATGCTGATTAAACACCTTGGCTCAGGAGGGAAAGATCATGATAGGGAAGAATCACTTGACAACAAGGGGTGGGGGTGAGGAGGTTTGAGAAGAGACACTTAGAATTGTAAAGGGCTATTCCCTGGAAACCATCTTCTGAAGCAGGATCAAGGCCTGATACCTCCCCATAGGGTTGGAGAGAGGCTGTAAATCAAGCTTATGGATAAGTTGAACATAGACTGTAAACAGACAACAGAGTCTTGTGGCACTTTTAAAGACTAACAGATTTATTAATCGCATGAGCTTTCGTGGGAGAAAATCCCACTTCGTCAGATGCTTTGAAGATAGGAAAGTTACAGAGTGGGAGGAAATTAAATGCAGGGGAGTGTATGACATAGCATCAGGTCAGGCTGTAACAGCAAATCAAAATAGGTGTTAGGATTCAAAACACTGGGGAACAGCACATAGAGGAGGGGGAGGTCAATTCACTTGATGTAATGCGAGAAAAATCCATAGTCCCTGTTTAACCCCAAGACAACTGAGTCAAATTTGCATATAAGTTCGAGTTCTGCAGACTCTCTTTGAAGCTGTGATTTGTTATTCATCTGTTTCAACACAGCTATTAACAAATCGTTAAGGGAGTGAGCAGGGAGGTTGAAGTGTTCCCCTACAGGTTTTGCAGTGTTGCAATTTCTGATGCCAGATTTGTGTCCATTGATTCTTTGGCGCAGAAACTGTCCTGTCTGTCCAATATATAAGGCAGAGGGGCATTTCCGGCACATGATGGCATAAATCACATTGGTGGATGAGCAGGTGAATGAACCCTTGATGGAGTAGGTGGCATGATTAGGCCCTGTGATGGTGTCATCAGTGTAGATATGAGGGCAAAGTTGGCAGCGTGGTCTGCTGCAGGGCTGTGTTCCTGCTTTAGTGTTTCTGCTCTGTGATCTGTAGTTGCTGGTAAGTATCCTTTTAAGATTAGGGGGCTGTCTGAAAGCAAGGAGAGGTCTGTCTCCCAAGGCTTGAGGGAGTGAGGGATCATCTTGTAAAATAGGCTGTAGATTTTTGATGATGTGTTGAAGAGGTCTGGCTTGGGGGTTTTAGGTGATGACCAGTGGCGTTCTGTTGTTATTTTTCATGGGCTTCTCCTGCAGTAGTTGACTTCTGGGTACCCGTCTGGCTCTGTCAATTTGTTTCTTCACTTCTGTGGGTTTGTACTGTAGTTTTAAGAATGCCTGGTAGAGATCCTGAAGGTGTCTGTCTCTGTCTAAAGGGTCAGAGCAAATGCGGTTATATCTTAGGGCTTGACTGTACACAATGGATCGTGTGGTGTGTCGAGGATGGAAGCTCGAGGGATGTAGGTAACTATACCGATCAATAGGTTTGCGGTATAGGGAGGTCTTTATGTGTCCATCGCTAATTTGCACTGTAGTGTCCAGAAAGTGGATCTCTTGTGTGGAGTGTTCCAGGCTAAGTTTGATTGTGTTGTGGAAATTGTTGAAATCTCTATGGAAATCTTCAAGGGCATCTTTACCATGGGTCCAGATGATGAAGATGTCATCAATATAGCGTAGGTAAAGTAGAGGTGCTTTGGGATGAGACGTGAGGAAACGTTGTTCTAAATCGGCCATAAAGATGTTGGCATATTGTGGGGCCATGCAGGTACCCATGGCAGTGCCACTGACTTGAAGGTATAGATCATCTTCAAATCTGAAATGGTTGTGGGTGAGTACAAAGTCACAGAGGTCAGCCACAAATTTAGCTGTGTCATCATCCTGGATGGTTCTTCTAATAGCTTGTAATCCATCCTTGTGGGGAATGTTGGTGTAAAGAACCTCTACATCCATAGTGGCTAGGATGGTATTTTCTGGAAGACCATCAATGGATTGGATTTTTCTCAGGAAATCTGTAGTGTCTCTCAGATAGCTAGGTGTGTTGATAGCATAGGGTCTTAGGAGAGAGTCCACATAGCCAGATAATTCTGCTGTAAGCGTGCCAATGCCTGAGATGATGGGGCGTCCAGGGTTTCCTCTTTTATGTATTTTTGGTAGTAGATAGAATATCCCTGGACAGGGTTCTGGCGGTGTCTCTGTCTTGATTTGTTCTTGTGCTGCTTTGGGGAGTTTCTTGAGTAGGTGTTGTAGTTCCTTCTGGTATTCCTCAGTGGGGTCAGAGAGCAGTGGTTTGTAGAACATTCCATTGGACAGCTGTTTATAAGCCTCCTGATCGTAATCTGATTTATTCATGATGACGATGGCATCTCCCTTGTCAGCCTCCTTAATAATAATGTCAGAGTTGTTTCTGAGGCTCTGGAGGGCATTACGCTCTGCATGACTGAGGTTATGGTGTAGGTGATGTTGTTTGTCTACAATTTCAGCCTCTGCCTGGTGGCGGAAACAATTTATATAGGAGTCCAGTCTGTTGTTCTGACTAGAAACACTAAAGCAGGAACACAGCCCTGCAGCAGACCACGCTGCCAACTTTGCCCTCATATCTACACTGATGACACCATCACAGGGCCTAATCATGCCACCTACTCCATCAAGGGTTCGTTCACCTGCTCATTCACCAATGTGATTTATGCCATCATGTGCCAGAAATGCCCCTCTGCCTTATATATTGGACAGACAGGACAGTCTCTGAGCCAAAGAATCAATGGACACAAATCTGACATCAGAAATTGCAACACTGCAAAACCTGTAGGGGAACACTTCAATCTCCCTGCTCACTCCCTTAATGATTTGTTAATAGCTGTGTTGAAACAGATGAATAACAAATCACAGCTTCAAAGAGAGTCTGCAGAACTCGAACTTATATGCAAATTTGACTCAGTTGCCTTGGGGTTAAACAGGGACTATGGATTTTTCTCGCATTACATCAAGTGAATTGACCTCCCCCTCCTCTATGTGCTGTTCCCCAGTGTTTTAAATCCTAACACCTACTTTGATTTGCTGTTACAGCCTGACCTGATGCTATGTCATACACTCCCCTGCATTTAATTTCCTCCCACTCTGTAACTTTCCTATCTTCAAAGCGTCTGACGAAGTGGGATTTTCTCCCACAAAAGCTCATGCGATTAATAAATCTGTTAGTCTTTAAAAGTGCCACAAGACTCTGTTGTCTTTCTACAATAGACTAACACGGCTACCCCTTTGGAAATAGACTGTAAACAGTGATTTTAGTTTAGAATGTGACTATTTTTTATTTGATTTGACTTATATTCATTTAAAATCATGTTGTAATCAATACACTTACATATGTTTTATCAGAGGCAGTGCATATTGAGGAGAATGTGTTAGATCTCAGTGAGAGCAAAGCTGATGAATATCATTTTTATCAATGAATAGGGTTTAATGAGCTTGCAAGGCCCAGTGGGGACACCCTGAGCCTTGCAAGATGTATGAACCTGTTATTGCATCTGGAACTGGGGGTGTTTACTGGGGGGTCCATCCCATTAGTGGTTGGTGAGAGTGCTCTTCCACTAAGTGAGGGTCCAATTACATGCAAGATGCTGGGCATGAGCTGACCTAGGAGTGGGGACTCACACAGCAAGGTGTGGTAGGTCAGACACCAGTAGAAGAGTAGTGGGTTGGCAAAGCTGCCCATCAATTCAGATTGCAGGAGGGAACATCACAGTTAGAGATGAAAGGTGATGCTGAAAGAGATCAGGTCCCGGTCAGAGAGATGGAAGTCAGCAACGGAGAGAGCAGTTTCAGGTTATGGAGTCATAACGCATTAAGTATGAGGAACCTCCCACACCGAACTTTCACAAGGCTGTACTCAGGAAAATAGGGACAGATCACATGTAATTAAGGAGGAGATGTACTTTCCACCTCTTGTCAAACAGGTTTAAAGACAATCATTACACGTAATCACAATTTGCAGGTGTATTTTCCCATCTTGTCACGGAGCTCTTTGGTTTTGACCCCATAAATGATGGGGTTGAACATCGCGGGGACAAGGAGATAGAGGTTGGCCAAGAGGATGTGGACGTGGGCAGTGATGCCCTGACCAAACCTGTGTGTCAGGCCAGAGAAGAGGAAGGGAATATAAGACATCAGCATCACACAGATGTGGGCTGTGCAAGTGTTGAGGGCTTTTTCATTTGCTTTCTTGGAGGAGATCCTGAGGATGGCCCTGATGATCAGAACATAGGACAGGCCAATGAGTGTCAGGTCAAATCCGATGACTGCAATTATCATTACCAAACTGTATGTCCGGTTGACTGTGGTGTCCGCACATGACATTTTCACCACAGCCATGTGCTCACAATAGGTGTGTGGGATAACACGTTTGGCGCAGAATGGCCACTTGTGCAGGAGCAGAGTGTGACGGGATGCACATCCCTGCAGCTCTAGGGCATGACCTGTATAACTTTTCTGTTCAGTTTTGCAGTATAATTGTGATATTTGATGCCAATTACGCTATACCAGGTTCCTCTGTGAATGCTCAGAACATGTGCCACGTGATT
>VOCT01071987.1:0-11554 GCA_007922175.1 Pelusios castaneus
ACCTTTAAGAGGGTCTTGTTACATATGCCCTGCACCGTTCCCTACATATCCCTACCCTTATACCTTTCCCCTGTACTCCCAGGGACCGGGGTGCTAACCTACTTTACTCCCGTACTCCCGGGAATCGGGGTGCTAAGACTTCGGTTGCAATGTTACAATAATACCCGTAGCTACTGTGAACCAATTTTCACCTAGGTCTATATTGTTACTGAGTATACTCACTGAACGATTACCAACGTGTCAGTTCTCCACAGCTCGATGGTCGGAGTCTTACTGGCTCGCCGCGACCCAACGGGGTCCGACTGAAGCGACAGAGATCCTCCGGGGTCTAAGTGCTTTGGCAGTGGTTTCACAATGGTCTTCCACTCACTGTGCTTTCAACCCCAAAGGGCTAGATGCAACTTAGCGGGACCGCGCGGCCACGACTAACCTGAGGGCTAGTTGCCTTTGATCTACAACTGAACCAGCCCCACTGTGCGATGACCAACAGGCCGGGCGTCTTGAACTGGTCAGTGGGCAGCTCCTAGAAGAGCGGCCCCGAGGGCTTAGAGAAACGGGTTTATATACTGTTCAAGTTCCTTATGCCCCCTCTGTAGTGGTTATCTTACCTCTAAACCACAAGATGGGAGGGGGAGCAAATTGCGACCAGGGAACTAAACATCTGCCTGGATACAGGTGGTGTTGTGACGTCTGAGTTCCGGGCTAAGTTCGAGTGAGCAGTTGTTTACTTAGACCTTTGAAAATTGGTTCAGGCTTCTGGCCTACTCTTGTTAAACTTATATTAACCTTATAAAATAAGAAAGACATAGGGACCCATACCTAACCCCATTTCCTACAATTTTTTTTAATAATTTCCTTGTTTCTTATTGTGTCCTTCCATCTGTCTCAGTATCCTCCTTTTTTAATTTTTGTTGCTGTTGCTGTTGTCAGGACATGCAGTATCCAGCTAGCAGTGATGCGGAGTCATGAAACAGGGTACAATAAGCAATGGAAATCCTGCCTAATTTACATACCAAAGAGCTGTATCTTGAAATCTCTTGGAGCAGGGGGTGTCTCAGACTACAATGTAATGTGGACGCACTGGAGTAGACTGTCTCCGACGCCTTGCCCCATCCAGCCCAGCCTTTCTCCTGTGACCAATCCCACAACAGCCTCGTGGCAAATTGAGGAATCTCCAGTATGGAAAAGCAACATCAGGAAGGTGTGTCTGGGAGTCTAACAGGCAGGAATGCACTACAGCTTTGTGCTCTTTTGAAGAAGAGTTACTCACATTTGCTTCTGTCAGTCTCCATGTCTCTCTGTCCTCCCCTCAGGTCAGCCCCTCCCTCCTTCCCTGCATTCACTGAGCTACTGCTGGGGTTTCCTTTACCCCAAAAAAGCTGTGCAGGCTGCTCCTCCTCTGCCTCCCTCTTTCCCAAGTGCAGGCAGACACAGAGTTTCACCTGAGCTGTGTACGTATTTCTAGGAGCTGTCGCTGTGTGGTGTGCTCAGCACCTGATGTGGGTCCCGAGTGATGGGGTCGCTGTGTGGCAGGGCTGCGGGTTGTGGAGGGAAATGGGAGACTGCACTGTCCAGTGGGCAGCGCTGGAGGTTGTGGGGGCAGGAAGTTGTGGGTACATGAGCACGTGGGCTGTGGTGTTGAAATTCAATGTTTCTTGCTGATTGTTGGTTCCCTGAAAGCTTTCCAGGCCCCAGTTTTGTGTTTGTTAGTCTCGGGGCCTCTTTCTGCTGGCAAGCCATAGATTTGAAACTTGGACGTCGTAGCCTTCATTCATTTTTGTGTCCCCTTTTTTATGGTTGTTGAATGTTATTATGCAATTTCAGACATTTCACCAGGGAAAAGAAGTATTGATCTTTCCTCATCAGCTGGTTCAGTCTCCCATTTGCTTTGACCCCCATCTATAATCTCCTTCCGCTTCCCAGACTGCCCCATTCCAACATGAAGCTGGGCAGCCGTGTCCTCTCCATGCTTCCCAGTCAGCCATGGCTCCTACAACTTCAAATAGCCCCAAGTTCCACAGAAATCTTCCTCTGCAGGGGTGAGGAGCCCTTGTTCCCTCATCTCCCCTGGCTGGGTGGCATCAGTGATGGTTTCTTTCTGGTGAGGAACGTCACACATAGAGTGGGGAGATGCCAAGGTACCTGTGCCACAGCTCGGGGCTTTGGGGACTGCTACACAGGGACAATGAACCAGCTGAGAGGTGTCCACATTCGATAATGAGAGCTGGCAATTCTGGGTCATGGCAGGGCCTAGGTAAATGCAGCTGTCATGTACAGGAGCGCCTGGCTGATGGCTGATACAGTGAGCTACGTGGATACAGATGCTAAATCCAGGACTCTCTGGGATCATTTGGTAACCAGCTCTGTTAGCCATTCATGGGAACAGCTGACCTTTTTCAGGGCTGGGATTTTATTGGGTCATATCAGTATTTTTTTTCTTATCTGAAATATTCACCCAGTCTTGGTCTCTCGGGAACCCTCAGCCATGTGAAAAACACACCTGGAGTACTGTTTTCAAGGCCCCCAGGTCAGATGAAATCTCTCCCCCTACCCAGCCATCCGTGGGGGGGTGGGGATAGATTCGGCACAGTCATGAATTAAAAAAAAAAAAATCTTCAGTGAGGCTCAGGCAGGAGTTTTCGGCAAACTGCCTCCAGGTAACTCTTGTAAGTGCTTCAGAGACTTGTCCACTGAACCATTGCCCAGAAGGCTCCACTGCAATCATCTAGGCTGATCTCCTCTATAGTCCAGACCACGGACCTGCCCCGAAGGAATTCCTAGGGCAGGGCCATGAGAGAAACACCCAACCTTGGCTTAGAAATTCTCAGTAATGGAAAATCTGGTAAATTGATCCAGTCGTTAATTCCTCTCTTGGTTTAAAAAGTATGCATCTTTTTTATAGTCAGAATTTGTCTAACTTCAACTTCCTGCCATTGGATGGTATTACACTTTTCTCTGCCAGCCTGAAACACCTATTATTCAATATTTGTTCCCAGGGTGGGGACTTGTAGACTATCTGGTCACCCCTTAAACCTCTCTGTTAAACTAAACAGATCTCACTCTTTGAGCCTCTCACTATAAGGCAGCGTATCTATTCTTTTAACGTTCTTGTGGCTCTTCTCTGAATCCTCTTCAGTATGTCAGCATCCGTCTTTAACTGTAGACAGAGCCGGACACATTATTCCAGCTGCAGTTGCACAGTGCCAAAGAAAGAGCTAAGTAACTTCTTTACCTCTCCTTGAGTGATCCCTGTTTATCATCCCAGGATCACATAAGCTCTTTTTGCCACAGAGTCACACTGGGAGATCATGGTTAGCAAATGATTCCATCACATCCCAAATATTGCGTAGAGTCATTGCTTCCTTGGGAGACAGTCCCCCAGAGTATGGTCCATCTAGTCCAGGGGTGGGCAATAAAATTCAGACAGGGGCTGGTGGAGGCAGCAAAGAGCCAGCCTCGGGGGAGTGGAAGGAGACAGTGAAACTCTGGCCCCAGCTCCGAAGAGCCTCAGTGCTGGCCCTGATCCCAGCCCCGTGAAGCATCAGCCGGGGGAGCAGAATGCGGAAGGGGCAGAGCAGTGGCAGCGAGTTCCTCTAGCTACGTATCTGCTGAGGAAAGGAAGCATTCTTTTAAATCAGTTTTGAGTTAGCCATGTTTCGGTTTAATGGGATGTCCTCTTTACCCTGTTTTATGAGACACGGAGATCACCTACTCGTTCCCAGTCAGTATTTTATAGACTCTTCTCAAATCTCTTTATTCCTCTTCATTTTAAACCAACAATCCTAGTCTTCTCAACCTGTCTCCCTAGGAGAGATTCCCCATAGCCTTGATCATTCCTGTTCCTTGAACCCCTTTTTTGCACCACCTGTTTAAGAAGGGTGCTCAGTACTGCACAGAGAAGTCCAAATGCGTATGAAGCATTGTCTGATTGCTCTCATGGCGTTGTATTTTTGGTGGTATTCCCCAACCCTCTCCTCTTGTACCCCAATGTTTTACTTAATATTTGTCCCCAGAGCTCTGAAATCCCTTGCCAAGTAATTGAAATGCTATCAAATCCCCCATCAATCTTCTCTTCTGCCGACAAAACAAGCCTCGTTCTCTCAGTCTTCCCTCATAAGGTATATGCCCCAGCCACCTAATCATTTTTTTAATGTCCTCCCCAGGACTCTTTTCACTTTCTCCCCATCCTGCCTGCAGTGGAGGGCCAGGGGCAAGCGTGGACACAGTACTTCAAATGTGGTCTCACCAGTGTTAAATAGAGAGGAATAATGTTTCCACTTCATTGCAACCTCCCTTTCTAGATTGCTAATAACTATAAAATATTTACCTTACTATTTCTCAATTGCTTCATCACCCTCACTGTTCTTCTCTGCCTTCACAGCTGTCCTGATAATTTCTGAGCTTAATTTGCTCTGCAACCAATTCATGGCCGCTTTCAACCTAACCCCCTCTGGCCCATCAATATTTGTCCTGAACGGCATCCCTGGCCTGGAAGATGCCCACATCTGGCTTTCCATCCCCTTCTCTACGTTCTACATCATCTGCCTGCTGGGAAACTTCACGGTTCTGTTTGTCGTCACCAAAGAGAAGACCCTACACAAGCCCATGTACCTGCTGCTCTGCATGTTGGCTGCCACAGACATCAGCCAGTCTACCTGTGTGGTACCAAAAGCCCTGTGCATATTTTGGTTCGGTTTCAAAGACATCACTGTGGAGGGCTGCCTCACCCAGATGTTCTTCCTTCATACTATTTCTGCTATGCATTCAGCCGTTATTGTAACAATGGCCTTCGATCGCTACGTCGCAATATCCAACCCTCTGAGATACACCGAGATCCTCACCAATGCACGAATCGCTAAGCTAGGGCTAGTGGGTTTGATTCGAGCAGTTTCCTTGATTTTGCCTGAGCCATTGCTCCTGCGGAGGCTGACATTTTGCTCCAACCGTGTTATTCCCCACACATACTGTGAGCACATCGCTGTGGTGAAAATGTCGTGTGGGGACACCACAGTCAACCGGATGTACAGCCTGGTGATAACAGTTGTCAATATTGGGTTAGACCTGACACTCATTGGCATGTCCTATGGGCTGATCATCAGAACCGTCCTGAGGATCTCCTCTAAGAAAGCCCACAAGAAAGCGTTCAACACGTGCACAGCCCACATCTGTGTGATACTGATGTCTTATACGCCCAGCCTCTTCTCTGCCCTGACACACAGGTTTGCTCAGGGCATTGCTGACCATTTTCACGTCCTCATGGCCAACTTCTACCTACTTGTTCCTCCTATGCTCAACCCTATCATTTATGGGGTCAAAACCAAAGAGCTTCGTGACAAAGTGAGAAAATACATCTGCAGAATCTGATCACATGGGGCCACTGACTTTAAACCTGCCTGAAGAAGGGGAAAGTAGATCTCCTTGTTAATCAAGGGTGTTCTGTCCCAATTTGGCTGAGGTCATAATTATGGAAGTTTATAGTGTTCCATAGTGTTATGAAGTGTTCCATACACCAGGCTCCAAAATTTTCTTCCAGTGCTGAATTTCCCCAAATTGGTCTTTGTGAATTCTTAACTAGCAAATACTTGGTGTGTTCCCCTCTGGTTCATCCCCCTCTCCACCTGAAGGCATGAAGTCTGCCCTCAATTATTAGTTCATTTTTGGATACATATCGTGACATACTAGGGTCAAAATGAACAGAAAGTCTACTTAGTAGATAAATCACAGATGTAAATATATAAGATGGATGAATCTGCCTTCCTGACCATGCTCATTAAATCACATTGGTCTACCCACCTGCCTCCCCTGGGCTAGTCCCCCATCTTCCCCCCATCTGTACCTGCCTGGTCTGAGGCCCAGACGAGACATTTTTAAGCCTCCCACCCAGGCCAACACAGCCACTGTGCTCCCCATGTTCCACTGCCACCCCACCCCACCCTTGCCATCTCTGCTTTACCACTACTCCCCATTCCCCCCATTCCCTCCTCTGCCCTCCCATGCTTTTCCCTGCCTTCCCTTCCCTACCATACTCCCCTGTCACCTGTACACACTGACGTTACCTGGAAAAAATAATAATAAAGTAAGCCTTTTCAACTTTTCATAAAACGTGATTTAATGAACAAGTGAAAACTTGTTGTGGAAGTGACACTTATCTAAAGGTTGCTGTAGGGAGGATGGATATTATTTTAGAATTGTGTTAGGTATGAAATGTAAGTTTCTGCTTTTACAGAACAAAATTGAGTTTGTAAACCAGTGTTCATTTTTGACTGTTTAAGTGTTATCAATAGTAAGATCAATGTCTATGTCTTATCTATCCAAAATTTGCTCACCTGCCTCCAAGCTCGCACTCTCCGAGTGATAAGAAATTTGCAGTGAGAGACCTCACACCAAAGGACTGGACACCGCTGATCTAGTCTGATCTTCTTGTATATCAGAGGTTATGGAATTTCTCATATTTCCACCATGTTGACCCAAATGACTTGGATTATATTTAATTGGTGTTTATCACTAAAGCACATGTTCTAGGAAGACATCCAGACTTGATTTGTGATATCAGGGAATTCACCACCTCCCTTGGATGTTTGTACCACTGGTCAGTGGTTAAAGAGCTACCCTGGGACTATGAAGAATTGGCCTCAGTTTCATGTTCTTCCACAGTAGTCTTCTGTGACCCTAGCAACTCACTCAGTCCCTCTGGGTCTCTATAATATGCATATCAGTAGGATAATTGTAATGGCATATATCTATGGCCGAGGAATGCAGGATGGGAGGCACTGTCCTGGGAAACAGTGATTCTAAAAAAGATTTGGGGATGGTGGTGGATAATCAGCTGAACATGAGCTCCCAGTGTGATAATATGGCCAAAAACCTAAGGTGATTTGGAATATATAAGCAGGGGAATCTTGAGGATGAATGGAGAGGTTATTTAACCTCTCTTTTTGGCACCGGCACAACACCTGCTGGAATATTGTATCCAAATGTGGCATCTACACTTCAAAAAGGATTTTGTTATATTGGAGAGGGGTCAAAGAAGAGCCATTTGGATAATGAACAGAAAACCTGCCTTATAGAGATAGACTCAAGGGGTTCAATCTATTTAGCTGAACAAAGAGAAGGTTAATAGGTGACTTGAGCACAGCTGTAAGTAACTACATGAGCACATGTTTAACAATGGTTCCTTTAATCCAGAAGAGAAAGAGATAGTGTGACCCAACAGCTGGAAGGTGAAAATTAAGGCTATATTTTGAATAGAGAGACTAGTGAGGACAATGTACCAAGAACAATGGTGGTGTCTCCATCACTAACAATATTTTAAATCCAGATTGGATGGTGGGTTTTTTTGTTTGTTTGTTTTTGTTTTTTCACCTCTAAAAGCTCTTCTCTAAGCATTATTTTAGAGACGTTTCTGGCTGGTACTATTCAGGCTGTCAGCCGAGTGCATCACAGTGTTGCCTCCTGACCTTGGAATCTATGGGGGTTTTTGATTCCCCACAGTAGTGCAAATAGCACTTACTACCAACACAGAGAACCATATTCCAAAATAATGTAAAGGCTGTAGCAGCCCAGATGCTATGATAATTGGGTGCATACCTAAATGTCTTAGATAGATTTCAGCTCTGTGTGCCCTCTAAGGCTGATTTGGGCCATTAGGTGGAGAACCTGACATCTTTCCACCACCCCTTAGTGATGAGGGCTGTCAATAGTAGCCTGTCTGTTTAGGAGGGATGCTGGGCCCCTCCTACCACTCTGCCATCACATGGTGGAATCAGGAGATGCTGTAAGAGAATGATGGGTTTGGAGCAGTAGTTCCCAACCTTTTGGGCATGAGAGACCCACAGACATTGTCTTTACGACCCAGAAGGGACACCAGTCTCCATTAGCACAATCTCCTTCCACTGCAGGGAGAAAAAAAGAGTTCAGAGAGGAGGTGACCTCTTCGATGATCTTCCGTCTCCCTGGCTGTAGTAGGGAAACCAAATGAGTCCTCTAGCACTGTGTGCTCCACCTGGGTCTCTAGGCTGTGGCTCCCTTCTCCAACTAGAGGGACAGAAGATCAGTGCCCCCTGCCCTCTGTCTGGCTCCCACAGGGACCCCAGTGCCTATGGAACAAGGTAGAGAGCTTTGCTGTGCTCCATGCTACAGCCCTTGACTGCAGCAAGGAGCCTACACCAGTCTTTTCGCCCCATGGAAACACAGTCTGGCTGGGTTCTTAGGTAGCAGCTCTCTTCTGCAGCCGGTAGGAGAACTGGAGGTCACTTTGAAAGGCACTGTGAGCCAGTTTAGGTTGCCAGACTACAGGTTGGGAACCACTGATCTGGAGTGTGTGGCCTGCATTAACAGAGCCCTGATGAGTAGCCCCTCTGTCTGACACTGACCCCCTACCACTTGAAGAAGAATGAGAGCTGCCCTAGAGATTGAGTCAGATCTAAGATCTTCCATCCAAATCTCCAAGGTCACAAAGTTTGGGGGTAGCTGAATCTGGGGCGGGAGGTGATTGGGGTCCAATATGGAGCTAACAGATTGGTTTTTTGGAGCTGGGGATGAAACACATCACTTTCTAGAAGAATGTGAATGTCCTTTCTTCACCTTTATGTGCACATAGAAGAACAAAACAGGGAGACCCAGAGGTAGATTGGGTTGATGGTTGCCCTTTACTGCCTGCTCATTCATTTTATATGCCATGAGTGAGTGCAGAGCAGGCTGCCTTACAATTCTTTTATCCAAAACTGTATGGAAATACAAACATTCCTAGCAACGTCCCATAGACCCTTATTTGGTTATATTCAGAACTATACAATGAATATTAATATCTACATTATGAATATAATTATCCATGCCTCTGGCTTTTGTTCACAGATTTAGCATGAAGCATGCTTCTTACTCGTTATCTTTGCAACAGAAATGGCTTCACTTTCCTTAACAAGCAGTTTGCAGGGAGGGAAGGGGAAGAAAGTTGATCAGTACATTTCCATCAAGGACCTTATGTTGGATGGGGGAAGATAGCATATTTCTAGCTACTATTCTCTCACAAGTTGGGAAGGGAGGAGAGAAAAAGGAAGATAACATAGCTTTTAACTAGTATCCCATTTACAGAAAAGCAAATCTTGCCCATGCAGTAACTCATTATCATAGTGACCTGTGGCCCAGGCCGGGTCTGTTATTCAGCTCTAGCTATTTGCCCTCCTACACTCATATCATCCATGATCATGACGAGGAGATGCTATCAGCTGGACCTCAGGAATCCAGGGAATCTGAAAACCAGTTGTTATAAAGTTTGCCTGTCTATGGCATGATGTCCTCACAACAGGAGAATTTGAGTCCCACAGGACATGAGAACAATGTTTTTGCCCCAATGGCCTCTGTGACCAAAAACATCCACTAACTAACCCTCAGCACCTTCCTTTGTGAGTGTTTTGTGATGTGGCCAGCACCCCCCACTCCTGTGATTTCACTGGGAGTCTCACACTATTTCCTATTTTTCTTAAAGCCCCAAAATCTGCCATCCAGGAGCTGCCTGAGTATCTCAGCTATCATATTATATTAAAAAGATATTTTTTAAAGAAAATAAGTTCCAGAAAAGCCAGAAAACATTTAGCAGGTATGTCCCAAAGGCTCCAGAACCATAGGTGAAAGAAACAGTTCCCCAAACTAGTGTATTTCTAAATGTGGGTATTTAAAACCTATCCCAAGATTTTTGGGGCATGTGACTTGTAATTTCTGAATGGGCTGTCAATTCTGCTGGACTATTGTGAAAGACGTGCTCTAATTGAGCCACAAGGCACTGGGATCAATTCCAGAAATGTCTGTGAAACATTCTCTGGCCTCTGCTTTGCGCAGGTTCAGTCCTGATGACTCAGTAAAACGTTTCAATTTCATTCAGTTTCTGGAATGCGTTTTCAGCTGCCTGGGTCCTAAAGAGAAACTGGAGCCTTTTCATCTCCCTCAGCCTCCTAGCATAAATGAATCTTACACAGACTGAGACTATAGCTGTTCTCTTGCTAGGGAAATGTATACATCTCCCACCGGTGTGTGCCTTACCGGCTACACTAAACAGTCTTTCCTTCTCCAGCCAGCCTCCTCCATCCTCCATGAGCCCTTCAGCAGATGCTCAGGGAATTGTCAACTGTGACCGGTCCTAGGACCACATCTTTGATGAACTTCTGCTCCTAGGCAGATTGAGAGATTGCTAGAGC
This sequence comes from Pelusios castaneus, assembly GCA_007922175.1. Taxonomy (NCBI): domain Eukaryota; kingdom Metazoa; phylum Chordata; order Testudines; family Pelomedusidae; genus Pelusios; species Pelusios castaneus. Next base: position 10,191 of record VOCT01071987.1, read on the forward strand.
AGTTCTGGAGGCACAGAGCTGGTGGTGGGAGGGCCCAGTTATCAGGGGATCACTGAGAACTCTGTGCATGTTTTGGGACCCATGGGTGGTGAGATCTTTTATTTCTCAGCACAAGGGAACAGACCACTCTACCGCATGCTCTGCTCCACTGGAACAATCAAAGGGAAATTTCCCTGTAGGGGGCTGTGTGGAAATTTGAAATGCCAGAAAGGGGGCAGCAAGGGAGAAATCTGAACCCATAAAGCTATTATTAATCTATGTTATAGTATTCAAGCAGGATTGCATCGTAATAGCATCACTAGTGTCACTCCGCCATCTTCGACAGAACCCTGTGTCCCCTCCGAGCCACACACACAGCGCTGGCATCCCGGAGTCCAGGAATAAAGACTGCAGAAGGGCCTGCACTATCGTTGAGTTTAGTGGCATAATTGTGCATCCCCTCAGATTGGGCTTCCCTCCATTTGCCTTTGTCAATGGTGCGATTAAAGCTGGCACACACTGAACCCATCAGCTGAGGGCCCAGGTGTCCAAGTGGCCCCCAAGGAAATGGACGAACACTCTTCATAAGGGCAGCTGAGCCCCTGATTTAACAGACAGTTATTTTGCAGTAATAAAGAAAAAAAAAATCTAATAGCAGAGAGCCAAGAGGAACATACTATTCCTTTGTTCTCTGTTAAAATATGTAGCTCAGATACTCTGACTTTAAGGCAGGCCCAGACTCTAGACTTCAAGGCCGGCCCAGATGCAAAGAAACCCATCTCAGACAAATATACAGACTAAATATTTACAATAACTTCTATGCTTTTACCCTAACAGGAAATAAAGTATCATTTAAATCAGCTTCTGCATCTGATGACTGGGGGATAGACATTGCGAAGCCAATTATTAAAACAACATTTCCAGAGCCTATCTGAGCAAGTACAGGCTTGTACGCGTAACCTTAGTTCCTGGTGCATTCACTGAAGATGCACAATTGAACAGAATTGTCACACATAGAGATGGACATGATTTATTGGGGAAGAAATTATGTCTGACAAGCCTACTAGAGGCTCAAGAAGAATGTGGACAAGGGGATGCAGTGGATATATTTTACTTATATTTCCAGAAAACCTTTGACAAAGTCCCTCAACAAAACATACAAGGAGCCTTGGGGCACGTTTCAAGATTAACAAATCTATTTCTCACATGACTGTTTGTTTGTTTTGCTCCTCTAGACTAACACAGCTACCCTGTGGAACTTCCCTCCCAGAAGGTTCTTAAGGAAAGTAAGTTGTCATGGGATAAGAAGAAAAGTCGTCTCCTGGATTAGTTCCAAAGGGGTAGCCATGTTAGTCTAATTCAGGAAAAGGAAGAAGGAGTCTAGC
>VOCT01072066.1:0-16108 GCA_007922175.1 Pelusios castaneus
AAAAAAAAACTGAACAAGCGCTAATTTTGTAATGATCTCTGGTACTGTTGTTGGTGTAATTTGAGCAATAAAAATAATTTTTTTCTGTTACACTTGAAAGTGGATATAGAGGGGAAAATTAGCATTACTTTATTCTATAAATACTCTTTCCTTTGCTAGCGGTTTTTAGGAATATGACATAGCCAAGATATCAAAATTTGAAATTGGATGGCCTTTCATTATGTGAAGCAGGAAAGGAGTCAGATTCTTTGTCAAGAAAGAAAAGAAAATGCTCCACTAAGCAAACTTCAGTATTAGATCTGCCATTCACAGGTTGAAGTGGGAAGAGTTATTCAGCCTCTGGTGTCAAAGAAGGGGAGAAAAAAGTACATGCATCTGTGTCAAAAGAAAAATATGCTGATCCAGCAAGGTGCTGAGCTTCTTCTAAAGCTATGGAATCCAACCTACAAAAATGCCCAGAACTTCATCTCATAATAATCCACCATATCCCTAAACCCAAAGAGCAATTTTATACTACTTTGTGGGTTGCCAATCATAAAAGATGAAGTGGGTGAAATTTGGTTGATGCTGTAGGAGTGAGAGGGTCTTTCCCTCTTCTTTTTTCCCCCCTCTGTCTATGCAGTGCTCATCATGGAGGGCTGAGAAGACCTGCTCCATAGGTCCTGGAAACCCCACTTATCCTGTTTTGGAACCAAATGCTGCATGAGATGAGGGCCATGTCTACACTGAAAATTCTGAGTCGATCCCCACAGATCGACACAGCAGAATCGATTGAATGGCCAGTGTAGTAGACCTGCCCAATTGATCCCAGAAGTGCTTTCCTGTCGACACAGTAAGTCCACTCCTTCAAGTGGAGTAACTGTGTTGACAGGAGAGCATTGCCAGTCGATGCAGCCAAGCGAAGACAGCACGGTAAGTCAAAGTAACAAAGTCGATGGGAGATAAGCATTCTGTGGCACACTTAATTCCTTAGTGTAGACCAGGCCAGAAGAGAGCTGTGTGAAGAGCAGCACTGAAAGGAGGGGTAGACTCAGCAGTAGGAAAATGGGGAGTGAGTGAGTGAGTTCGTTCTTCTTTTCCCTGGTCAAGAGTCACACAGGTAGCCACAGTCATCAGCTCACATCAGGTACCTCTTTATACTACCACTTGTGAATGGCTGTTCTATGATGTTATGAAGCCCCTCAAACTCTCATTAAACTTTACCATCTTGCTGGGTTAGGCAAGAGCAATTGAGTGTGAAGATGGTGAAATAACTATCGCAAGCTTACTCAGGATACAGTATTCATATATCTTGTACAATTTCTTTGTCTTTAAAATGTTTTCTTCCTCCAGCTGAAATATTTGTTGCACAATGGGTTTTTGTACTTGGAATTCCAACAGAGCTGTCTAAATGTAATTCAACCCATAGTATTTACTTTTGCTAAGTTGTTGGGCTGTGGAACATAGTTAAAATCTTATATTAAAAGCTGTTTGCTGCTTTTCTTTGGCACCTGAAAGTTTGTTCTACAGTTCCTCCTGCAGGACAGAGGTAGATGTGGAAAGAAATAAACTTGTTGGCAATTTTTAAGATGCATTAGGATTTTAAAATTAACCATTTCATTTCAGCCTGTTGTTATCCTCCAGTGTCTGTGGGGAGGTTTTGTGCTATGTTGTTGAACACATAGCTCTAGTACACACCTCAGGCTGATTTTGTTCTTTTTTTAGTGTGTATACACTTTCGCCATAAAGCCTTATCTCTTATGAAAATATTCAGGAACAGTGCAGATAAGAGCAAAGTATGTAATGTACTCTTACATTCCAGACAATTTTAAACAAATACTAGAAAAACATGCTTGCATTTGCTATCTGCAGTATTGTAAAGGTAAAGCAATCATTAATAGAACTGGAAATTTGAAACCTCTAAAACATGGAAACTTTCTAATGTTATTGTACATAAAACAACCAGAGAGATTTACTCCCAAATAATTTCAGATAAGAACTTGAGGTAAGGAAATTTAATGTTCCAAGAGTCTCTTTTATAAGAGTAAGCTTAATGGCACGCAAATCTAAAGGCTTTATTTGAATAAATGACACCGAATTTTGGATCCCTCCAGTTTTAAAAATTTAAAATAGAAAATTTTTTCAGAAACATTGAGCAGCTACCATTGATTTCAGTTTGGGAAATAGATGCTTATTGCCTTGGAAAAACTAGTCACCATATTAAAAATTACATTGGAAAATTTGTTTTGAACTGATGTTGAATTGAAAACATGGAGTCGATGTAACTATATCTTAAAAGGATTTCGTTTAGTTTTGTTTTCCGATAAATAAGCTAACAGTTGTAGTGGCAGATACTGGGCTGCTACTAGCTTGGAGATGGTGGAATCAGTAAATATTGCTTCACGTGGTCTGGAAGAAATAATGTTGGATTTTCTCTGAGGAGTGAACAGTAAGGCAAATAGTGCTCTCTGCTGGCCACTTCCCAGGCACTTAAACAATCAGGAAGCATTTAGTGTTGTTTACATAAATATGTACTATGCTTTTGCATGGATTGGAACAGCAGGCCGATGTTATGGTGGGTCAGATACCAAGCAGTGAGCATAATATGAGAATCTAATGATTAGACTAATACAGGGAAGACTGAGGTTAGATTGTTGTTATTTTAAACTAGAGTGTATTGTGAATGTTGCAAAATTAAGTGCTTTAAATTGGGAAAGCTTAACATTTATTTTTGTTGTCCCAACACAGTTAGTATTTTCTCAGCTGGGAAGCTAGAATTGCTTTCCTCATGTACAGTTTGAATTAAAACATGCCATAAAACAAGCAAGTTTATTGGAACTTTCCCTCTAGATGAGAAATTCCTTTGTATTCTTTTGGAAAGGATAGATTTATGAAAACTGAAGCAGAATATTTACAACTAAAGAAGTAGGAAATCCCACATGCCATTTAGATGTAATTTTCATTGCTCTTTCCTTTATATTCTATCCTCTGCACATAGTCCTTGTTTCCATTATCTGGGAGAGTATATTCATTAGTCCTAAAATAGGATGTAAGGCTACTTATAGCAATGGCTTTCTCAGTTTATCCTGATTACTACTTATTTTTCTATGTAATCCCCGTGGAGTAAACAAAGTTTAAACTGGCGTGCTCTTGCTAGCTTTGTTAGACAATATGTTCTTACATTCACTTTCTAGATGAATTTCAGTTAAAAAAAGATTTATCTTTCATTATAGAAAACTCTTGGGTGGAAAGTGTAGTGTTCACAGATGTCAAATTTAAGTAATTTTCAGAGCAGAGCCAGGTAGAATATGTAGCTGGGTGGTGTACACAGGAAATAGGAGGACCGACTTGCTTAGACTTGAGGAGTGTGATGCAATAATTAAATTAATGTATTGTTGCATTGAAGTTCAGATTTAGCATTACCTATGCCCTTGAATTAAATGAAGTGAACTGGCCAGTTCTTCTGCATGTTGTTTGAACTAAAGCTAAAAACATCCACATAGCTTTTATAAAATAATTGGCCCTTACTAACTTAGCCTTCCCAAAAGAACTAAATTGTTCTACAGCAGTGTACTTTAATTTGTTGCTGTAATGAAATATCTCTGGATACCTAGTGTGCTAAAAAGTTAAAACTGTGGTTGAACTCTGAGGTTAGAATCAACAAGTGAGTGAATATAATAGTGTTTTATTTGATTGCCAAAAATTTTAAAAATCCTAGTTTTGCATAGCTAAGTCTGAATTTTAAAAACCCAATTCTACTTCATAAAATGAAATTTAAACTCTCACCAAAATGTTATTGTCCTGAGTAGCCATCTGTGTAAAATTGTAATTGACTCTAAGTGCATATTAGTATGAAAATATTTTCCTGGGAAAATTACTTACACAATTTTCTAAATACCATTAAAAATATATTTAGCTCTTGGTTTTGACTCCTTTTAAAAAAGTTATATTCCTACTTAAAAGATTCAGTGCATTTGTTTCTTCACTATTTTGCAACTTTTTTTTAAAGGAATATTTGGCATAGGTATTACTGATGAACATCTCTGAATTATAAGTAGATAGCACCATGAGAATTTTTATTGCAGCATTAGTGTTAACTGATTTGTAATAAAATTTCCCCATAATTAATTGTGCTGGATAAAAATCACTGAAAGCAACTTTTCTCTTTGGGCTGAGCAGGACACACTTCCAAGAGTTATTACTGGAAGAATCCCTCATCAGAGATATTTCATTTTAGGATGCTACACTGTAGATCATCTTGCTTATTCACTGCAACCCAGACATGCAACAAAACAGAATACCCTTCAGAATGTCTCAAAGGACAGATCAGAAAAGTTTGCCACTTGCTGTGAAAACTCAGTTAGTGCAAAAGTCCAGGTTATGGTCTGATAAGTCATTCATTCATCTATGCTAAAATAATATTTTCAGTAATTATTCTGAAAATTCACTTTGGAGATATTCTATTAAAATTAGCTAGGAAACACTCAGTTTGTTCCCTAGCTGTGAAGGAAACCCATAATTGGCCAAGTTGTGCATGGACATACATCTCATGTGATACTGCTCAAGTGAGTGGCGTTACACCTTAGTGTGACTCAGTGCAGAGTTTAGTCTAGTGTCTTTTGAAGGTAGTACATAGATACAGATGGGCTCAAGCCAAATAATTTATATCCCGGCTTTGAACATTTCCAAAGTTGTGGTGTTTGGACTCCAGTTGTTTGTTCTGCAGTATAGAATGGATAGAGACATTGCCAAAATTTGGACTCAGTTCTGGTTTTCAGTAACTCTCAAAGTTCAATTGTGGTTAGATCTTGGGATTTCATTTGGATGTATGTTTTTCTAGAAACTACAGTCTTTTCCATTGCTCAGAAGGCATGTAGATAAACATTTTAAAATGTGGTGTAATCACAGGGTGCAGAGGGGAGTGGAGAAATGACCATTTCCATGTGGTATAGAGCAAACTTGAATCAAAAGGTTTATAGTTGTTTCATATTTACTTTCCAGGTCTTTTCTATGTAAGCTCTTGCCAAACTAGTTTTTTGTATTTCGTGTCTAGTCTTGCTGACCTACTATTTTATGTTAGTACCATGTCAAACAGGAAGAGCCATGACAAACTCAGCTTAGGTTTTGTGGTGTAAACTATAAAATATATGTGGTGCAGGAAATGCATTTTCTTTGGTATTTCTCACAGAAGAGAACACCACCAAAATGAAATAATTGGTAAATGGAGGAAGAATGCAGCTTGCGTTTTTTACTGGCGATAGCACATATGACATAACAGAAAGGAGCAGTGCTGCTTTTCAATTTGTCATTCCATCATCCGTCCTGTCATTTTGTGTGTTTGCTATATTGACCTTTTATTTACAGCGAATGGAGTGGAACTTTGGCAAACACAGTCTGAACACTGAATAAAGTTCCAGAAATACCAGAGTTCATCTTAGATGCTGGCTGTCCTTGTGATTCAGCCACTCTACCATCTGCGCCCTGTCTGTAATATTTCCATATTACAGATGGAATCAGAGACTAGAGAGGTTCAGTTATTTGGCTAAGAACAATTAGGGTTCAGAGGATAGGGCTGAAATGCATGCTGGATCTTGATTCCCCCGAAATAGTTCTTTCTCTCTCCAGTTTGAGATAAAGTTTAGATTATATCTCAAATCCCAGTTGAGTCTTTGAGCTGGGGTAATGAGCCCCTGTAATAATTGACTTGTTTTGAAGTGTAAGCCTTATTGTAGCCTGTCAATTCTGTCAAGCCTTAAAATCCCAGCTGTTTATAACTGATCATGTGTCAGTGGTTTTTTTCAGATGCCAAGGTAGAGCTGCTTTTCTCAATGGGCTGTGATATGAGGAACTAACTCTTCCATACTGCTAACTGATTTGAAAATTCAGCTTACAATGCCATGTTTTCTTTGGACTTTGCTCTAGTGCTTGCTAGAAGAGGAATGTTAGGATAGTGTGTGTATAACCTGGTAGCTTTGCTCACTCTGTTTTTATAAACCATGAAACATGAAATGCTCAAATTAAACAAAAGCTTGCATGATTTCCCTGTTTGGTATAATCATTTCTGGGTGTATGTGCCCCTCTAGGTCCAATAGCAATTTGGGGAGTGGGTTTTTTCATAGGTAAAGGTAAGAGAAGAATTTAAAACAAATTTGAGCTCTTTTCTGTACTGTAGAATTTTTCATATAAAGACAAATCGCATAGGAATGAAGTATTCTTCTTCGAGTGATTGCTCCTGTCCATTCCATATTAGGTGTGTGTGCGCGCCTCGTGCACGGAACGCCGGAATTTTTTCCCCTAGAGATCCCGTAGGGCCGGCTGGAGCGCCCCCTGGAGTGGCGCCGTTGCGGCACCTCTATATAACCCACAGCCGGCCCTACCCTCCTCAGTTCCTTCTTACCGCCCTGACGGTCGCTGGAACGTTGGCTAGTTCGCTAGCAGTACCCTAGTTCGCAAATTGCTTTAGATAGTTCCCATTTGGTTAGTAGTCGTTCTTCCATCGAAGAGCCCCGTCTCGGGGCCGGGGCATGCCAGGCTTCAAGGCTTGCGGGGCCTGTCGCAAGCCCATGCCCCTGGACGATCCGCACCGTGAGTGTTTGAGGTGCTTGGGGGAGTCCCACCTTCGAGAGCGGTGCAAGATTTGACGGGGGTTCCGCCCAAGGACCCAAAAAGAGAGGGAGCACAGACTCAAGCTCCTCCTGATGGAGGACGCTTTGCGACCGGCAAGCGCCGGGGGGGGCCGGGTCCAGCACGGCACCGTCGGTGCGGAGCGCCCCGGAGGCCATTGGCGAGGTACCGAGGCCTGCTAAATTGGCGAGGGAACCGCGGCACCGGCTCCCGCCACCGGCGCCGAAGCACTCGGCACCGCCACCGCGGCACCGCTCCCTCTCCCCTGGTCCGGCTAAGAAGAAGAGGCGTTCGGACAGAGGTAGATCGCCTGTCAAGAGCTCGAAGCAGGGAGCGCAGACGGGACCGGGCTCGGACCGTCAGCTCCGAGAGCTGCAGGCTCCGACCCCGTTGACTCCGGGCCGTGAGAAGGTTCCGTCGAGTCCGGGGTCCAACGCCTCACCCACCAGGGCGATCCTGGATGAAGACCTCCAGCTGCCCTCGACGCCAGAGACATTCGAAGCGGCTCGAGATCTCATTGCGCACACGGCACCGTGTGCACCAGAGACCCACCCCCCGGCACCGCAGAGATCGGTGCCGTCGAAAGGGAAGCCGGCGCTGCTGCACCGGAGCCCTCCACGGCACCGTTCGCCGTTGGAGCAGGCGCGGCCTTCACCTACAGGCCAGGCCCACGGGGAGCGTTCCCAATACATTTCGCCCCCGGAGCGGCACCGATCTCCCATTCCGCCAGCGGTGATTGCGGCAGCAGGGGCCCCACGGTACCGGTCCCCACCAGAGCGCCTGAGCCGTGAATCCTCGCGGCACCGTCGTCCATCGGCACCGCGACAAATGACCCCGGCGACAGGGCGACAAGACTCGCCGATCCGCGGCACAGCCCCACCTTGGTCCCCCCGGAGCAGGTTCTCCTCCGAGTCGGGTGACAGTATGAGCTCCGCCAGACGGAGCAGGAGCCGCTCGGGGAGGAGAGAGGTCAGCCATGGCCAGTCGCGGTGCGGGCCCCAGTGGCAGCCACCTCAACAGTGGCCATTCTGGACCCCATGGGCATACCATCAGGCCCAGGGCCCCTTGTCGGAGAGGCCTTCCTCCACTCTATCGTCGAGGCATCAGCCGTCCTGCACAGCAAGCGCCCCTCCAGAGCTGGGGAGGGCCCCAGCCCGGGACCGGGCAGGAAAGACCCTGGACGATCCCTCAGCAAAGGAGGGCCCGCAGTCCACAAGGGCACTGGACCCCCCCTCGGACTTCGCTGGAGAATCATCCTCGTCTCCGCCGGATGAGGCAGTGGCAGGGGCAAAACCGGCCACTCTCCCCGATGACAGCAGGTCTCATCAGGACTTACTTAGGAGAGTGGCAAAGATTATGGGCCTTCAGGCAGAGGAGGTCATGGAGGAAGCGGATCCCATGGTCGATATCCTCCTCCCAGAGGGTCCCTCCAGGGTGGCCCTGCCCCTGATTAAGACGGTGCAGAACACGACCAAGGCCCTGTGGCAGACTCCGGCCTCTATTGCTCCAACAGCCAAGCGGGTGGAGAAGAAATACTTTGTCCCCGCCAAAGGCTACGAGCATTTTTACTCCCACCCAACTCCGAACTCGCTGGTGGTTGAGACGGCCAATGAGAAGGAGAGGCAAGGTCACCAAGGTCCTACGCCCAAGTCGAAGGACGCAAGGAAAATGGACCTGTTTGGCCGTAAAGTTTATTCCTCGGGGGGTCTCCAGCTGAGGATCGCCAACCAGCAGGCGATCCTCAGCAGGTACACTTTTAATTCATGGGCGGCCCTAGATAAACTGGCCGACAAGCTGGACCAGGACTCGAGGTCCGAGCTGGCAGCTATGTCAAAGGAGGGTAAGGTGGTGTCCCGAGCCCTCCTTCAGTCGGCCCTGGACGCAGCGGACGCTGCAGCCAGAGTGATGGCCTCAGGCATCACTATGCGAAGGAGTTCGTGGCTCCAAGCTTCGGGCCTTCCCACCGAGGTCCAGTCCACTATTCAGGACCTGCCCTTCGAAGGGCCGGAGCTGTTTGCGTCTCAGACAGACTCCAGGCTTCAGTCACTTAAAGATTCAAGGGCAATGGTGAAATCGCTGGGCCTCCATGCCCCGGCAGCACAAAGAAAGCCCTTTAAGCCGCAGGCATCGGCTCGGCCTTACCAACGGCGCCAGGACTGGGACAGAAGGAGAGGCCGTAACGGGCGCAGGGCAAGCCGTCGCCCCCCGGACCAAAACCAGGGAGGGCAGCGCCATCCCTCCGGCCCCAAGAAGGCCTTTTGAGGGTACGATCGGGGACGACGTACCAATAGTTGCTGCGGATCTAATTCCTTTGCCCTTCCTCAACAGATTATCCCGGTTCCACCATGCCTGGGCCCTAGTTACCTCGGACCAATGGGTGCTCCGCACGGTGCAGCATGGATACTCGCTCCAGTTCTCTTCACCCCCCCCGCTCCGCCCCCCTCTTACCCCGTCCCTCTTCAGGGACCCATCTCACGAGCAACTGCTGGCCCAAGAGGTTCAGACCCTCGTAGAGAAAGGGGCGATAGAGGAGGTACCTCAAGAACTGAGGGGGAAAGGGGTGTACTCCAGATACTTTCTCATTCCAAAATCAAAAGGGGGCCTCCGTCCCATCCTAGACCTGCGGTTCCTGAATCGTTTTCTACGCAAGATCCGCTTCCGCATGGTCTCGCTGGCCTCAATTATCCCATCCCTGGATCCGGGAGATTGGTATGCCGCCCTCGATTTACAGGACGCCTACTTCCACATAGCAATAACCCCACGTCACAGGCGGTTCTTGCGCTTCAAAGTGGGAGACAGGCACTTTCAATTCACGGTCCTTCCGTTCGGACTTGCTGCGGCTCCCAGGGTTTTCACCAAGTGCCTGGCAGTAGTGGCAGCCTTCCTCAGAAGGAGGAGAGTTCAGGTCTTCCCATACCTGGACGACTGGCTCGTACGAGGCCGTTCGCCAACAGAGGTGTCTTTCCATCTACAGTTCATACAAGACGTGTTCAGTCGTCTTGGTCTACTGGTCAACCAGCGCAAGTCCTCCCTAGTGCCGGTCCAACGGATAGAGTTTATAGGGGCAGTCCTGGACTCGACAGTAGCAAAGGCATCTCTTCCTCGATCACGGTTCCAAGTGATCCGAGATACTATAAGGGGGTTACAGAGACATCCGCTGGCTTCGGTAAGGATGTGCCTAAGGTTACTGGGGCACATGGCGGCCTGTACCTACGTGGTCAGGCATGCTCGACTACGTCTACGCCCCTTTCAGCGGTGGCTAGCGTCAGTGTACCGCCCAAGCTGGGACGATCTCGACATGATAGTGGCCCCTTCCGCGCAGGCTCTGAGGGACCTAGATTGGTGGTGCCAGGAGGACCAGGTCTGCGCAGGGCTACCCTTCCAAGCCCCAAGCCCTTCCATTTCCCTGGTGACAGACGCGTCAGATCTGGGCTGGGGGGCACACCTGGGCCAGCTACGGACCCAGGGCCGCTGGGGGAACGAGGAGCTCCGGTTCCACATAAACGTGAAAGAGCTCAGGGCAGTTCGTCTGGCCTGCCAGACATTCAAGGAGCACTTAAAAGGGAAAGTAGTCTCCATCCAGACGGACAATACAACTGCCATGTATTACATCAACAAGCAAGGCGGTCCCCGCTCCTCCCAGCTCTGCAAGGAAGCGCTCACCCTCTGGGAGTTTTGCATCCTACACTCAATCCTGCCGGTAGCGTCATACCTACCGGGATCGCAGAACACACTGGCCGACGACCTCAGCAGGAAGTTTCAGACCCACGAGTGGTCGATGAAATGGGAGGTCCTGAGAGAGGTCTTCCAGAGGTGGGGAACTCCCCGTCTGGACCTCTTCACCTCAAGCTCCAACGCCAAGTGCGCGCGTTTCTGCTCGTTCAGGGGACAAAGCCCGGGCTCCATAGCGGACGCGTTTGCGATCCAGTGGACGGGGGAACTCTTTTACGCCTTTCCCCCAACGCCTTTAGTGAACCAAGTGCTTCTAAAGATCAAGCACGACAAGGCCACAGTGATTCTGGTGGCCCCAGCATGGCCCAGGCAACATTGGTACACAACCCTCTGGAACCTCTCATCCAGGGCCCCGATAGATCTGCCCTTGTTGCCGGACCTCTTGTCGCAGGACAACGGCAAACTCCTGCACTCGAACCTCCAATCGCTCCACCTCAAGGCGTGGTACCTGAGTGGTTGACCCCGAACGAGCGGCTATGCTCGGGGGAGGTCCAGGAGGTCCTGCTCAACAGCAGGAGGCCCTCTACACGCTCCGCTTATGGGGCAAAGTGGAAGCGGTTCTCGGCCTGGATGACAGACAAAGGGATCGCTCCGAGGACGGCCCCGCTCCCAGATGTCCCCGACTACCTGTGGCATCTCAAGTCGTCGGGATTGGCAACCGCCTCAGTCAAGGTCCACCTGGCAGCCATCTCAGCTTTCCATGCGGGAGCGGAAGGGGGCACAGTCTTCTCGGCCCCAATGGTGAAGCGTTTTGTCAAAGGCCTCGATAAGCTCTTCCCCCCCACCCGTCCACCGGTGGCGCAATGGGACTTAAACCTGGTCCTGACTCAGCTGACAGGCCCGCCCTTCGAGCCTCTAGCTTCCTGCTCACTGCTGTGCATGTCTTGGAAGGTGGCCTTCCTCGTGGCCATTACATCGGCCAGAAGAGTGTCAGAGCTACGGGCCCTGACAGCAGATCCGCCCTACACGGTTTTCCATAAGGACAAGGTACAGCTGCGCCCGCATCCGGCCTTCCGTCCAAAGGTGGTGTCCCTTTTCCACACCTGTCAGGACATTTGTCTACCTGTGTTTTACCCCAAACCACATGCTTCGGACAGGGAACGCAGACTGCATACTCTAGACGTACGCAGAGCCCTGGCGTTCTACATAGACAGGACGAGACCTTTCCGCAAATCCACCCAATTGTTTGTGGCAGTAGCGGACAGAATGAAGGGAGAGCCCATTTCATCACAGAGGCTCTCCGGATGGATAGTCGAGTGCATCCGCGAATGCTACAACCAGGCAAAGGTTACACCGCCCCCGATCAAGGCACACTCGACAAGAGCTCAGGCCTCCTCGACGGCCTTTCTGGGGGGTGTGCCGTTAGTGGACATTTGCAAGGCAGCCACCTGGTCTTCAGTCCACACCTTCGCGGCACACTATGCAATTACACAACAAGCGAGAGAGGACGCGGCAGTTGGCAGAGCCGTCCTGCTCTCAGCTAAGCTGTGATTCCGACCCTCCGCCTCAAGGTAAGGCTGGTGATTCACCTAATATGGAATGGACAGGAGCAATCACTCGAAGAAGAAGAAGAGGTTACTTACTGTAACTGGTGTTCTTCGAGATGTGTTGCTCCTGGCCATTCCACTTCCCGCCCTCCATCCCCGCTCGGAATAAGAGCAAGAAGGAACTGAGGAGGGTAGGGCCGGCTGTGGGTTATATAGAGGTGCCGCAACGGCGCCACTCCAGGGGGCGCTACAGCCGGCCCTACGGGATCTTTAGGGGAAAAAAATTCCGGCGTTCCGTGCACGAGGCGCGCACACACCTAATATGGAATGGCCAGGAGCAACACATCTCGAAGAACACCAGTTACAGTAAGTAACCTCTTCTTCCCGTCCACCATAACCCCCAGGTCCTTTTCTACAGCACTGCTACTTAGCCAATCGGTTCCCAGCCTTTAGCAGTGCATGGGATTTTTCCGTCCTAAGTGCAGGACTTTGCACTTGTCTTTGTTGAACCTCATGAGGTTTCTTTCAGCCCAGTGTTCCAATTTGTCCAAGTCTCCCTGGATCCTGTCCCTGCCCTCCAGAGTATCTACCATTCCCCCCAGCTCAATGTCATCCGCGAACGTACTAAGCATGCAGTCTATTCCATCATCAAGATCATTAATGAAGATGTTGAACAGAACCGGCCCCAAGACTGACCCCTGGGGCACTCCACTCGTTACCGGTTGCCAACTAGACATCGAACCATTGATTCCTACCCGCTGAGCCCGTTAATCTAGCCAGTTTTCTATCCACCTTACGGTCCACTCGTCCAACCCATACTTCCTTAACTTGCTGACGAGAATGCTGTGGGAAACCGTATCAAAAGCCTTGCTAAAGTCGAGGTATACCATGTCAACGGCTCTTCCCGCATCCACAAATCCAGTCATCTCATCATAGAAGGAAATCAGGTTGGTCAGGCACAATTTGCCCTTGGTGAATCCATGTTGACTGTTCCTGATCATTCTATTTTCCTCCGAGTGTTTCAAGATGGATTCTTTGAGGACCTGCTCCATGATTTTCCCAGGGATTGAGGTGAGGCTGACCGGTCTGTAGTTCCCCGGATCCTCCTTTTTCCCTTTCTTGAAGAGAGGTACTATATTTGCCTTTTTCCAATCCTCCAGGACCTCCCCCGTTCGCCACGAGTTCTCAAAGATAATGGCCGGCGGCTCTGCAATCACTTCAGCCAACTCCCTCAGCACCCTCGGATGCAGTTCATCCAGCCCCATGGACTTGTGCACATCCAACTTCTTTAAGTAGTCCCTAACCTGACTTTCCATCACTGAGGGCTGCTCTTCTCTCCATTCCGCGTTACGCCGTGTAGTAGCCTGGGAGCTGGCCCTCCCTGTGAAGACTGAAGTAAAACAAGCATTGAGTACTTCAGCCTTTTCTGCATCATCCACCATGAGGATGCTTGCCCCATTCAGTAAGGGACCTACACCACCCCTGATCCTTTTCTTGTTGCTGACATACTTATAGAACCCCTTTCTGTTATCCTTCACATCTCTTGCTAGCTGCAACTCCAATTGTCCTTTGGCCTTTCTGATTTTATCCCTGCAGTCCCGAGCAATATCTTTATATGCCTTCCTTGTCATCTGTCCAAGCTTCCTCTTCTTGTAGGCTGCCCTTTTATGTTTCAGCTCACCGCAGAGTTCCCTGCTAAGCCACACTGGTCGCCGTCCACATTTGCTGTTCTTTCTGCACATCGGAATGTTATCTTTCTGTGCCTTTAACAGGGTTTCTTTAAAATACAGCCAGCTGTCTTGGACACCTTTCCTCTTCAGATCAGCCTCCCAAGGGATACTGCCCATCAGCTCCCTAAGGGAGCCAAAATCTACTTTTCTGAAGTACAGGGTGTGTGTTCTGCTTCTTTCCTTCCTTCCATTGATCAGGATCCTGAACTCTACCATCTCATGGTCACTGCTGCCCAGGTTGCCATTTACTTCTACTTCCCCGATCAATTCTTCTCTGTTTGTGCCATTGAAGTTGATAGTGAAGTACCTATTGACCTCAGTGGTACAAGAGCAAGTTTATGATGAGTCTGTTCTCCCTTCAGTATATGTACAGTTGTCTCCCACTGGTAATAATGGGACTCATGTATGTCAAGGGGAGACTGTGATCTCTTAGCACTTTAGTCTCAGCTGATAAGACATCTTTTTGTTTTATATTGAAGAGAACATTGTTGTTGTAAAAATTATACTTTCTTTGATTGCCATGTGTAATCTGTGTAACGTTCTACTGGAAATATTAATCTCAAATTCATCCTGAGCTTTGGTGGAGATAAGCTGGGAACTAATCTAGAGAAAACTGAAGTAATTATTTGAATCAGTTTGATAAACATTGCCCAGGGAGTGATTTTCCGAAAACTGAGCAACCAAAAGGTATTGGGTATTACTATAATTAACTAGGAACTATAAGATCTGAGCTCTCTGGTGTATTCGCTGTCATCTACAGTATGTTCCATTTCATAATAATTATAACCTGTACTATCTATCATTTTTATATGAAAAGTCACAGTAGTGCATAAATAAAGGCAGGGATTTCATGAGATCTGTCCTTTTTCTATCAATCTAACCATCCTCACTGTTTCAAATTCAATCCATTGAGGTGTTTCTCTTCAAAATGATGAGATCTACATTACCCTATGCATATACATTCCAGGACAGAATTTGGACAATTTGTCCATCATCATCTTCTTACCATGTTTGATGTGCTAGGTTCGTTTGCACTCCTTAATATTTCTGATGTTGCAAGGAATTCTTTCAAATGAATTCTGAAGATCTTTTCCAGGCATTTACTTCAGAATGAGTTGATTGTCTCCTTAATTTCTGTTAAAGGTTTCCATGACTTTGCCCCATAAAGGAAAATGCGCATAATGATGGTGTAAAATAGTCATATATTTGTGTTGGTGGTAGTCATGCTACTTTTCCAGTTTTTTCCCATGTTTATTAAAGTTGTTTGCTTGCCTTGCTATAAATGTCTCCGCAAACTGTTGACTGATATTGTCACTGACAGTACCGTACAGATCCTTGATGATTCTAATTAGTTTTTGCTGGTATTCCATAGTATACCATCATTGTCAAAAGATTCTCTCTTTATGTACCGTTGAAAGCCCAATGGAAATCAATAAAATGTATCACTATAGGCTTTTTCCACTTCTCACTTTGTTCTATTACATGTTTGAGAGCAACAATATGGTTTGCATATAGTCTCAGTGGTCTAAAACCTGCTTGTTCCTCTCTACCTTGGAGATGTAGTTGTTTCCTGATGTATTCCAGGACGATGTTGCGTATAATGCTTCAGGCATTGAGAATAAAATGATTTCTTTTCAGTTATTGCAGTTGGTAAGGTCCTTCTTTGGCAATTTTTCTATAAAGCTTCTCTTTCACTGGATTGGGACTTTAGACAATAGCATGTCTGGATTATTCTAATTTTCCTGTGATTTAATAGTTGAAAATTAGTGTGATTAGACTATAGGGAAAAATCATCCTTTAACTTTGCCGCTTTTAAAATTGTCAGATAATGAGGTGCTCAGAAGCTAAGGTGATGAAGACTTTACAAATTTGAGACAGATGGATGGTTTTTGGTCAGAAAGAGAACTAAAGTTGCTAATGGTTTTTGAAAATCTAAGATTCTCATTTAGAGATTATTAAAGATGTGAGAAAGGTTGGTAGTGGGGCAAGGAATAAGCAAACTAAACAATTGCTTTACATCTCAAAGATCTCAAGTGGCCACTGATTTAGTATTAGCCTCCAAAATACCATTCATCTTATTTACTGTGGTCATTTCAACAAGTGTAACAAGTATATGTTGTGCTGGTTTAATTTTTGTGGAAATAATGCAATTAGTATTTTTAGGGGGTCAGTGACATATTAGAGGGCTAGCACTTCTTCTGAGAAAGGTAAAAGGTTATTTCATGTTGCATTGATCGCTTTACTTATTTTGAACTAGTAAAGTGATTATGAATGAAATTTGAGCAGGCGTGCATGGCCCGTTCAGATGATTGTTAGTCAACAGTATGTGGCTATTTTGGCATTACATAGTCATTCCCAGTAGGTGGCTCTCTTTCCAGGAAAAATTATAGGATCTTTGGAATGAGACCTGGGAGACTACTATAGCTCAGGGCTAATCTTTACTGATGGCAGCAAAATCTGTGAAGACCCGCTTAGTGGATAGGGAGGCCAATCTCTGAACGCTACCCTGGCAACTGCAGTAGCGCTGAGTTGAAGGGAGCCCCTTCCCTTCAACCC
>VOCT01072073.1:0-15020 GCA_007922175.1 Pelusios castaneus
GGGGGGGAAGCAGAGGGGCAGTGTTCTTGCCGAACTGCAACTGCTCTGCTCTGCCTTCTTCCCAGCTCTAGCCTCCCCCTCTCCCCCAGCTCCAGATTTGGCCCGCAGGCTTTAGTTTGCCTGCCCCTGTCTTACAGCGTGCTTAGTGAGTAGCTGGTATTAAAAGCAGTGAGGATTCCCTTCTTCCCGCCACACCAAGAATTCCCAGGGTAGACATAGTTCTGGTCTTATGAGGAGGCAGTTTTTACCTGTCTCATTACACAGATCCACTTCAGACTCCCGTGCAGGGACTTCACGATTTCCCATGCATGTAGTTTCTGATGCAGCTTCCTCACCATCTCCGGATGCAGCTGGATGGGTCTGAGGTACAGCAGTGCTTGTGTCCAGTCCTTGCATGCTGCTTTTTTTCCCACCATCATGGCACGATTTCTGCTGCTGCCCATTTAAAGGATGTCCGTAAATTAGGTACCATAGAAAAACGTGGACCATTTTTAAACGAGGCATTTTGGGAAGAAAGCCAAGAGAACGCCCAAGTCCCGGAACTATGGAGAAAAGAAAATGAACTACTTAATGCAAAGACAAAATGAGCTAAACTGGTTAGGAGGAAAAATATAGACAGACAAATGTGCGTGAAAGTTGGGAGCTGTTTAAGAGGAGTTTTATCAAATACTCAAGATATATTTAAAAAGATTTTTAGAACAGATGACTTTAAAACCAACACACTAAAAGGGACCAAACAAGTACAGAAGTAATTCAGATTGGTCAGACTTCTTGTACGAAGCATTTTAAGCACTGTGAATGCATTTGAAGTGCAAACAAATGCATTCACGGTGCTTAAAATGCCTTGTACAAGAAGTCTGACCAATCTGAATGACCTCTGTACTTGTTTGGTCCCTTTTAATGCGTTGGTTTTAAGGTCATCTGTTCTAAAAAACTTGTTTTTTTATATTATTTTTCAATCAAGTCTAAAAGTAGATCAAATCAAAACCTCTGAACAGCAGCTTTTCAAGCCACAGGTGGGATTCAAATCTGTGACAACTAGGTTCGTAGGCTCCTGCTCTAACCCCTCTACCATAGGGTCAGATGCCTGGCAGGCTTTGTGCTGAGCACAGGTTGCCATTAAAACCTATAAATATTATACCATCTGCTGGAAAAGGGTGGGAAAGCACAGGCAAGACAGACAGAGAGCACCAAGTTAAGATAAAGATCATCTAATAAACGCCACAATCATGAATAAAAAGAACTTTGCATAAGAGCCTATTGTGGTCAAGAGAGGAACTGAAGGAAGCAATTAGAAATTTAAAAAGCAATATATAATAAATGCAAGAAAGGAAAAGACAGCAATCAATATAAATGAGAAGTTAAAAAGTGCCAAAAATTGGAAAAGGAAGCTAAAAGATATCAGGGGAAAATTCATGGCTGGGAGGGCCAAGGGGAACGAAAAGTTTTTAAGTACATAAGGGACAAAAGAAATCCTAATGGCATAGGCCTGTTACTACATGGAGATGGAAAAATGGTTAATAATGAGGAAGAAATGTTCAATACATATTTCTGGAAAGTGTTAGGCAAGCCTAGCTTGAAGAGTTGTTCTCAGCACTCCCTAGAACTGTTCTACTTCACTGTAGTCTTGTTTCAGTCTGGTATAATGCACACCTTTCTCTACTACTTATTGCTGCACATTACTCCAAGATGCTATGCATGTGTAGCAAAGGCTATAGAAAAACCCTGTATTATGTTAGATGACCAACTGAGCTACAGTTTTAGCATCCCTGTTGAGCAGAGCTACTTTGGTGACTGTGGATGCAGAGTGGTCTTTAATTGCTGAGGAAGAGCTGGGCACAGGCACTTACGGGAACATTTTCCTAACTGCAGTTATATCACATAGGAACTACTGGCACACTATGGCTATGTCTACACTTGTTAATTTAAGTCGACTTAGCTAAGTCAACTTAGCATGTCCACACTCAAATTTTAAGTCGACTTAGAGGGGACCCTACAAAAATCGACCTAGAGCGTTCACACTGGACACCTAGGTCGACTTGTAGGGGCTAGGTGGACCTGGGACAGGTCCATGATGGCAGGTGGGGCACACCTTGCCAAGTCCCAGGGGGCTCAGCCTTTGCCCCATTGTACCTTGGTACAATGGAGCAAAGGGGGACAGGGACCCTGGCAGGGCATAGGGGCAGGGCTCTGCCCTGCCTTGGGGTGGGATACGCCAGCCTGTGGCTGTGCCAGCCACCCTGGCAGGGAGGGCAGTGGGGGAGCCCTGGAGCCCCCTAAGTCAACTTAAAGTCAACTTAGCTAGCAAAGTCAACTTAAAATGAGGTTTTATAAAGTCGACTTAATTTTTCCTTAAGTTGACTTAAGCAGCTGCTTAAGTCAACTTAAGGAAAGTGTAGTGTAGACGCAGAGTAAATTAAGTCGACTTAAGCAAGTGTAGACGCACTCTGAGGGCCAACCACCTTTCACTGCCAACGACTTCAGCGCATTGAACCTAGGGAATTCTTACCTGGGTTGCAGTGAGAGGCACAAATCTGAAGTGTAAGGCTTTATCAACTGTAACTATGAAATGGAGAGGTTTCTCTAGTTGTCTGAATGATCTGACAGATGAGTAGAAGTTAGTTTTACCTGTAACAGGGTGATAGTTCTTTAGCTGCATTATGCCCATTTTGTTATCAGTTTTCCTTGTCCGGCCATTATTTTCAACATTAGAAGGAGAGGTTCCTTGCATTTCCCCTGATACAGCAGCGGTCTCTTGCCCCAGACTTTCTTCCTCTACATGCTCCTGGGGTGTTGGCATCTGGGAAACTTTAATCCTATACAGAAACCACACAGCAACAAAGGCACATTGGTAAAATGAAGCAGGCACAAATAAGATTAATTATGAAAACAATCACCAGCCAAGGTGATGCAATCACTGTTCTGCAATAAAATCTTTATACAAAACCCAAGACTAATTTCTCTTTCTGCAAATCATGCCTGAAGAAAAGTATTTTCCATATTGGCCCTCACGAGGAAAATAGTGGGGAACTCCTGGTGAAGGATATGAGTCTATTTGCGAAGAACAAAGATGGATTTCACTGAATGGACAATGGAGTGGACTGCACCGAACACCTCTGTTGATGGCTGGGGTATGGAATCATGGTCAGGGTTACCTGGATAGTTGTATATCATGGAAGCTATCAGGGAAGGGCTCCATCCTAGTGTTGATGCCCCTGGCTGTGTTTGGGGTTGCGCACTGGGTAACTCGAAGGGGTGGAAGGCCACAGTGTCGATGAATCCCCTTTGCTCCAGACTCGGACACAGCTGGGACATAACTGGCGCCCAACAAATCCCAACAATAGCCCATATAAGGATGTTTCCCGGTTGCAGGAACTGATAACCTGTTCCCCATAACAGAATAACAGTACCAGTCTCAGCCGGTCTCCGCTTGTAATTATAACACAGCCTTGAACGCATGCTTCTCACCCAAAGAGGAGGGGGGGTAGGATCTTTTCACAGCAAGAGGAAATCTATATAAGAGTTACTGTAACTGAGTGGGGGCGCGCATGATTTGAGACGTGTCTGTCTCCGTGTGCCTGCTTGAGATCTCAAATAAATCTTAGTGTGCTTCTCCGCCCTGGTGTGTTTATTGGTGCTGCACACTCCGGGCAACGAACCCAAACTGTTGCTAGCCCCAGCCTGTCTTCAGGCCTCCCCCGGCAACACTAGCGTTGTGTGGTCCTAGTGGTCCCCAGGTGATAGTGGAAGAAGTCAGGGGAGATGTCCTTTTCCTACCTCTTCTGAATCAATCAGGAAGCCATCAGGTATCTCATGCGGGTACAAGCCCCTGCAGGGGGTATGCACAGGAAGCAGAATCCCTCATGCACTTCCACTTCCTGGATTCTGTTTGTATGCAAGTGTTTGGGGAGGGAAGCAATCAACAAGCTTTCAGGTATCCACCTGGCCTAGATTTTGTGTGTGCAAGTAGTAAATCAGGAGAAGCTGTCTCTGTTCAATCAATAGGATACAGCTAACCTCTGAAGTCAGGAAGTGTATCTGGTATGAGGCTTTTGTAGCTTTGAATGGGAAACAGAAAACAGACTTCGGATGCTCTTCACAACAACCTATTCAGACTTAAGAGCTCAAATTGGGCCCTGTCCTTAATATCTGCTAGAGAAAGTGACACTGATACCAAACAGACCTTCTTGCAAGACTTACAAGATTAGTCTTTGAATTAAGGGTTAGGATTCAAGAGATGCACATTCAATTTCTGGTTCTATTAGACATCCTGTGCGATCTTCAGCAAGTTTCAAATCTCTGTGCCTTTGTTTCTCTAACCATAAAGCAAGGCTAATATTCATCACTGTTTGTGAGTGGCTCAGCATCCCACCTAGGTGTGCCACCGACAAACAGAGAGATAATCATAAAACAAGACTCAAAGACATAACTAAGAACTGTCCTCTGCAGTCCCAATGACTTGTATGGTGGCACAGCTAAGGAAATAAAGAAGCAGGACAGAAATTACTGGAATCTCAGACTACGAATATTGGCATCTCTGGATTGTAGACAGTACTTGTAACTTACCTGTTCGCTGTGCTTGAGTTGGAGATTCGGAAACGCACCTGCTCAATGGCACTTTTTACTAGGGGGTCATTAGGATTCACTGAAGGGTGAACTACAAACTCTACCTGTATAACAAAGGAAAAATAGGAGTGTATTGAGATTTGCTTATACTAACTGATTCCTATTTGCTCTCAAGCACCATACAAAAAGCAGTATTAACTGGTACCGTGCACATCCTTTATGTTTTACAATGAGGGTTCTCAAACTGCGATCTTCACATGGTCCATGACCAGTTGGCTGGTCACAGCGTGTGGTCCACCTCTTTTCCAAGTGTCTAGACTTTCCATTCTAAGGAGCACCCAGTAGAAGCAGCTGAGGCAAGTATGAAATCCTGGCCCAAGTGAAGTCAGCGGTAAGGCACCCCTGGACTTCAACAGAAGCAGAATTTGTCCCAGGGACAAGGAGCCAACTACGCAAAAGGAAAAGAGGAAACAGGAGCAACCCTTTAACCTGAGCCTTCCAAGCGGCTTGATATCCCAGAGGGAGGGAAGAACAGAACAGATCAGTGTGGCCCATACTATATTTGAGAATCACATATATTTTAAAATGTTTCCTAGGTTTTTAAGAAAAAAACCAGGACAGAAAAAGCAGTTGAAATACCTCAAATGCTGAAACCTGCATCATTAAAAAAACATTTTAAATAATACATAGGGGAGCATAGCCATTTAAGGCAACCTAAGGTGTAAATTTTTAAACAGAGTCTAAACCACCATTGGAAAACTTTACCCAGGGTCATGGTGGATTCTTTGTCACTGACAATTTTTAAATCAAGATTTCAGGTTTTTCTAAAAGATCTGCTCTAAGCAATATTTCGGGGAAGTCTTCTGATCTATATTATACAGGTGGTGAGACTCCATGGTCACAATGATTTTGTCTTGCCTTGAAAACTAGTAACAGACTGAAAAGTGTTATGAAAGACTTCAAAAGTCCTTAAGGCCAGCAATTCCTATTAAAAGGAGTGCACCTGGAGGACTTCTCTCAGTTCAGGAACTCAGATTTCACAAACATTCTACTGTGCATGAACAACAGGTAATTTTTAGTGGATCACCATCAAACGGTTATTTGTGTACACACTTCTCATTGGGGACTGTTTACATAGCAACGCAGTCTGAGTTGTGTGAAGGAAGTTCCAATAATTTTTTTTTCAAATAAAAGAATTTATTTTCATCTCCACAAAGCTCAAGAACTGATGCAGAGATTTTGCCTAAATTTAAAAGGACAAACACAATTTTGGATGAAGATCAAGATGTGGAAAATTCAGCCTAAAGGCTCACTTACCAAGTTTTCACGTTCTTACTTTCCAAAATGGGGCTAAAAGACTTTTTATAACAGTCTGAACTATACAGAGGGGGAGAAACCAGATAGTTACCACAGGAGTGACAATGGCAAATTCCAAGCACTAATCAGGTGGTGTCTTGGCTTGCTGAGTGTAGCTTTTGGGGGATAATAAAACAAAGTATTTTGACAAGAAAGGCCTGATAGGTGTTGACGTTGGAGAAGATTTAGTCCTGAGACATCTACCTGTCTGTTATGTCATTTAGTCCTATATAAAAAAATGGCCAAATATAGATTGGTAATATGCAGTGTAAGAAGTCACTTTTGTTGCCACAATTCTCAGCAGAAGAGACTCAGAGAAACAAGTTACCTTTCTGCTAATGCCATCTTGAATGACTGTTGTGCGGTAGAGCCTGAGAAGCCCTTCTTGGGAAAGCTTGTGTACCAGTCGAATGATGGACTTCTTGCAGCATTTAGTGGAAACACCTTCTTGCTTCTCCTGATCCGTGATCATTTTCTGAAGCCTGGAATGTGAAACAGCATTTTATACTTCTTAGCAACAGTGGCATTTCCATGCTGCTTAGAGCTGCAGAATCTACAGTGAGGTTGTGGTCCAAAGTAATACATTTTTAACCTTACACTAAAGCTGTCCCACGCTGCTCAACCCACATTTGAAAGCTCCATTTTTCATTGCCCGAAAGGAACATTTAACCACCAACATCCTCTAGCAAACTTAAATGGTCCTAAGTCTAAAAACACTGGCTAAGACATAGCAACTGTAGTGTGGTATATGCCTGATGTCACAGTCCAGGAATGATTTTTTCTTTTGTTTAAGCCAGTAACTAAACTGGGTCTTGAACTGGGTTGTGTTGTGCCAGATCAACAACCCAGCACTTCTTCTGAGGCTGCCATCCTGTTTTCTCAGCAGAATCTCAGCTTTCATTTTAAAAAGGTAAGTTTAATGCTTATAGCTGTGCTGAATGCCTTAAAAATGTGCAAGCAGCATGCATCAATGCAATGACTTCTGGCTGCATCTGTAAATCCCAAAACAATCACTCAGGGTTGCAAACTGCCTCATACATCTCAGTGGGACATTAGCTCAGATGTGTGCAACTAGGGTAATTTAAATGTCACGTGTGACAGATATTGCAACCACATGCAATACCTTCAGTTTCTGGTCAGTTACTTTCTTTTCCTCTTTGAGTGATGACCTCTATGTCTATCCCAGGCTAATGCATATGGCGTGCCTCCACACCCAAGTGTGGAATACATACAGGGACCATCATTCAAAGAAGCAGCTTAAATAGGCATTTAGACCTTTTACTGTGTTGTATGTTTTTTGTTTTAGACTTATCCTAAAATAAATGTACTTTGCTTTGAAAGAGAGCTCTCTGGTTACTTGCAACTGCTGGCATATACAGTTAATAGCCCCCTGAGAAAAAGCAAAGCGCAAGGATTGGATTTAGACAGACATGTCGGGATAAACATAGTGAAGCATAAGGGGGCTGCAAGCCTATACCCCCTTGTCAGTAGGGAGATGGACTGGAGGCTGAGAGGGCATTCCCTGAGCAAATCATGGAGGGGGTCAAAAGGTGCAGTTACTCTGAAACTGCATTCCTACAGTACAGAACATGCTGCAACCACAGAATCACGATCAATCATCAGATAATGAAGAGCACAAATGTTTCCAAACAGTCACTTGTGTTACCACAATATGTCAGATTCCTACTAAACTAACAAGTTTCAGACCCCATCTTACGTGAACAAGCTTTCGATCAAGCGGAGGTTTCGGACAGCTTCTACAATGAGATTTCGGCGCTTCAGTAGCCGGTATGTTTCATGAGATCTCTCCACTGCTGTGGTCCTGGAACGCTTTTCCCTCTTGTGGTCAGAGTTCTTCTAGTGAAGAGTATAGAGAAAGGAAATTCATCTGTAAAACTCCAAGAGTTCCATGAAGAACCTATCTGTCTCCCACCCTGATGTTTTCGAGTGTCTTTCAATTTTAATGTACTATGTTCTGTTTATTCCCATCTCGTGGACGGGAACTGGGGCACAGGAAGACTAAGTGACTTGCCCTAAGGTCACACAAGGAGTCTGTGGTGGAGCAGAGAACTGAATCCAGCTTTCCCATGTCTGAAGGTTGTATCCTAAACAACTGGTATATATTCCATCTAATGGTAATAGTCATGCCCAAATCGTGGCTCACCATCAGGTTTCAAACCCGGAACTCTCAGCACTACAGCACTGCCACTCAGACTACAGGATGGCTTTAGTCTAGCACATGCTAGTGCTCCCTATGAGTTTCACCCAATTCTAAGAATACTCAAATACCAAAGGGCTAGTTTCTGTGTGTTTTAGGCAGTGTGTGCACAGCTACTGAAGGAGAAAGATTGCTCCCTATGCAAGCAAGGACTGGCATTTCTCAAGCCCCCAAAGCTGAAAGACTGACAATGTGGAAGTTCCTATGAATGCAGTCTCATCCCCTCATTTCCCTGCCTAAACTTTGAATTGTGTGACTCAACAAAGCTGCTAATAACCTTTTAAAAGAGCCAGGTTGAATATGTAAAGGGAGATGGAGAAGCAGAGGAACAAAATAACCAGTGTGAAACAAAGGGAGTGTAGCTGGAGATCTTATGAAAAGCAGAAAACAGCCAATCAGAGGGCTATCTGCCCAGTGTTACAGAGATTCTTGTACATCAAGCAGCAGTCCTACAAGACAGCAAGTGTCAACCTATAGTGTCTTACCTTGGGGTCTTCAAGTCTGACCTCCTCAATTACAGCCATATCCCCATCTTCATCAGTGGAATGAGTGCCTACAGAGAGATTAGGTTCCTGCTTTATAGTGTCCAAACTAGACTCCTCCTCTGCAATGCCATCAGGGAGCTCATCAGGATCTTCAAGAAGGCAGGGGAAAGGCAGTTTCTTCGCTAGAGTCTTCATGGCTGGGAACTTTGAGCCTAATTTAAGATCACAGAGAAATCCATTTAGATTGGCCACTTCATTATCCAATTCCTACAGTTTTCCGCATGGCCCAGCCATCCCCTAGATGACAGGGACCTAGCCCAGGCCTGCAGACAGGTTCACTTAAAGTGTCTCCAGCTACACCTTTCGAGCATACTCTCCAATACAGCCACTCCGGGGAACAGAGGTGCTTAGGAAGTGTAAATGGTGAGGGCTCAATCTTCAAAAAGTTCAATTATTATCTGAGTGAATTTGGTACATTTACAGCTTCCAAGTGGTGCTCCTTTTCCACCCTCCTTAACTACAGACAGAACCTTCTACCTGATCGCAAGGGATGGGGTGGGTGGAGAGCAGCTGCCTCCTGCTTCAAAGACTCTCTTGCCTGAGAGGAACCTCCCCTGGAGCATGAGAAGAGCAGGAATTCATAACATGCACCTCTGCAGCCTCTCCATATGTGTATGGCAGGTCAGGTCACCCCTTCCAGTAGCTCAATGGAGAGATGGAGGGGAGTGCATAGGGGACTGGGAAGAAGCACCTGTGCACAGTACCATCCTTCCGTCCCTGTTTCCCAAGAGTCTAGCAGCCTTAAGGCAAGGAAGGTGTTCCAGTGATCCAGAAAAAGAAAGACAATGGGAAGAGAACACCCATCCCAAAGAGGGTGCAGGCAATGCTACCGGAGAGGCTTTAAAAACAAAAAATAAACAAATCTGATATCCTCTCTATTTTCTTCAATGAGAAACCTACATGAGAAAGCCAGGCTCCACAGGACCATTCCATACCTTTAACTGGTGTTGATTGATGGGACCCATCTCGGAAGCTGAATTTCAGCAGTGAATCCGAGTTGGCCTTCAATCCTTTTTCTCGTTTCTTGTTGCATTTAATCTCTTCCTCGTTATCTGACTCTGAAAGGAAAGTGTCTTCCTCTACAGGAGACAGGTCTTCCTCAGGCAGGGAGTCTTCATGCACTAGAGCCAAACTAACTGTCGCTAACTGTTCACTCCTGGCTTTCTCCCTCTCAAACTGACGGTTTAGATCACTCTCTTCTGCAAAAACGTGTGAAATATACTTTGTCGTTCGTTGCCGACCTTCATCTTCCATAAATCCCTAAGAACATTAAAAGTAATTATTTCAGGAAATTCTTCCATTTTTCCCTTGTCCTCTGACCACCCATATTCTGAACTGGTGAGTGTTCTCCCACTTCTCTTCATAGCCTTACCTCTCAAAACTTTGATCTCTAGCCATGCTTGTAGCTCATGAAAAACAGAGTAACATTCAGTTTACAGAAAAATTTCTATATCCTGTGTAGGTAACAATCACATACCACAATATATTTTCTCTTATTCTGTCCAAGAGACATCTGAACAAAAACAGGGTATCTGTTTGTTAATTTAGTTTGATGCATATTCTTCTAGAATCATATTCTCTGAAAGTTACTGAAACATGGGACTTGCAAGGCTGGATCAGACCTGGGGTCCTTCTATTCCATTATCTGGTCTGATGTGGCCAGTACCAGATGCTTCAGAAGGTGTGAAAAGGCCCAGAACAAAGAATTTAGGAATCTATAGAGTTAATTTCTTCCTACCTCTGCCCCACCCCAATCAATGGTTAGTTTATGTCCTGAAGCGTGTTTATATCCCTTTTATAATCTTATGTAAAGTAACTCAATAGTCCCAGGATTCATGTGATTTTTTTTTTCCCAGTCCCATCCATCGCTTGGCCACGATAGGCATTCTTACTTGAACAACTGCTATATACTGAAAGGTTGTAGGGTACCAAATGTTCCTATACTTAAAAAATGCTCTAGGGGTGATCCAGGCAATTATAGTGCAATCACTTTTATATGATAAATTGGTTAAAATGATAATTAAAACTAGAACAAGAAAACACCTGGAAGATCAAGATATGACAAGGTTTAGCCAATGTGGCTTCCACAAAGGAAAATAATGCACCACTAATCTCTAAGAATTCTTTGTTACTTTAGTGACACCTTCAGATAAAGGAGAACCAGCTGAGAATTTATTTGAACTTTCAAAAGGCCTTCTAACAAGATCCCTCAGGAGAAGCCATTAAAGTCTGGTCTACACAGGGGGAGGCTATCTTGCATTGTGTTTTTGCGTACTAGATTGTAGGCTGTTTTCTGATCCAGTGCATATCACTGTGTCTACACTGGGACTGTGCAGCATTATGGGTCAGTATCAGATGGTGCTTTGCTTCACTTCTTGGTTCTGCTCATTCTGGGACTTTTCTCCCTATATATTAAGGGATGTATACTGGAAGTCAGCTGGAAGGCATTTGAACTTTGGGACACCAAGTCAAACTCAGTTCCTATGATTCCTCTCCCATTCTTCCATCTGGGAGAACCAGTGCCGTTTTCAAATAGCCAGCATTATCTGTCTCCTATCATAAATAGGAAAATTAAGTAGCGGTGGAGCTAATCAGGGACTGTGCAAGGAGGGGCATAGTTTAGGGAATTTGCATATTGCAGCTTGGCAGGCAGGCTTAGGACTAGACTTTTAAAAGTATTTAAGTATGGCTGCACTCAATGTTGCAATGTCTAACTGACTTAGGAGCCTAAATCTCATTTTTAAAGGGATTTAGGTGCTTAGGAGTCTAAATCATAACTAAACAAACAAGGAGTCCTGTGGCACTTTTAAAGACTAACAATTTATTTATCGTATGAGCTTTCAAGGGAGAAAAATCCCACTTCGTCAGACGCTTAGCAATAAATAAATTAGTTAGTCTTTAAAAGTGCCACAGGACTCCTTGTTTGTTTGGCTGACCTAGACTAAGACGGCTCCCCCTTTGGAATAAATCATAACTGTTAATGAAATTTAGCTTAAGTGCCTAAATCCATTTCAGAAATGAGATTTAGGCTCCCCAAATGAGTCATGTGTTGCAATGCTGAGTACAACAATGCCTGAACACCTTAAAAATCTGTGCTTAGTCCTTGGGCCAGTTGATATTGAATTAATTTTTCAAACACTGTCTTCACCATTCATTATTTTGGATATGCTATCTCTTATCTGTCTGTACTCTAAACTGAACAGTCATTCTTTAGAGGTTCTCCAGGTCTCTCTTTTTTCACCGTCTATGTTCAAATGCTTTCTCTTTTTCGAGACAAAGTGACCAGTACATTATAATGTATTTCCACAGTGATGGCACTGCAACTCTGTATTTAATCCCATTTTTATCCACAAGACATTACCTTGACAACTTTGTATCTCTCTAGAAGACGACAGAGCATCCGTGCTTCTAGCTTCCCCACATTCATAGCTGATCGAATTTCCGCCTGAGAAATACCTTTGGTTCCCCTACTTTCAACTGTTTCATGGAGGGAAAAGAAAAGGGTAAGACTTAAGTTTATAGGAATCAGCTCATAGTGAAACAATTTGGTTGAGCTGCAGAGGCCATCAGATCCAGCCTGAACAACTGCTGTCACTTGAATATCATGTCTTAAAAAGCTAAGATTTTCAAACATGCATCAGAGCGCCTACTTCAACACTTGCTTCTATAGGTCATTTTCACAGGATACACAGTGTTGCATAATGGAATATGAGTGTCTAAGTTGCAAAAAAGATTGATACAACCTTGTATTTGTGAAATAGTATGTGCTAATTTAGTTAAAGGTCACCATAATGCACATGCACAAGGGGCAGAGTTAATTCTGTCTGAGCAAATCTGACATGTTGATTTGAATGCTTAGCTGTGAGAAGAACAGTTACTTATTTGATAGTAACCGTAACTGTGCTTCTCTAAGATGTTCTGTACCTGTGGATCCCATTTACGGTGTGGTAGCACTTCTTGTACAGGAGTTCAAAAGCACTGTCTAATAGAGGTCATGCATGCACCCTGTGTGTCCTTGCACTCCCTTTCTACTGTTCTAATCCTAGCAGCAAAGACGTAGTCATGTATCTTCATCCTATGTGATAATACCTTTATCCCTCAACAGAGTTTCCTCATTGCCAGATGCTTCCTTTCTCATGTTCTGGGACCACAATATACTGACACCAATCTCCTGCACGAACAGAAACTGCAATTGCTAAATATGAGAGCACTGTTAATTGTCTGGGTAAGAATCTTTCATAACATGCATATGGATAAAACCTCCTTCTACCTCCTAACCTTGTTAAAAAACTCTAAGAAGTTACCAAGAGGATAACACAATGCTTTCCTATAACAAGTGGCCTAGGTCACACTGACTGGGTCAAGAGGTGGGTGGGAGGAGCTGTGAGTTAACTAACAAGACATTGCTTGCTGTGAGATTGAAGATCAAATGATGCAAACAGTTACCTCACAAAATGTAAACCACATTTTTCACGCCAAATAATATACTAATACATCTATTTGCCTTAGAAATCAAATATACCGGTACCAGGCATTATATATTTTCTCCCGCCATGTCTTTCATCCCAAATAAAAAGCTGCATGTCTGTCAAGCCTGTGATTCAGGTCTACATCTCTCTCTCTATAAAGATAGTATCTTGTGTTGTGTTGTAAGCCCTAAATAATATGAAATGCTTATAGAAAAAGAAGGTATGACGTATGTCCCTAGGTCTTTGAAAGATAAGGAATTTTGTTGGTTTTCCCTGTAAATAACTGTTGCATTCTAAAAGTAAAAGGAATTGTATGGCACAAGGAAGAAGAAATTTTGAAATATGTAAACCAGGGTGTATCTTTGAATTATTAAAAGAAATTGCTTTAAAAGGGCAGAAATCCAATTAATAATGGGGCTAACACTGAAATACAATCCTTGAAATTAACCAAACAGAAAAGGCTTCCAATAAGGAAAGGATTGAAGAAATGTATTATATACAGACACCATCTACTGGATGCCCATGGAAGCAACAGAGAAACAGCTAAAGTCTGAGCTCTCAGTTGGCATGTGTTCAATAGAAATCCAGAGGATATGTTGTCCAGTGACACCTGGAATCACAGTATATAAAACTGATATCACCACATAGGACCCCAGAGCTCACTGGATCCCAGAGGGGGAAAGACTCCTTTTGTCCAGGGTCACAGCACTGTAGAATCCTAAATGCAACTGAAGCCTTGAACAGCTCTGTGGAAAGGACTCCCCCACTTTCCCTCCATATCAAGGTAAGTGATAAGATTTCATTTAAAAGACTGTATTTTTTCTTCTGTGTTTTAATATAAATAACCAAAGATTAACTTGCTGAGTCTACATCTCAAGTAATCATATTTTAGATTTCAACAATATGGATGCTGTGCTTTATAAATCCAAGCAAACTGGTCTGAGAGATTTGAACCATAATTTTAAGCAATTGCTTATGCTATTCTAGGTTTCAAAGGGGTAGCCGTGTTAGTCTATTGTAGAAAGACAACAGACTCCTGTGGCACTTTTAAAGACTAACAGATTTATTTATTGCATGAGCTTTCGTGGGAGAAAATCCCACTTCGTCAGATGCTTTGAAGATAGCAAAGTTACAGAGTGGAAGGAAATTAAATGCAGGGGAGTGTATGACATAGCATCAGGTCAGGCTGTAACAGCAAATCAAAATAGGTGTTAGGATTCAAACACTGGGGAACAGCACATAGAGGAGGGGGAGGTCAAATCACTTGTTGTAATGTGAGAAAAATCCATAGTCCCTGTTTAACCCCAAGACAAAGGAGGCTGACAAGGGAGGTGCCGTCGTCATCATGAATAAATCGGATTACGATCAGGAGGCTTATGAACAGCTGTCCAATGGAACGTTCTACAAACCACTCCTCTCTGACCCCACTGAGGAGTACCAGAAGGAACTACAACACCTATTCAAGAAACTCCCCAAACCAGCACAAGAACAAATCAAGACAGACACACCGCCAGAACCCCGTCCAGGGATAGTCTATCTACTACCAAAAATACATAAAAGAGGAAACCCCGGACGCCCCATCATCTCAGGCATTGGCACGCTTACAGCAGGATTATCTGGCTATGTGGACTCTCTCCTAAGACCCTATGCTATCAACACACCTAGCTATCTGAGAGACACTACAGATTTCCTGAGAAAAATCCAATCCATTGACGGTCTTCCAGAAAACACCATCCTGGCCACTATGGATGTAGAGGCTCTTTACACTAACATCCCACACAAGTTCCAAAGGGGTAGCCGTGTTAGTCTATTGTAGAAAGACAAAAGAGTCTTGTGGCACTTTTAAAGACTAACAGATTTATTAAT
>VOCT01072074.1:0-11028 GCA_007922175.1 Pelusios castaneus
AAAAAAAAAAAACCCAGACAAATTCAAATTAGAAATAAGACACACATTTTAAATAGAAAGAGTGATGAAGTATTAGAATGAACTAGCAAGGGAAATGGTGAATTCTACATCTTTTAAAATCTTCAGATCAAGACAAGATGACTTTCTGAATAACATGCTTTAGCCAAACACAAGTTATTGGACTCAACACAGAAGTAATTAGATGACATTCTATAGAACAGTGGTTCTCAACCTGTTCAGTAACATGGCACAGTTCAATGAGACAAACAATTCCACGGCAAGCCCACTTTTTTCAGCTGAATTGATTGCTCATAACACATTTACTTATTTTTACTAAGATTACAGTCTGGCTAGAGAGGTTTGCAACATAGTGCATACAGCAAGGTAAAGAAGGATCAAAAGCATTAATGTTTCAAATCCACCAGAAAAAAAATACACCATCTCAATTTTGTCCTTTGGCCACCTGAATTTAGAATGTTCCCATTTTAGAATCAAAAGACCGATACCTCGCTTTTAATTTGATGATTAATTTTCACAAGTTTTATGAGTTGTAATTTTGGTTGGATAGAATATTGTTTAAGATTAAACAATTTTTTTACATTGATTTTCATTACCTTTTTTCCAAAATTTCATTGCACATTTGGACAGTTCTCAAGGCATACCAAAACCACTGCTATAGACTTTATAGAGTGTGTTCTACGAGAAGTCAGACTTGCTGACCTGCTAGCCTTATCCATGGATCTTGTTTGTGCAATTTTAACTTGTAGACTATCATTTTGGGGATTTAATTTTCATATAGCATCTTGCAATTGGTTTGTGCATTGTGCATTTCAGTTAAAGAGTATGAACATTAATGCTTCCTTTTGTTCATTTTAAACTTCCTAACTATTAATTTCATTTGGTGACTCTCTAGTTTTTGTCATGAGAAGGAGTAAATAACACTACCTTTTTTCTTTCTCCACACCAGTCATGATTTTAGATCTGTCATTTTCCGCTCTTAATCTCCTCTTTTCCAAGCTAAATTACCCTTTTAAATTTCTTCTCATATGAGTTTTTTCATGTCCTTCTAGTTGCCTGTTTAGTTGCCCAATGGGGCAACCAGATCTGCACACAGTATTCAAGATGTGGGTATACCATGGATTTATAAGAAGGCAATATGATACTTTATCTACTCCTTTCCTAATGATTCTCTTAGCTTTGTTGACTCCTGCTGCTGCACATTGTTTGGATGTTTCCAGAGAGTTATCCACGATGACGCCAAGATCTCTTTCTTGAATGGTAACAGCTAATTTAGACCCCATCATTTTATATGTATAGTTGGGATTACGTTTTGTACTGAGCATTTGTATTTATCAACACTGAATTTCATCTGCCATTTTGTTGCCCGGTCACCCAGTTGTGTGAGATCCCTTTGTAACTCAGACTGCTTTGGTCTTAACTATCTTGAGTAGTTTTGTATTATCTGGTTGAGATTCCTTTTCTTTTCTGATTATTGCCTTTTAGACATGTTTTGTGACTATGACCAGGATACTTCAACTGTGAGTCAGCAAAACATCTAAGCAAATATTGAATTCTTACTGACATCAGTCAGATTTTAGATGAAGTATATGTGCAAGAGCATTGCTTAAGCACTATGAGCTTCTTGGTACAACCATAACGTGTTTTCCTCACAGAGATGTTGTGGGACGAATAGTACCTTTGGGAATCATGCTGAGTTAATGGACCAGAAGGTGCTGTGTTAACTGCAGACTGCTCTTTAATATCAAGTAGTAAAAATAATAAATACATTTGCACCCCTTTTTTCCTGCACGTAATGGTAGCAATGATATCAGCAAACCAGCAGTTGCTCGTGTGTCATGATGGTATAAATGCATAAGAAGACTATTTGGAAGCTCATTCAACATAAAAGAATGATGTCTTTGTCAAATGAACATTATAGAATGTGATTTTTTTTAAATGATTTAATGTTTTCTGAGTCTTGGGCCTAAGAAGATAAAGGAGAACAGTATGCAAAACAACTGCCCGGCCTAATGGCATGGAATAAAATAGCTGTTTGATGGTCTTTCTGAGGACCCAGATGACGTTTGCCTGCTTCCAGGAGTAAGCCCTGACCCTTATAGAAAGTGACTGCTTTCATTTTATTATTGTAATGTACTAATAGCAAGTCTTGGTATAACCTGCAGGGCTGGAAATAATGAGGGAATTGAATACAATACTCTCAGGGCCTGGGCTTAAAGTGATAACTATTCAAGCGTAGCCTTTGACTAATGCAGTCGCTCTTGCACATCAAATGTCAGAAATGCCACACTTCATAAGAAAGAGCTATAAAACTTCATTGTGATCCTCCAGCTAAGAAATCCTTGCTCAAAGGACTAAAAAGCGTTTAAATCTGCTGTATTACATGTAGGGAAATGTACACAGCAATGAAAGAAAGTTCAGGTCACCTGCATTACATGAGAAATATGTTTCCCGTAATCAGAGTCTTTAGAAGAAAACCATGTCCATCTGCAGTGTTCTTTCCCTTCACAAGTTTATGTCTGCAATATTATATTAACCAGATAAGGCTACTGGAAGGCCCCAAGCACAGTGATATTTAGGGGACAGGATGGATCTTTCTTAAAGCATTTTGAAACCTTTATTCCAAGCAAACCATCTTGTAGGAGTAAGTCTGATCCATCACAACGTCACCTATCAGTTGGGTGGCAACAGCTGAAGAAGAAACAGAAAATAAAATATACTCCTCCCAGCAAAGGGACATGATGTTAGAATGAAACTGTGTTGCTTTGTCCTGTGAAAGAAGGAAAAATTGGTTTCTTTTACTGAAATAGTCATATTTCCTCCTCCTCCCCCTCCCCCAAAGGTGTCTCTAACATTGTCATTCTTGCCACTGTGATTTTGTTCTGTATTGGTACAGCACCTTGAACAGTAGAATTCTAGGGGCTAGCACGATACAAGTCATTCTCAGCGAGGTGGATGTTATTAGCACTCATACCATAATACGTCTGTATACATGAGTTGAATTTCAGAGGCATCCATTGCAAGCTGATGCCATCAGAATGTGCGTAAATCAACTTAGTCCAGATCACTGTTATCTATGATTTGGATCATTTGTTCCCATTGTGAGGTTTGCATAGATTTCTAGGAGTGGGGGGAAGTGGGCAGTACCTAACCTGCATGGTAGGGACCCAGGAGCCTCTGAAGCATTGCGATTAGCTGGTTGATGAAATTCAATGAGAGACCCCAGAGCCTCTCTTTCAAACAAATATTGTATAACCTCTCCTGGAAGGAAGAGGCTGGGATTTTCATTTTAGAATCCCTTGACTCTGTATAACTTCCACATGTAGCTCAATAACTTGGTGTTAGGAAATGATTAAAGATAGTTGAATGAATTTCATGTTTACCAAAACTTGGATCAAATATTTAAGAGTTCATCCGAGGTTTGTTCTCAAATACTCTATATCCCATGCCAATGACTTCAGGCAAGTCATCATTTGGAGCTTTGCCATAATTCCCCAAAGGAGCATTGCCACACTGGGCATTGATAATTGGCTAACACTATTATATAGTGTCTGCGGTGCCTTGCTTTAAGGCCTTAACCTTACTCATAAAAGACTTGCATTGGGCTGTGTAAAATGCTTTCACAAAAATATATTGCGACTTTGTTTCAAGCAACTTCACACCTGCAAAATTGAGCCTTTTCCCAAAAATTAGCAATATTAATATTATTTTATTATGTGTGCCCAGGCGCCCTTATCATGGATCAGGACTCCAGTGTGCTAGGTGCCATAACAACAGAGAATAAAGAGGCAGTCCCTTCCCCAGAAAGCATACAATCTAAATTATGGGGATTTCATATCAAACAAATATAGATATAAAAATATAGAAAATAGGTAAACAATGCAGATCCTTCTTCAGTCAAAAATGGGATTACCGTTGCCACACACATTACCCATTTTCCAGCCAAACAGAACAGGGCATTGCCATTCTCCTCTCTTGCATTCTGACTTTTTTTTAGCAGCTTTAGAGCCACTACAAGTCAGTGTCTGACATGACAGTGTGGAAATCCCCACCTTTTAAAACCTTAGCTTTTTGTCCTCTGTTAACACCTAGGAATCCCAGCCTCAGATGGTGTCTGCCCCAAAATGTCAGGGTTTGACTCTGTTCTCATTTCCTCCTGCTTGTGGAAATGAGGAGCACTCCCACAGAAGAGATTATGGTGGAAAAACCTGTGTAAAGGAGGTCAGAATTGGGCTTCAGCTTGTTAACGGGCAACCCGTGCAATATTAGCTGTTAAAAATCACAAGTCCAACATCAGAAATCATAACAATAAAAAACCAATAGGGGAACACTTCAATCTCCCTGCTCACTCCATTGACGACTTGTTAATAGTGGTGCTCAAACAAATGAATAACAAATCACAGCTTCAAAGAGCTTCAAACAAATCACAGCTTCAAACTGCAGAACTGGAATTCATATATAAATTTGATTCTGTTTCCTCAGGGTTAAACAAGGACTATTGATTTTTTTTCTAATCACAACAGGTGATTTGACCTCACCTTCCTCTATTTGCTGTTCCCCAGTGTTTGGATCCTAACATCTATTTTGATTTGTTGTTACAGCCTGACCTGATCCTATGACTTACACTTCCCTGCATTTATTTGCCTCCCATTCTGCAAGCT
The DNA here is from genome assembly GCA_007922175.1 of Pelusios castaneus. Classification (NCBI taxonomy): domain Eukaryota; kingdom Metazoa; phylum Chordata; order Testudines; family Pelomedusidae; genus Pelusios; species Pelusios castaneus. The sequence goes on from VOCT01072074.1 coordinate 4,680, forward strand.
CCCCAGCAAAAAAGGTTATTTTCTTTCATTTACCATCTGAGTCCCTTTGCATTTATGCTTTTTATACATCATATCCAAAGCATGGACATGTTTGCCAAAATTTTTATTGTATGCCTATTCATAAATTTACATCAGTGGAGTCTTATCATAATATAATAAATCCAAATTGTTGCAACAGTACATTCAGCCATTAGGCATTACACATAGCCCATTGTTCACTGATGTGATGATTTTATTTTCAATTCTGGCTTGGTAATAAATAAAGACAGTGAAGACTGTAACCTATTTTCAGAAACCAGAGTTTTATCAACATGCACTTATTTATACTAATGAAAATAATGATCTTTTTATAGCACTTGTCACTGAAATAGAATGATGTCCTGCCAACTGTGCATGTTTGCCAGTGGCTACAAATTGTAGTAATTGTTGTAAAGACAAGTTAAGGGGCAGTGAGGCCAACTTTAGCAGGAGGAGTTGTAAAGAATATACCCTGTTCAGTAGGTGAAACAAAAGAACTGTTGGCTTTAAGTCGCTTACATAATGTTGTTGTTTAATTAACTCTTAGTAATGACTTCCTCAAGGATAGTTTCAAGCTAAACCACGAAAGATGAATGTGTGGGGACAGTCAAATATAATCCAAAGAAAAAACCCCAAATTTCCTTTAATAAACAAAAGCAAAAATCACACACCTAATGTTTTTAAAGCCACTATCATGGTTTTACTGGGGGCAGGAAGGGACAGGACGGGACCGGACGACTGTCTCACAGTTTTTGTGAGTATGGTGTTAATAGTGCTGTGAATTTCCAGACAGTATCTGTATTTCATGGTGCGCACAAAAGTGCCTAGGATTGGATGGATGGGGCTGCCCTGTGTGGTATGTCCCTATCTCTCGCAGTGCCGGTCTCATGTATTGTTCTAGACGACCTGCACTGACTTGCAAAATGAAATACTGAAGCCAAGACCAAAGAGTTAGGAAGGGCCTCGCTGAGGTTCAATCCTTCATTGTACATCTGCAGAGAAGTTAGCACATGTTCCATAGCACACCAGAAAAAAGCATGTGGACGGCAGGCCCATTTTGACATGACCGGATCTTTCAGTACAACTGTCGTACAAATAACATCAATTAAAAGTGAGAGGAGGGTGAAAAGTTTGACAGAACAGCTTGTCATCAGAAAATGCTGTGTCATTGAAATGTAGAAGTTTTACAGGAAATTTTGAAATGTAGAAGTTTTGCAGGAATATGTCAATTCGGACAATTTTTAAGGGAATTTTTTAAAAAACAGTTCAATTCCAAAAGGAGCATTTCCTTTCAGCTCTCTCATTTCTGTTTGATTTTTTTTTCTCTTTCTTTCATCTAGACTCTTCACAATTTTTATTCCATGGTAAATTTTGAAATTTCAACTTTTTGTTCCAGTTTGGGAATAAAGGAAATTTCAAAATAACAGAATTTCCCTTTGGGATGGAAAATTCTATTAAAACTAAAACACGTTATGAAATGAGATGCTTAGCATTTTGCTCAGGGAAGCATAGACAAAGCTTCTATTATGAGAAACTCCTTCCTCCATACACTGAATAAGCGTTGTATTTGAAAATGCAATGTTATGACTTTATCTTAAGAAAGACATGTTTCTGCATGTGCAGTGTTGGTGTCTAATTAAGTCAATGAGAAGACAGGAGGATTTTGGATTTAAGTATTGTTTACATCCTATCATTGCACAGTTGTGTACCGTTAAAGATAGTGTCTACATTCCATCCCAGAAGAGACAGCATTTCACTTTTCTTGCAAGTATCTGTTTACATAGGTTGACAGTTTTGATCTGGGCTGGATAGCAGTAAGCAAGAAAGAAGGTTACTAGTTTGAAACAGTATTTAAAATCATGCTTAACGCATCTGAATATCGATAAATTACTTATCACCAAAGATCATCTAAAGACTTACTACAGTTACTGCTTTGTACATCCTCAACTGCTCTGTAGCAATTGTTCTTTTCCTTGTCAGGCAAGTTCATTTGCATGAAGAGTATGAGTTGTGATTCTTAAATTCAGATTCCTTTCTTGTGTGTTTTAGGAGTTAGAATGGTGGCCATTCTACAATCGTGTGCTTAGCAGTTTGGGAGCTGATTTTGCAGACTGATGAAGGTGAACTTTGGCCCGGATCGGGTCCTATATGAGCAATACAATGTTCTGTAATATACTAAATCAACTCGCACATGTATGCACACCCACCAACCCCCCATTTGTGAGCTTGGGCCCTGTGGAATTTTCAATAAAATGTGAGTAATTATGGTTGGAGGGGTATAAAGAGCTTAGCCATGGCACATGCTCTGATTAAGCTCCTTCAGTCGTCATTAACATCAGCCCCTAAAGGACAACAATACTAATAATGCGATACGGGCTGAAAACAGTAGCATTTAATAAGAAAACTCAGTGGAGTGATTTAAAAGCACTAAGCAATCCTTGCAGCCTACCACTGAGGGCCAGGAGAATATGAATGTTTGGAATTCGTTAATCCTTCCCATATTACATGTGGACCACTTTGGATGCTCATTATTTACTTGGTATGAATTCACCCTAACAAATCAATTTATGGTGATACAAGAGAGAGGATAGTAATTCAAAATCAAAATTAAGGGGCAAGGTGAAAACTGGCTCTTTGTTTCAAACAGGAATTTAACAGTCTGACACATGGGAGAGCCTCTCAAACGGCTTTCTAGCTGCAAATGGCCATGTACATATGGGAAAGCGTAACACAGAAGGCTCGGCAGCAATTACAAGCTGATGTAGCATAGAGAAATAATCTGCTCCCATTTCCTTCAGCCCACAGTACAAAAAAAGTGCAAATGTAGATGGAAAGAAAAGGCAACAGCTACCTATTTCATTGTATGGTGGCCACTTTAATAGCATTGGCCTTTTCAAGGATCACGGCACGTTGGGAGAGTTTGCCTGAGGCATAGAGCCAGCACAGCAGGTCCTACGCACCTCCCGGCCCCCTCCAGCACAGAGTAGGAAGCCAGGCCCGGAGAAATAGGGTATCGGATTCCCTACACCTCAGCGAGCCCAGGCTGCTGCAACAGGAGCCATTTGCAGTGATTATAATTTGGAGCAGCCTTCCAAGTGAGGGACCAGGCTAACCCAGGACCAGTCAGCCCAGGATTGAGGAAAAGCAGAACTGGCTTAAAGCCACCTTGGCACATGCACCTGCTCCTTTGTGTCCAGCTCTCAGGGTGCGTCTACACTTGTAAATTAAGTCGACTTAAGCTTGCTTAAATCGACTTAATTTACTCTGCGTCTACACTACAACTTTCCTTAAGTCAACTTAAGCAGCTGCTTAAGTTGACTTAAGGAAAAATTAAGTCGACTTTCTAAAACCTCCTTTTAAGTCAACTTTCTGCTGAAGTCGACTTTCTAAAGTCAACTTAAGCCAGTGTAGACGTGGAGTACCCCTAAGTTGACTCTAAGTCGACTTAGGGGCCTCCAGTGCTTCCCCACTGCTCTCCCTGCCAGGGTGGCTGGCACAGGGAGAGCCTGGCATGCCCCACCAAAGGGCAGGGCAGCACCCTGCCCACCCTGCCCCTATGCCCTGCCAGGGTCCCTGTCCCCCTTTGCCCCATTGTACCAAGGTACAATGGGGCAAAGCCTGAGCCTCCTGGAACTTGGCAAGGGGTGCCCCCCTGCCACTGTGGATCTGTCCCAGGTCCACCTAGCATCTACCCATCGACCTAGGCATCCAGTGTGGACGCTCTAAGGTCGATTTTGTAGGGTCCCCTCAAAGTCGACTTAAATTTTAAGTGTGGACATGCTAAGTCGACTTAAATTAACAAGTGTAGACATAGCCTCAGAGAGGAGGGAGCACAGTGTACTTCATGGCCACCATCAAGGATTTAGGCCCAGATATAATCACCACTTTTACCACAATGTATTCTTAACTGGGGAATTTTCTGGCCCAAGAGGTTAATGTGATGCAAAGTGTGTTGATTTATTTAAAGACTCAGAGGGTGATGTGCATGAGGAATATTCTCTTGCTAGGATAATATTACAAAGGCTACCAATTCTCATACTTCAAGAGATGGCTTTTTCTGTGTAGTACACTCTTGTCAATTAGTACTACCAAGTGACTAGCCTGCTTTGGGGGTGATATACAAAATGATGCTATGTTTAGAGCTGGCCACTCTGCTGGAATTTTTCAAAAATCTGTCCTGCTTTTTATTAATGAAATTCTGACAGCATTCAAAAACGTTATTTACATTTTTTTGGATTGCCAAGAAATTTCAACCATCTCAAAAACTAATTGAAAAACCACAAGTTTTTATTACATTGTTCATTAATTTTGGTGGAGTTGGGGGAGGAGTTGTCCAATCTAATTTTTAATAAAAAACATCAACTCAAAAATGCAGGAAATGTTTTCCTTGCTATCTGCAAATGGAAGGCCACAATAAGCCAGACGAGTCAATGGATATGTCCTCTGTCACATGACCCTTGTACTAGCCTTTTGTAACCATGATCCATATCAGATAAGTCATTTTTAAAAAAGTTCTTTACAATGACTCTCCATGTCACACATTTACTCTGCCTTGCCCTTGTCTAGGGCTTTCATCCAATTATCCTCATCTATGAAAATCTATTTTTATTTTGTTGTTCATAAATTTTAAAAGCATCTCTCTGTGAGGAATAACCAAGTAAAGAGCTACTTAAGAGGCACGTAAGGTACATTTTTTTTAAATGCAATGAGTTTGCAAGAGAACATGAGTTCTCTAAACCTCACTTTCTATTGAACTGCCTGTCAGTGTGTTCTGTTCTGTTGTCTCCTGTATATGTCAATTCCCTAAATATGTACATATTTGATGTCACCCAGAAGTTTACAGATTCAAAATCCTAATGTATAGTGAAACCTCATTCCTGTCCTTGTCCTTCCAACCCCCAAAACTATTTTGCCCTAAATAAGGATTAATTCCTTCCAGATTCAGCAAGGTACATTAAGCAATTGAGCTTTCACATGCTTAAAATTAGACAGGAGCTGAAGTATCTTGCAGGATCAATTGGCAGTCTGAAAACAACTGGAACTTTTGTTGTATTTCAATATGAGCCAGATCGGTCCTTTCTCAGGCAGACCTTCTACTGACTGCATCATGAGTTTTGTTTGGTCAGACTGTGCTGTGTCTCCCCATCTGTTCCTGACCAATACAGGACATGAAAGTGTCACAGCTGTCAGCTCTTTAACTTGAGCTGGAGGTGTCGAGTTCAGTCCATCCCTGGTGTTGGCCAAGAGGCAGTCATTGCACCTGGGTAAAGACCATTGGATGATGTCCTATCAGCAAAGATCACTATACATAAGTTAGGTGCAGCTAGGTTCTGCTGTACATATGGTGGTCTACAACCCACCAATTTTGCTGCTCATATACATTCATATTTCAGATGATCACAGAAACTTCTTACAGTTTTACTAGTTTTCTATAAACAAAACAGACTGCTCCCACACAGACACTAATCAGATTTTTAAAACATCCCTTCCTCTCCCTCCTCTCTTTAGGAAATGGCACAGTCAGATCACTAGAGTAGGGAGCTACAGGGCATGAGACTCTTTGGCTATGTCTACACTTAGAAAGTTAAGTCGACTTTCTTAAGTCAACTTTAAGTCAACCTTCTTAAGTCGACTTAGAGAGTCTATACAAGACTCTTAAGTCGACTTAAAGGCGACCCTATTCAGTTGACTTAGAGAGTCTACACTAGACTCTCTAAGTCAACTCGATAGGTTGAGGGAGAGCCGAGGCTCCAATAGAGTCTGTGCTCCCCAGATTAGGGGAGCCGCGGCTTCCCCTGGGGAGAGCCAGCTGTGAGGAACCTAAAACTAGGTGTAATTAAATTGTCTTAAGCTTTCCTTAAGTCGACTTAAGAAACAGCTTAAGTCAACTTAAGGAGAGCCCAGTGTGGACGAGGAGTAAGTTAGGTCGACTTAGGTTGACTTAAGTCAGCCTAACTTGTAAGCGTGATTCTGCTACTAACTTTCTATGTCACCTAGGGTGGCAAATCACAAACTGTCTGTGCCCTGGTGTCCTCATCTGTGTAGCAAGGGCTATAAAACATTTGTGGGTATTTTGAGGGTTAATTCATTTGGTCTACGTTATGAGTGATAACTGATTTTGGAAGTTACAGAGTGGGAGGAAATAAAATGCAGGGGAGTGTATGACATAGCATCAGGTCAGGCTGTAACAGCAAATCAAAATAGGTGTTAGGATTCAAAACACTGGGGAACAGCACATAGAGGAGGCGGAGGTCAATTCACTTGATGTAATGCGAGAAAAATCCATAGTCCCTGTTTAACCCCAAGACAACTGAGTCAAATTTGCATATAA
>VOCT01072078.1:0-17559 GCA_007922175.1 Pelusios castaneus
CCCCCCCCCCCCCCCAAGTGTGTTTTGTACGGATATTTGCTGAATGATGCATAACATCTGAAGAGGTAAGGACAAGCAATAGGACATGCAGGAAAATGTAGAAATACACTGGCACTCCAGAAGACAGAAGTATCTTCCCTAAATTTTTCCTATCCTATCCCCTCCCCCCAAAATGTTGCTGAACTCTATATATTTTTTTGACTCTTGATTTCTTCCCCTCCCCACAGAATATTTGAATGTGACTGCACTCCTATGTTGTTATTACAGTGACATTTTTTCACCTAGCCTCTTAGTCTTAATCACCGCTTACTTTAGAAAGGTTCTGATCGCCTCCCTGACTGCTACAAGATTTGCTTTGTACTGCAGTATATTTTGGTTATTTCTATTTTTCCACCTTTTATGTGGTAAACTCAGATAATTCCTGCCTGAAAAGCAGACACAGACCAAGACAAATGTGCTAAACATATGGTTATCAAGGGAGCTGTTTACAAAACAATAATTATCATGTGCTCTCAGAATTTTAGTTTCATATAATTTTTGTTGGTTTTGCTTCATTGGTTTTGATGAGATGTTTGGATATGAATTATCTAATTCAAATTTACTGCAGCAGAAAGGAGAAACAGATTTCTTAGTATCTGGTATATTTGCAAAGTATAAGCCAAAGGTACCTGAATAGTCCTATTAATTCCAAAGACTTCGCTATATCACTAATCATTTTCTCTCAAGTGGAAATGAATTATGAGGCTTGCAGTTATCTAGTTAGTTACTTGTCTGGAATATGCACTTTTTAAAGCTCATACACATTGTTATTATTATTTATTATGGTACAATCTAGAAGCCCCTTTGTACAAAGCTGAACAACTTCAACAAGAGATTGAGAGCCACCCACCCCAAAATAGCTGATAACCCACAGATTTGGGTGCTCGTCTGGAAGAGGAGAGATCTGAATTCAAGTCTCTGAGATTCAGATCTCAGTTTCCTAAAAAGCAAACAAATGCCTCCACCATTGGAGTAAGGGAGACATAAGCAAACACACGCACACACTGGCCTGAAACAGACCCTTTCCAATTTGCTGACAAATTCAGAACATTTTGGGAATAAAACTGAATATTTTTCCTGATTTTTCAATTCATTGGCTGGACAAAAGTATCAATTTTTCACTCAGCTCCATTGTGGACAGAAAACGAGTTTTTTTTCCTCCATGGAAAAAATTGATGAAAATGCAAAACTTTCAGCAAAAAAATGGCAAATAGAAATATTTGTTGTGGAAATGTCACTGCTGTGCCCCATGGCAGCTGTACTTTGGGTACCCTCATGATCCTCTTCTCCTATATAAGTCAGTTTCCCTGTTAGCCTACTTTTTCCATGATGCACCATGGTCTTGGTAAGAGGACATGGTGCACTATGGTGAGATGACGTCTGGTTGGGGAGTCTAGCACACAGAAAAGAACAGGGACACTTTCAGGAGACACTGTGGCACCATATGTGAATCATAATATATCAGTTATCGGGAACATTTCAGTTTTCAGCTGAAAACCCAATCTTTTCAGCCATACAACATTTATTTTTAAATGAAAAGTCAAAGTTTTCCCATGGGAAGCAGACACACTTAAAACACACACAAAAACAAACTACAGTACATAAAAAAACTGAACTGTCTTTTGAAAAAGAGTTTCAATTAAAAATGCTGATCAGCTCCGGTACTTACATATATCACATTTACTGTATATTAAAAGAGATCAAATATCACTGTGCATTAAAACATGTATGGGGTGGGAAAAAAAACTGTAAGAGGATTTTGTAAAACAGAAAATGTGATGCTAATATATACTATGCAACAATTATATCTTAAGATTTTATATTCTTCAGTCAGTGAAAGCTTTTTGCTGTTGATTTACCATATTCCTTTTCTCCTCCAGCAGGAAGACATATTGATGGTCTGCAGGAAGTCTAAAGGGCTTCCAAAAATGACAAAGTAAAACTGTAATTTTTAACTATCATTAAATTATAGATTTTTTACAATAGTAACATAGTAATTTTACTGACACTAAAATAAAACTAACATATTAAGTTGAAATGCAGTAATTTCTTTATACTTATTAATGCTGTCACGCTGACTGTTCTATAGTATTGCTGCGATACTAAAAATAACCTAGAATCAAAATAGTAACTCTTATTGCAATATACTAATGTTAGCATCAGATTTCTGTATTCCTTGCCACATATAGCTATTTCTTATTTTCACAGAAAGCTACATGAATCTGTCATTCCCGATAGAAAATCCTTTTTCTCCATTCAGATTACTGAACATCCCTCATATCATATAGAAACCCCATGTTTTTTTATTGGTGCTTGAGCTGCACTTCCCTGAAAGAAGTTTGCCATTTAAAATCATGCCATATCTACTGATATTTTCTTCAGACAACATTAAATAAAAGTATGTATGTGTCTAACTAGCAGATCTGTGCATGCAATCACAAATGGATTAGTTACAGAGACGGATATAATGTAGATATTTCAACACAGTCAATATTACAACTGACGTGAATTCAACGGATCACTGCAGTACAATTTCTTTGCTAAATGTAGTCAAATCTCAATGAAAAAGCAAACTGTTGCTCATTATGCCAAATGCAAATGAAATGAATTTTTTTATTGGAAGCTAGCAATTATCATCATGATTCTACCTGGAATCAGCAGTTTGACTTCAATACCATCCTATGAGAGAGTACAAGAAGCACACACAGGAACCAAGTACTAGGAGAAAATTTGCTTTTCCCTACATAAAAGTCAATATAAAGAAGTTCCATGCAGACTTTTGTTCAAGTCAGTTGACATCCCCATATGGCATATTCTACCAAAAAAACCATAATTTCAATTATATTCTTTAACAGGAATGAGCAGAATCTGAGCAAATTAAATGTTTGGGAGTCACTATATAGAAAATAGCCAATCAACTAGAACGTAAGTATTAAAGCCAGACAGTTTTTTATATTGGTTTCTCCCAGTACATTTCTTTTCCAGATATTTGTTGTTATTGTTTCTGTTTGTTCCTTTACAGGAAAAGTCTGGATCATTTTGTTTCTTTTCAACCCATGTAATGCACAACAATGTCAAATTCTCAAAACTCAAGTCCTTAAAATTCACCTCCAGTTTTTTTTTTTCTTCCATGCATAAAGCCCTGAAATTTGGTGTATAAATTTAGAAATTGGCATGAGGCCCTTTTTTCAGTTTTGACTCACTATTAACAAACATAATTTTTGCACATCTAGATATGAGCACATAAAATTCTATGAATGCTGTTAGCAAAGGCTTATCACTCTAAAATACAATATCTTGATATCATTGATCCAGTGACAAAAGAGCAAAGTGAGTAGATTTATTTTTCAGTATGATGAATTTCTGCATTAAAGATATGAGAGGAATTATTTAGAAAGTTACCATTAAATGTATGTATTAGTTTCAGTTGTCCTGCATAGCATACCACGGTCATACTGAAGGGAGATAGCTCTGCATACGCTGTCGCCTCTACTGGATGCACAACCATGAAAATGTTTAACAACATGAAGCAAAAACAAATATCTGTTCCCTTTCCCAATGATTTTCCATGCATGCCTAAGGTAGATGATTTGTCCCATCATTGTACATTTATATCTCAGGTCAACACTTTCATCAACAGTAGAGAACTCAGTTTGTAAAGACTTCTATTGTGGATAGGAACTTCAGTAGTGCTCTCCATGCATTCCCCTAATCTCAAAGACGCCAGTCATTGCTTCCATTGGTATTCTCAGGCTGTAACACATCAGCTAGGAATTATGAGGAATCCAGGCCCCTGAACCTCGAGCAGTGCTGAGACTACGGCCACTACCCAGCTGCAAACCCAAACACATGGAAAGGGTGGCTAGTGAAGCTCCAGCTCACAAAGCTCCTGATTGGGGGAGATGTCCAGCCCCATCAATTGGCTGGGACACTACTAAAACCAAAAAGAGGCACAGAAAGCTGTGCCTGGTTGGCTGCTGCTATCGACCTGGCCTACTTGCTTGACTCCTGAGCTCTGCCTATTGCTGGTTCCTGCCCTCCTTAACCTGGATTCCTTTCTGTTGCCAGTTATTGCATGATGGGGCTGCAATTCTTCTCTCCTGTTGGTGGTGTACAAGATCACTATATTTTAGGAGAGAGTTGAATTTTAACATACCCTAAACCAAATTCTGCACTCCGAGTAGTACAGGTCTGGAATAACTCCCCAGAAGCTAATGAGCAAATGGCAACAGAATTCACAATTGCTATAGCTGACAAAACACCTACAGTCTAAAATCAGTGTGTGTATGCATGTGAAAACCTCACTCACATTGTGTGATCAGTTGATGGCCTGTGGTTTTCTTCCCCAGGATGGATGGTTGCTCCTTTTCCAAGGCTCCACTGGAATGCATTTGTGGAATAGAGTGAAGCAGTGGCTGCTGCCCCTTCTGTTGCTGGTTGATACCATTCACATAGATTTTCACCTTCAAAATCACAAACTTCTTTGGCTTTACAAGACAAAAATTAAAACACTTAGTATATGTCTCAAACTGGGAATGATCAGACAGTTGATGTTAGGGTCTAGTGAACAATGTCGGTGTAAGAAAGAATTGCAGTTTTATTTCTTTAACGAATACTTATACATTATCAACCAGTATGTTTTTTCTTTATTGTTAGAATACCAATGGTGCTCCCCATATTCTTGGCTAAGGAGAAAATCCTAGAACAAGAAATCACATGAATGACCATTTAAGTTGGTGTCTAATATCATATCACATTGTATATGGACAGGACCGGTTTCCTCTAGTGATGTTATATGCCAAGATGTCACTGTAAAAATCATTAGCTACTAGTGTGATAGCAACTTTATGAAGAGAACTCAAAAAGCAAATTCATTTGGGTTTTTTTTAAACAATCCAGATCATATATGAATGGCCCACAGTAATGCAGCCATTTGCACAGGGACCAAAATATTCAATTACTATCTTATTTGGGCAGTATTTCAGCTGCCCCTAGGTTACCTGATCCCTCTATGAAGATGGAACAAATGGGTATTCTAACAGCTCTGTCCCACTCAGGGTTCCCCTGCCCAGATATGTGGGGAAGAATCTAATGGCCATTTCCACTGCTTCACGAAGTTATCAGCTGCAGTGCAACTTCCTGAAATTCCAATTTGCCTTTGCGGTTCAGGATCAGTCCCTGCCAGATTTCAATATTTTTCAAATACTTTAGTCTAGGAGACTGCTCTGAGGATTCCATAGGAGAATGACAAAATTGTATTGCTAAGCCATGCAGCTGGTAAAGTCTGCTTACATCTTGTTTACAGTTACAGAGCTGCAGCTGTACCAGTATAGCACTACTGACACCAGCGAGAAAGCTCTTGTCGGCGTAGGTGTTTCACCTCCCCAAGAGGCAGTAGCTATGTCAGTGGAAGACGACCTTCCATTGACATAGAGCTGTCTATACCGGGAATTCGATCAATGTAACTACTTTGCTCAGGAGTGTGGATTTTCCGCATCCCTAAGCTACGTAGATAGTTACATCACCATTAACTGGTTGTGTAGACCATGCCTTAGAGGATGTCTGCATCAGTAAATTATGAGTGAATAGAACATGTTGTCCTGTGGCATTCTCTCTAGGGAGATAAGAGATCAGAAAATCAAATTAAAGGGAGGGGCTAGCAGAGCAGTTGTATTAGTTTAAAAAATGCCTGTGACACTAACCACAATGAATGTCTCTGCCTAATTATCCATAAGATTCATGATGCTAACAATGATAAGTGGCACTGTCTAAAATGCCATGCATATTTTTTTACAATTTTATGTTTCATACAAATATTATGTTTTAAAGCGTAACTAAGGCCACGTACACACGACAGCTTTATCGCACAGTAAGGCTCTTTACCACGCGATAAAGCTCTGAGCGTACACACGAACATTTTGCCTGTTGCGCAGCAACAGCCCTCTTGCTGCACAACAGGTAAGCCACCCAAACGAGGGTGGTTAGGCTTACCAAAAGCCTGTGTGTCCTTGCAATTTGACAGCCTCCAGAAATGTCCCAGAGTGCCAATTGAGGCCACCCTGGGACACTGGAGCTGTCAAGTATATCAATTTCAGTGCTCTAACAGAGCAGTGAAATTGACAAGTAGTGTAGCAGCGGGACTGTAGCTGCCAAGAGCCCTGACAGCTGGAGCCCTATTGCCGCAAGCCGCTGGGCTTCCCAGCTCTCTGCCAGGAAACCGAGCGGCTTGAGGGACTCCCCCTGGCAGCAGGGCCACTGGCAGCTTGAGGTCTAGCTGCGGCAGCAGGGCTCCAGGCACGGTGGTAACTGAGCCCCAACCACAGAACCGGTGCTCAAGCTGTCTGCGGCAGCTGAGCCTCAGCCACGGAAGCAGTGCTCCAGCCGCGGCAATTGCTTAAGTCCCGGGCGGGATCGGGGCTCAAGCCACCCAGCTTGCCAGTTCTGGGACAGCAGGGGATGCTGCCTGAAGTGGCAGCCCCAGCACCCAGCCGCTCTGCTTCCCAGGTCAGAAGCTGGCAGCCCTGGAGCCCAGCCGCCCAGCTTGGGGGTGCGGCAGAGGCTGCCCCAAGCCGGGGAACACCCTCGGTAGGGCTCCAGCCCCAATGAACCTCCAGGGAACTCCCAGGCAGCAGGCTCCAGCTTGCTGGGGGAACCCCCAGGACAGCTAGTTGGGGGAAACAGCCCTGCTGCCAGCCCAAAGGCTGGCTGTGGCATTGCATGGTGGGACAGGTGCCCACCATGCACTGCTCCTTGTAACAAAAATTCAATGGTGCGTGTGAACGCTCCTTTTCGCTACAAGGAGTGCTGTGTGGACATGGTAAAGCGTTATATTTATACTACTTTCCTTGTCCCGCAACAGCTTATTGCGGGACAAGTCTGCTGTGTGTACATAGCCTAAGACTGGACAACACCTTCCTGTGCACAGATTGCTGCCCTTAGAACGTACTTCAGGCCTATTCAGATATTGCCATTCAAATGCTGAATTGCAGTCATTGCTGTGGTGATTGCAAATTGCATGCAGTAGACGAAGTCCTTTCCATGGCAATTATTCTCCTGGAGAGATGAAGGGTGACTTGGAAGACAGACTTGAAATTGTGAGAAAAGACTTGTCGTACCCAGTGAGCTCTGCTTTATGCTAAAGTTTCATTTCTACATGGTCTCTCCAATAACTAGACCTGGATAACTCTACATGGAAATGTCCATCAATATTTGAATTTGTAAATCACTTTCACGTCTTCCTTTTGGGTTAACTTACCAAGGACACTAAGTAGCTAATTCTTCACTGAAACAAATGTTCACAGAAAAGAGATACCACAGTCACATGTGAGTGTATTTGTGTAGAATATGTTTACATACACACACTCAAACAAAATATTTCTCTTTATAAATACTCACACATGTAATCAAGAAAGGGAAACAATGCCATATGATTTCTCTGAGCAACCAAAAGCATGCAACACTTTAAATTTTGAGTACGCAATCAGTCTGTACATGAAAAAGCTAAAGAAATTTGTGAAATTAAAATCAAATAAATTAGAAGAAACTTATGTTCATGGAAGTTTCATGAGTATTAAATATCCAAAATTATGTATTTATTATTAATTATTTGTATTATATAGATGCATAAATGGCTGATTGTGTTCAGTGCTGAACAAACAAAAAGTCTAAATTTGGTTGAAAATTTTCTGATTTAACGTTTTTCTGCTGGAAACATTGCTCTATTGCAATACAAATTTTCCATGAGGATGTGCTGATTTCAACAAAATTTCATTTAGAAAAAAATCTAAATGAAGCATTCATATCACAACATTCCATTGCAACTAAATGTTTTGATTGAACCAAAATGATTTTTTAAGATTTCATTTTGTGGCAAATTTTGAAATTCAATGTTTCATTCAAATTCAGAATGAAAAGAAGTTCAGAAATTGCAGAATTTCCCATAAAGTAGAAATCTGATTCCACACACCTCTAATATGCACACAATTTCTGCCCTGAAGAGGCAGTCAAAATATATTTCCTTTCGTGAGCTATTGGACTAAGTTTATCAGGGACTATATTTTAAGGAATAAGTACAAAACAACATTTTGATGTCTATTATTATGTATTTTGGTAATAGAAATCCACCAGAAGCAGCCAAAGAAATTTGCTTTTTACTGTTTTGGCTATATCCATTCTTCCCTTCATTCCATATTATCTTAATTTCTTGCTCACCAATGATTGCCTTGCTGCTTTAAAAAGCTGAGCAGTAATGGCTGACATACTTAATTTGAGATACTATATTTATTTTTAAATGATATGTATAGCAGCCAAACACTGATTGATGAATGCTTTTGAGTATGTAACTTGAATTAGAATAGAAAGTGTCAAATCCCAATCAGCACATTAGAAGATGCATAACTTCTCAGATTTTCATATTACAAAGCTGAGGATTAGTCTTTCTTTGGAAAAGCTTTCATGAAGATTAATGCCAAGATGCAAATACAGAATAGGAAATAAAGATATGGAATAACTAAATATTTTAATATCTCAGAATAAATGTGATAATGCAGCATAACAATTAGTTCACTGACCACAAGATGACTCATCAGACTTATCAGAGCAGTCAGGTCTGAAATTACATCTCTGGATCATCTGGATGCAGTCACCGGTTTCTCTGCAGACAAATTCCTTCTCTGTACAGTTGTTTGTAGGAAGTGTTACAGGAACTGAAGTTCCTGAGGGCGTTGTAGAGATAGCTGGCAAATTTCCTTAACAAAAAAAAAAGAATTGAAACAATGTCTTTATTCAATAGTTCTTTGATCTCTGCACCTTAACTATGGAATTGCTAAGAAGGGCTATGTCTACACTGGCAAGTTAGTTCGAATTAAGGAGGCTTAATTCGAACTAAGTAAAGCCATGGTTACACTAGGCTTTAGTTAGTTCGAATTAAGGGCTTCCTTAATTCGAACTAATAAGTTCGAATAGGGTATTCAAACTAAGGGGTTAATTCAAACTAACTAGTTCGAATTAACCAATGTGGCCATGTTAATTCAAACTAATTTCTTAGTTCGAATTAACCAGCCATTGAAATGAATGGGGATCGCTAATTCGAACTAAGGTCCCAGTGTGGCCATGCTAGTTCGAATTAAGCTAATTCGAACTAACTAAAATTAGTTGGCCACATTGGTTAATTTGAACTTACTAGTTCTATCCTCCATTAACTTATCTAATTCTTTTTTGAACCCCACTACAGTTTTGGCCTTCACAACTACTTGTGATAATGAGTTCCACAAGTTGGCAGTGAGTTGTGTGAAGAAGTACTTCCTTTTGTTTTAAAACTGCTGCCAATTTATTTTATTGGGTGACCTCTAGTTCTTGAGAGTGGTGAAGCATTGTAATGGGTTACCTAGGGAGGTGGTGGAATCTCCATCTTTGAAGATATTTAAGGTCTGGTTAGACAAAACCCTGGCTGGGATGATTTAGTGGGAGTGGTCCTGCTTTTAGCAGGGGTTGGACTAGATGACCTCATGAGGTTCCTTCCATCCCTATGATTCTCTGATTCTGTAATTTTTCTTTTATGTGAAGGAGTAAAAAACAACAAAAAAACTCCAACAAAAACACTTTCTCCAAATCTTTTGTGATTTTATAGACCTCAATCGTGTTTCCCCTTCTTCCTCCCCACCCCCTGCCCCCTTAGTCATGTCTTTTCCAAAGTGAGAAGACTCAGTCGTTTTAATCTCTCCTCATATGGAAGCTGTTCCAGTCCATCATCATCAATTATTATTATTATTATTATTATTATTATCATTTTGACCTTCTCTATACCTTTTCCAATTCTAATACATCTTTTTGATAGAGGTGATCAGACTGTATTCTATATTCAAGGAGTACCCATAATATGGGGTTTATATAGTGGCATTGTAGTATTTACCATCTTGTTATCTATCCCTTTCCTAACGGTTCCTAAATTCTGTTAGCTTTTTTAACTGCCTCTTCACACTGAGCAAATGTTTCTAGGTGACTCCAAGATCTCTTCTTTGAATAGTAATAGCTAATTCAGACCCCATCATTTTATAAGCATAGTTTGGATGGTTCCCAATGTGCATTACTTTGCATTTACTAACACTGAATTTCACCTGCCATTTTGTTGCTCAGTCACACAGTTCTGTGAGGTCCTTTTGTAACTCTTCATGGTCTGCTTTGGACTTAACTACCTTGAGTAACTTTCTTTCATCTGCACATTTCACCACCTCAATGTTTATCCCATTTTCCAGATCACTTATGATCATCCTATTATTCCATTTTTGTCCCTCCTTAGCGTCCTCTGTTTCTTCATAAAAACTGACCACTGTTTGTGTTGAAGCCTTGTCCTCGATGATTTGGAACAGACTTTTTGTATCCTTCTGCCTCCCTATCTATTTTCATATGTCATCTGAAAACATTTTCTCCTTTGTCTATATCTCTTAATTTCTTGCTCCTCCACCACTGCAGATATTTTTACATTAACTTTGTATCATTTAACTTTATACATTGCTTTGGGATACCATTTGTGTGAAAGATGCAATACAAAATAAAGTCATCTTGTGCACTATTTAGATTCACTTTAAAAGGGGGGAATGAGTCATAAGAAAAGCATACAGTATGCACTACAGTCCTGCTGGTCCTAAATTTTGGCCTAGAAGAAATATTTGAATGCTTAAACTGTTTGTCTGCATGAGAGCCTGTTAAGATATCTCTTCTGGGAAAATCATTTTGTGCTAAAATGTCTGCTGTTCTATTGCTTTCTGTTACTACTGTAAGTTGGCTGTCATTTTCTTCTGCAGGTAACCCTAGCCCTCTCGGAATCTCTTTTGTGCTGAAACATGGCAGGTATGGAATTTTGTAGACGTCTTGAGATAAATGGTCTGATGTCTCATAGACATTGTACTAACTTAGATAGCAAAGACTTCTTCAGGCAAATAGTAGTATCATTCAAACTGTGCACTGTAGTATGAGTGTTTGACTTCTTTGTTTTGACATTGTCAGAACAGTATCTTACTTAAATTGATTATACGTATATGTATGTGCAGACATCTCTCTCTATTTGGATCTATCAAAGGATGGAATGAATTTTGAAAAATAAAATTTTAAGATATTTACATGGCTTTGTTTGATGCTCCTTCAAGAAATCAAATTACCTTGATGCTGGTTATGGAAGTGAATTTCTGCGATTGCCTGTTAGAGCTGCTGACTTTTTTCCTCCATCCTTAGACACTTAGAACTTCTGTTTTGCAGATCTTACTTTCTAGCCAGTGTCCTCACGCCTCTGAGCATGGTTTCTTCCCCTTACACACCTGAGCTGATCTTAGGCCTTACGTTTAAGTGTGTATATCAAGAGGCATTTCCTTTTTCTATACAATCTGGAATCAGTAGACCAGTCATATCCTAAGTCATGTTTTCTGCTTTTCACTAATTTGTTTCCAGATTTCAATTTCCTCAATATTTCCTTTCTGTTCTGAGAAAGCATATTTTGAACCTGCTTAAAGACATTCCCTGGATTCTACTAGGAAACAGCTACATAGGGTCATGAAAGATTCTTGGTAGCAAGATTGGGCAGATGGGAAAACTAGTTGGGTCATTTGACTGCCTGTTAGTCAGGAGAGACAAGGTTTGAGCTGGTTTTCATTGTACAGAACAAATTTCTCTACTGACATTGCTAACCAAAATGAACCAGTTACAAATCCCAAGGCTCTCAGTGCAAAAAGACTTATAGTTAATTTCTGACTTTGTTCTCACCATTGTAAAGGGTACAGTCTGTAAAGGACAAGTCATCAATTCCAATGTCTCCACTGAAACCATCTCCCACAGTACCTTCCACCAAGATCTAGGGAAACAATAATTACAAAACCATTTGTCATCATATAGTAGACTCATTAGATATTTAACGTCAATTGATAGAAGAGCCATTTACTATGTTTCACACTTTTCAAATGAGCTTAAATTTATTCTTATGGAGATACTGTATTTGGTAACGCTTCCTGAAAGACACTAATCATTATCAATTCTCTCTGGTGTTCACATTAATCATAGTGAACTGTGACATTAACATGGTTGATTATACAGTCACAATTATATCCACTGAAACTTTGCAATGGAAAATGTTGTAAGTGGCACATTATGATTAGCTCTTTCGGTAGTTACTATAATATTACTACTTATGGTTAATATTTTTTAAGTTATCTACTTTTACCAGAATCCCACTAAACTGAAAATTACATATAACAATTAGATACAGAGATACACAGTAGCAAACTTTAAAGGTATATACATAATTTACTAAAACTTTATCAAAATAGCAGATACGTCATACATTTACTTCTTTTTTGCCAAAATATAGTATAGGTTAGCATTCAGAATAAAACAACAGGCAAGCGAAGTAGCCTCTTTCCTTTTCGCCTTCCTCTGTAGCACAGGGCATGGTTCACCTACCGGTGAATTCTCTGTATCTTAAAGTCCTTAAATCATGATTTAAGGATGTAAATAACTCAGTCATAGGTTGGTGGCCTATTGCAGGAGTGGGTGGGTGAGGTCTTGAGGCCTGCATTTTGCAGGAGGTCAGACTACATGATCGTACTGGTCCCTTCTGACGTTAAAGTCTATGAGTCTATGAGACTGATTCAGACCTGTTAAACACCGTCTGTGACATCACAACAAATCAGTTACTGGGACAATGTCAGAGTCAATTCTGTTAATTTTAACTTTCTTTTACAAAAATTCCTGTTTCTTATAGAATTCTCTTAAAATAATCTCTCTTTTAAAAATTGTATGAGGCTTCACAATTTCCTTGTTGGATGTTTACCGAAGTTAGAGCTTGTTGAAAAATGAGAACTTTTTAAATTAAAAATAGTGTGAAAAATTCATCTCAATTCTTTCCCTCTCCACCTTACACAGATCACCGTCCCCCCTACCCTACCCTCCCAACACTATAATAACCCAACACGCTCTTCAGAATCCTCGAAACATCTTAAGTTGTATTGCAGGGTGCAGTTGTCCCTCTTCCAGGGTTATGACTAGATCACACAAAGGTGCTTCCCATGAGTTATTGGAATAATTACTAAGTAAAACAGTTTTTGCCACACTTTCTGCCCTGGATTCCTTACCCTATATAGGGAAAGCTAATAACCTGAATGTACCAAGAAAAAACAGCATTGCTAATTACTTAAATAATGTGCAGACAGGAGTAAGTTTCCACAAAGCCCATGAAATGCAGGTTAAATACTCAAATGCAAGTCTCAACATGGCATTTGAGCTTAATACTAAGTTCACACAAAGGAACAGAGTATAGATTGTAACAAGATGCCACAAAACTGCTTCACAGTACTATTAAAACAAAGTTTTGGTAATAATTGTCAAACTGCAAAAACCAGAACGTTTACTTCCAAAAAATTAATGACCCACAACTCCATATAAAGTCCCAAAGAGAGGTGGTAACTGTGCAGAAATGAGAGTCTTGATTAAATGCCAGTAGAATTTTGAAAAAAAGTGTCCTGGGCATCAAATGCCATCTCAAAAATATATGTTTGGATATTATGCTTTAAGTGTTCTTTTGTTCTTTAGTTAATTAGCTTTTGTAAAACATGCGCGGTTTCGGAAATCAGCACTGCATCACAAGCAGGCAGGATCCTCAACAACGTAGAAAAAAATGATGGTTGCTTGTTTTTACTCTCTAAAGAACTGCTGTGATACATAACCCTCAATATTGATGCAAAAATGGTTATAATTATATGATTATAACTTATTTTTATAATGTTAGGTTCTTACAAACTTGTTTGTGCCTTTTTACTAAATTTTAAGAGATACCTACTCTTCTTTTATACTCACAACACATGGAGAAAATATCTACACTAGCTTATTGTTTTGGTTGCTTATCTTATTAAATAAGATGTTCAAGCTAATTAAAGACATTTCAGGAAGCTTATGCTTTCTGTTAAATACTTAAATGCCTCATGTGTCAAAGGAAGATAAACCCTCCTTGCTACAAAACCATGTTTATTATCTCCAAATGTGTTTATGAAGACTCTAAAATGCAGCTTTTATACCTACTACTTTGTTTTAATTCTATACTATTTCCCTTTTATACTATGTTTCAAAGTATGTACTGATTATTGCAATTTGTACTTTGTTCAAAATATTTAACAGAGATTTTAATTGCTAGCTGTAAATTCTATAAACAACAGGTCATAAACTTAAGGAGAATTGGGAGGGGAAAGGGCAACAGTCAACAAATTGTCTATATCAAAGAACAAAACATCAGGCTGGTCTAAAGTATCAGATGGCACAGATATGATTTTATCTCAAAAACAGACTTTGAAATGTCCCTAACTTTAAAAGAATGCAAGACTGGGGGAAAAATTAAGCATGAGAGATGTTATCAGAAGCAATAAAACAGAAAAGTGGGCTTTCCTATCCACCCTTTTCAAGAAGAAGCCTCTAATTAAACCTAATCAAAAGGCACCCAAGAATTTTCTGTCCCCTTCTTAATTTTATAATACTCATCACAACTCTTCCATCTCTCTTTACAAGCAAGACTGCTAAGAAGAATGAAATCTCAGGGCAACACCATACAAACAACCTTAGTGACACTGATCAAATTATTTCAACATGGAAAAGGGAGAGGGAAGTTAGCTCAAGCACAGCCAAAAACTTAAAGTTTCTGTAATGGTTTTATTGGGATGTTATTGTAACTTAAAATACATATTAACAGCGGCTCCTGTGAAAATTCTAAAGAGGTTAGACCTTGTATTACTCGAAGGGAGATGGAGACTAACCACGGGTAACAGAGAGAAATAGTGTGATTTAATTCAGATTTAATATGCATAATATTCATTAATTTGCAAATTTTAAGACAGCTATTTGAATGGCATCTGGAAAGTAACTAATTGAAATACTTTTCTGGGTTTCACAAGATTTAGGTAGGATTGCTCACCTTTAGCCATATATAAACTGTTAGAAAAACAAACAGAGTCCTTTTAAAGTCCAGGCACTTTTAAAGACTAACAGATTCATTTATCACATGAGCTTTCATGGGAGAAAATCCCACTGTTAGTCTTTAAAAGTGCCACAGGACTCTGTTTTTCTGCAATAGACTAACAGGGCTACCCCTTTGAAAATAAAAAGTTACGTTATTCATAACAAGCCAAACAGGATTCACTTACTCTTCCTTAAACAAAGCGTTTTTGCCTCTCTATAAACTGTTTTAGCTATCTGTAATTTATTAAGACGTGTCACCCTGCAAATTTTGGTCTTCATTTATCAAAAGAATATACCTTGGTCTGTTCCCATCTCTGTTAAAAGCACTCCACATACAGGGAGACATACAAAAAAGAATACAAGGGGAATAATCATTGTTTAACATTTGTGCTCAGTTTTGTGCTTGCTTTGTATATTACCTTTCCTTTAATAACAAAACAGACATTACACTTCTGATTACGATGCCTGTTTTTTTAATTATGGTGTCCACTAGGGCACGACAAAGAACCCTATGTGATTAAAATAGTAGGAATCACATTCTTTGAAGGAGCAGGGATCTATCATGAAATAAAGTAAAAGCAAGGAGGAGGATAATGCAACAGTAGTAAATTGCTGATCATACTCTTTGATGCCTGAGGGAATTTTTTTTGTTTTGTTTTGCTTTAACTATGCTCCTACATCACCCTCACAGATACGGGTTTGCATATATTTGATTGTTTAAGACTTGAGGAGGTTACCATAATCCTTGAATAAAGGGCAGCATGTAGTTACATTGTCCCAGAGTTCAGCTGCTGCCCCCATTGAAGTTAATCGCAGGATCAGACCGCAAGAGGAGACAGTGTGACCAATGTATATGGCACAGGGGCATTGTTGGTATATGATGGCATATATCACATTGGTAAAATATTGGCACATTGTGGCTTACATCACACTGGTAGAAATGGTAGAAATATAAGTGAATGAGCCCCAGTGGAGTGGCTGGTTTGGGTAGGTCCCATAATGGTGTCAGGTGGGCATTGTAGTTTTAAGAATGCTTGATAGAGGTCCTGAAGGTGTTTGTCTCTATCTGATATATGCCATCATGTGCCAACAATGTCCCTCTACCATATACATTGACTAAACTGTACTGTCTCTATGCAAAAGAATAAATGGACACAAACCAGACATCAAGAATGGTAACATTCAAAAACCAAAGAGGTGGCCCTGTCAGTCTAGTTCAGCAAAAGAAACCAGTTGGGAAGAACTTCAGTCTCCCTGGACAGTCAATACCAGATATGAAAGTCACCATACTTCAGCAAATAAACTTCAAAAACAGACTTCAGCATGAAACTGCAGAGCTGAAATTCATATGCAAATTCGACACGATCAAACTGGGTCTGAATAGAGACTGTATTAATGAATTTGTTAGTCTTCATAAGTGCCACAGTCTCCTTATTTGTTTTGCTGAAATAGACTAACATGGCTACCCCTCTGGAAGTGGCCTATTGAAAGCTGTTCTCCCTACCATGCAGTAGCCCATAGTCTGTGCCACCCATTCAGGGGCTTTATGCCTATTCCCTTTATGCCTCTGCATGAGTATATGTAGGACAATGTACAGTCCCGCTTTTACATGGCTCACCAACCATGTAAAAGAAGCACTGAGAGGTAAAAAGACTTCCTTTAAAAAGTGGAAGTCAAATCCTAGTGAGGCAAACAGAAAGGTGCACAAACAGTGCCAGCTTAAGTGCAAGAGTGTAATAAGAAGAGCCAAAGAGGAGTTTGAAGAACGGCTAGCCAAAAACTCCAAAGGTAATAACAAATTGTTTTTTAAGTATATCAGAAGCAGGAAGCCTGCCAAACAACCAGTCGGGCCCCTTGATGATGATAATACAAAAGGAGCGCTTAAAGATGATAGAGTCATTGCAGAGAAACTAAATGGATTCTTTGCTTCGGTTTTTACGGCTGAAGATGTTAGTGAGATTCCCAAACCTGAGCCGGCTTTTGTAGGTGACAGATCTGAGGAACTGTCACAGATTGAAGTGTCACTAGAGGAAGTTTTGGAATTAATTGATAAACTCAACATTAACAAGTCACCGGGACCAGATGGCATTCACCCAAGAGTTCTGAAAGAACTCAAATGTGAAGTCGCGGAACTGTTAACTAAGATTTGTAACCTGTCCCTTAAAATGGCTTCGGTACCCAAAGACTGGAAGTCGGCTAATGTAACGCCAATATTTAAAAAGGGCCCTAGAGGGGATCCCAGCAATTACAGACCGGTAAGTCTAACGTCGGTACCGGGCAAATTAGTTGAAACAATAGTTAAGAATAAAATTGTCTGTCACATAGAAAAACATAAACTGTTGAGCAATAGCCAACATGGTTTCTGTAAGGGGAAATCGTGTCTTACTAATCTATTAGAGTTCTTTGAAGGGGTTAACAAACATGTGGACAGGGGGGATCCAGTGGACATAGTGTACTTAGATTTCCAGAAAGCATTTGACAAGGTCCCTCACCAAAGGCTGTTATGTAAGTTAAGTTGTCATGGGATAAAAG
>VOCT01072080.1:0-29672 GCA_007922175.1 Pelusios castaneus
CCCCCCCCCCCAATCTCTAAGCCAAACCTAACCAAAACATCACATCCAAACTCCGCTGAAGTCCTGGAACACTCAGATTTGGATCCCAGCTTTGCTTCAGGGGCCCATCTTTACCGTTCCCTATCAGCAGTGGGAAGGAGAGGTAGAGGAACTCTCACTCTGTTCAGAGGCAGAGCTGAGCTGACTTAAAACTTACAAGAGCAACCCCTTTTCTGATGAGATCCAAGATTGCATCAAGCCATTTAGTGGTGGTCTTGCCATTTGCAGGTGCCATGTTGGTGAAAGCAGGGAAGCGAGGCTATGAATCGCCTCCTCTTCCACTCCTTTTTCTAGGACGCTTGTGTTGTTTCCTTCCTTTCTTTACACTCCTGCCTCCCCTCCCCGTACTGTGCCACTTTCCAGTTCCCAGGGCTGGCCCCTGACTTGCAGAGCTGCGTGTATGTAGGGGCCAAAGCAGTTCTGTGCATTTGCTTGTGCTTGAGGCTGTCCCTGCCTCCCATCTCTCAACTAGCATCTGGTAGCTACAGAAACAGAGCCGTTGCTCCTAGGTAGCTGTTTGGGGCATGTTTGCCCTTGTAATATGCTGAACCGCTCTCGCAAATCATTTAAAAATGGGCTTCATATGCGATACACAGGAACCCAAGGAAAACACAGATCCTAGCCAAACCCAAATTTATGCTCGTGGTTTCTGGAGCTTGTGAGATCAATTTTTTTAGTGAAATTGATTTCAAAGGGCTTTTTCTTTTTTCTCATTCTTGGTTTTGGGGCAGGGGGACAATAGCAGTGACCATCGTATCAGCTACAGGAAATGCTTCTGTAGAGCCACAGCCCTGGTACTAATATTTGGGGCAGCTCGTGTGCAAACCAACAGGGAGTCCTAGAAGGGTGCTGGGGAAGCAGAAACATGTGAAGGTGATGCAGTCAGTGTCTCTGGGCAACAGGCCATTGGATGCATTAGTACCAAAGGGCACTGTTGGTCGCTGTTACCAAGGCAACAGTGTACTGTGCCAGAAGACATGGAAGAGATATGACAACGAGGAGGGGAAAATGCTGGGTCTTTCTAGGAAAAAGAAGCCAGCTTTGGAATCCGTAAGCAGTCCTTTGACCTACAGCATAAGTTAGTTTTCAAGGAGATTGGTTGTGAGTAATCCTAAAAGGACCTCCTCAGATTTGAGCCAGCACTTATTCAGGAAAAATGTCTCATTGACATCAAGCAGAATTATCTATCTAAGGAGGTAGAGGATCTCCCTTGTTGTAGCATCTGAGTTCATTGTAATCTTTACTGTATTTATCCTCAACACACACCATGAAGTAGGGAAGACCTATTCTCTCTACTTCACAGGTGAGGAATCAAGACACAGAAAGACTAAGTAACATGCCCAAGTTCACACAAGAAGTCTGTGTGTAGAGCAGGAGTTTGAACTTGGGTCTCCCAACTCTGAGGCTGGTGCTCTAACCACTGGACCATCCTTTCTTTAAAACTTGGAGGACGCTGGCAGAGCACAACTTTGCTGTGCACAACACACATTTCCAGAAAACTTCCAAGGGCAGGATGCAAACTTAACCTGGGGTTAAGGGGTGGTACATATAATTTTGAACCATCCAATTACTCTTTGTGCCTAAGTAAACACTAACCCAAAACTAAAGAGACATGTCACTGCCTCTGAGAGTTTAAACATCAGAGAATCCATCCTGGTCTATGATGGGTAATTCGGCCCTTACCTTCTCCTGGCAGGTAATAAAAAGGGGATACCTTACCTCTCCAGGGCTGTGGGTAGTAGGGCAGTTCTGTGCTGTAGGAGTTGGAGTGAATGGTTTTGAGATGTGCATGTTCAGACCGTCCCTCAAATTTTACTTGAAGATTAAATTTGGAAATCCATCCAAATTGCCAGGTGCCTGCCTAGCTTTCAAAACTATGTATTTAAAAATGAAAGGGCATAAAAGGAACGGAGGGGCTCCCCACTTTGAGGTGCCAGCTCAGAATATATTGCAACAAAGTTTGGTTTTCTTTTCACTGTTCACTCTAACCAATGAAAGTGCATCTCAGATAATGTTATTATGTTTAATATTGCAAGAAACCTGTGGCCACCTAGAGCTTCCTGGTTTTTGCCATCTTGCATGTCAGGGCTACTCAAAACACCGGATTAACTGCAGGCATAAAACCCAGACCCTCCTGTTTCAAAAACATCACCTGAATGACAGGAGACTCTCCATTATCTATTAACATTGCAGTGTTCATGACACAAAGCTGAGTAGTTCTGATCAGTCCAGTTCTGGGTGCATAGGCGGCATGTGCGTCTTTCGTTTCTGAAGGCTATGTCGAGGAGTGCTGGAAGCTCCCTAGAAGTGGGGGGGGGGCAGGGCTACCAACATCTGGACTATGGCTCCGTCCCCCTCTGCCTCACCCCCCTCAAGGCTCCGCCCATGCTCACTCCCAATCACACATACACACAGCCCATTGCTTGCCCTTAAGACAGGAAAAAAAATGCTATGCCTTCCCACTTCCATCCCACCTTAAGGGTGAGAGCCAGGGTATTGGGAGAAGATGGAAAGGAGTGAGCGGCTGATGGGGTGGGGGCGGCTTAGGGAAGAGGGCGACCATGGTCTAGATATTGGTGGTCCTCCCTACTACAAGAGAGCATCCACCGCTCCTTCTCCCAGGACACAAAGGCAGTGATCCAGTGGTGCACCTCCAAAGGAAGCTGACCTGCGTACCGTCTTTGTGCCGTGTATGGCCAGCCTTTTTTATTTTGGGGAGGCTTAGAGAACTCCCCAAGCCTCTTATATGCACTGCCTAGGAGAGGGTGCTTTAGTGGTTCATATACATACTAGAATCACATATGTGAGAGAGTCCAGAAACTAGAGTGATGGGCACTTTATAAAAACCCATGAAATAATAAAATAAATTTAGTTACTTGTATTAGTACACATTGTGATGCAAAATCTAACATCCTCATATCAATTAATGCAGCTGAAAGGAGAAAGTAATTTCTGCATTTAGCCGCTTGGTTTCACTAACAAACTACATGACACCAGGGGCATTGCTGCCCTGAGAAAAGGTTTGGGGCCCCAGGGCCCCAGCCAGTGGCCAGATCAGGCTCTTTCCAGGGACCAGTGGCCCGGCCCCCAGCTGGGGTCCTGCAGCTGGATTCTGCTGTTGCCTGTTGGTGGCCAGGCCCAGGGTGCTTGGCCAGGGCTCTGGGGCTGGATCCTGCTGTTAGCAGGCGGTGTCCAGGCCCTGGGTTCTCAGCTGGGGTCCCGGGGCCAGATTCTGCTGATGGCCAGGCTCCGGGTCCTTGGCTGGGGTTCCGGGGCTGGATTCTGTCACTGACAAGCGGTGGCCAGACCCTGGGTCCCTGGCCAGGGTCGGGGCTGGATTGGGCCGTCCCCGGCCCTGGTCGAGGCTGGATCGGTTGACAGCTGGGCCCCAAGTATCTGGCTGTGGCCATGGCTGGATCAGAAGGTCACGGGGGGCCGGGCCCTGGGTCCCTACAAGATTTGGGGCACTGGGACTGGGACTTAGGTCACATGCCCTGCGTGCACAGCACCAGCGATGACACTACCGTAATTCAGTGCTATGTGATACCGTAATGTAATATTATTTTATTGAATAATTTATTTATAGGATACCAAAAGCATGCTAGGCACGTCACTGAAAACTAAGGGCCATATTCTGATCTCAGTTATACCGGGTAACTCTTGAGTAATTCTATTGAAATCAACAGAATCACTCTGGGTTAAACTGGGTGTGTAAAAGCCATGTCTAGAGACCGCATAATTAAATTATATCCATGTAAAGCTGAAGATTTGCCTTATGTTCTAGTAAAAGTGGGTACAAGTTCACTTGTAAGCTTTGTGACCCTTAGTGAACCAACAAAGGTGCATTAAATGAGTTTGATGTTTGTATCAACACCAATAAGTAGGTGTGATAAGAGTATTTTGTTCGTAATTAGGCTTGGCAGAATTATTATTTGCAGTTTTTTATTATTTTGGCAGATAACACTAATGTGAATTTTTAACCATATTTTGTTTGTTTTTGTTAAATTTTCATAGTTGTAGTAAATTATGGGGATGGGATCAGACAATGAGTGGGTCAGACAATAATTATTTATTGATAGTAGATGCAAAAAGTGAACCCTTTATAACTGCTAAAATAGAAATCGTAACATCATGTCAAAATAGATAAATACCCTTAAACCACATTCTGGTAAGTTCTCAATTAGCATTTTTCTTATTTTGCCTATCTGTGCATTTCAATTATTATTTTTGTTGGTTTATGTGTACAGTGAAATTGACATTCACAGATATATGCACAAAAAACCTAAGCCCTCCAAGCCTAAAGATAATAAATTTTAAAAGAGCCAGTTTAACAAGAAACTACAGAATTGGCAGCAGGCTGAGCACAATCATAATAATGGTTGATTTAAATCTTCCATGTCATTCCAAATATATTGAGTTTACCCAACAGGATGGGATGGCCTGGAAAGTTACACGCTGACATGTTTCAGGCTAAACAGTATAGAAAATAAACAGAAAGGATAAATAAAGCAAAGAGGAGGAAGTGATGGTTTAAAAAGTTGTTACCAAAAACAACACAGAGGAGGTCAGGCACAAAACCCTGTCTCTACCTCTCTTGGGGACTGTTAGTTCTGATATCACTCAATAAGGATCTCCAGGTGGAGCTGTTTCTTTGGGGTTTTGCTCAGTTTTAGGGAAGTGGTGATGACCTACAATTTAATTTAGACTCCTTCGCTGCTAGTTGTCTGGCCTCCATTTAACTGTGAACTGACTGTAAGTTTTGCCTGTTTTTAAGGGGCCTAATCATTCTGAATTCCAGGACAACAGCCCTGTTGCTAGACAGACTTGATACTTCATTTTATTATTTAGAAGTGATGTGGTAAATAGCAATAGATGACAAAGCCACCTGGAGCATTTTCCCATCCAATTTTTTCCTCTCTGGCTCCCTTTCTTTTCTCTTTCCCTTTTTCTCTTGAAACCCATTTAGAGATTTTGTTCAAATAAATAAATTCCATTTCTACCTAGGGCTGAACTATTTTGGTTTAAGCCAGACTTTTTTTTATTTAGCTTAAATCGAGTCAGAGAAAGTTTTTGCTGAACTGCAATAAGACACTCATATAAAAATCAGTCTCCAAACAGTCTTCTACCTTGGATCTGTTTTCAATCACACCTCATGTGACACCAGTACAGCTTCCTTGTGTAGATAAACTGTAACAAACCAAAGTAAGCCCATTTAGGAGTGTCCAGGCAAGAGAAACTGATTTTGTTCTGTTTGTACTTCACCTAGCAGAATAGGATCCTGGTCCATGACTTTAATACTAATAAATAAAAATAATGGCCCAGGCAATTTGTGTAAAGACCAAGCCTAGTTAAAATGGCACCATCATACTCAATAGATTTGCTCCTGTTTCTTTCCTGTCCTTTTCTCCTACACAGCTAAGAGCCTACAAGACTCATGGGCTATGTCTACTCTTGCTAAAATTAGTTCAAATTAATTAGTTTGAACTAACTAATTTGAACTAATTTTAGTTAGTTCGAATTAGCTTAATTCGAACTAGCATGGCCCCACTGGAATGTTAGTTCGAACTAAGCAAGCACTTGCTTAGTTCGAATTAGCGAACCCCATTCATTTCAAGGCCGGTTAATTCAAACTAAGAAATTAGTTTGAATTAACATGGCCACATTGGTTAATTCGAACTAGTTAGTTCGAATTAACCCCTTAGTTCGAATACCCTATTTGAACTCATTAGTTCGAATTAAGGAAGCCCTTAATTCGAACTAACTAAAGCCTAGTGTAGCCATGGCTTTAGTTAGTTCGAATTAAGGAGGCTTAATTCGAACTAACTTGCCAGTGTAGACATAGCCAGGGGGAGTCAGCTGGATTATTTTCCTTCATGGGTATCAGCAGGCTTGTTTACTCAGGTCTATTTCTTTGTATCTGTGCAGTGCCATTGAAAGCAAGGGGATTCCATAGGCAACAACAAGGCATTACTGAAATATGGTATGGTGCATAGTGGAAATTGGAGGGGGCGGGGGGAAGGGTCGCTAACTTGTACACCTTTTGCAGGTGGTGATGGTGTGAGAGATGGAAAGAGGCCAGCTACAGTTCGAGCCCAGACTGACTTTACAGAGCAGCCATTTAGAAAAAAATAGAATTTTGCTTATAAACTGAGCATATTTTAGATGAAAATCAGGGAGAGAAAATAAATTGTAGGATGCTGTTTCGTTTTCATACTGATATTGTGTGTTGTTTCATCACTGTCAGATGAGGGTTAAATAACTCGCTGGGGCAGATGACTCTCTTTGAAATCCTTGGAAATATTTTAGGTGGATGGATAATTGTGAATAAGCTTCCTAAGAGGAGTTTTTCAGTTTTAGGAAGAATTTGAACGGTGAAAAGGTGCATGTGCATGGCTTGGAGCTGCTGCCACTAAGGGAAGGCATTACAATGATCAGAGTGGGACAGGGAAGAAATGGCATACTTAGGAGCAGCTGCAGAAGGAAGTGGTGGAAAAGAGGGTTCAGGTCCAGCCAAAAAGATTTTAAAGAGTCATGAAAATGAGGATTAAAAGCTTGAATTCAATGTGAAAGGCAAAGGAGAGGCTGCTGAAGGGATTTGACTAATGGAATGACATGATCAGATCAGTGGGAGATGAACATGATTTTGGCAGCAGCAATCAGCAAACCGGGAACAGATTTTCTTTCTTCCATCCCCCTGTTACCATAGTGGCTTGGCACGCATTTCTTCCCTCCAGCCCAGAAGCAACTGTAAGTTTCAGCAGTATATCTCATGTGGTTGCTTTTCCCTTTCCGCTTACATCTTTGCTGCAATCTGGTTTTCATAGCAGGATGGTAGATTTAATGAAACACGTACAGAAATGACTGGAAATACAAATGATCCAAGCTAGCACTAAGTCCTTCTAAGCAGTGCCTATGTAGAGGGCAGTATTGGATTTCTGAGCCAGTTAAAGGCATTTGTCCTTCAGGCTTCTGCCCCCCAATGCAGCTCAGGTTTGCTATAATCCTGGCAACGTGCACTCTCTGTGTGTCTTATTGCTTAGCAAAAAACCCCGAGGCTTCAGAATATTTGTTCCTGTGTGGAGACAGGAGGCCTAGATCCCCCCCTCATTCTAATTCTACCATCACCGTGGTTGACTTTCAGTGCACGTGTGGGTCAATGTCAGGATGTTTTCCTGTTCCTGAAGTGGGTGATAAACCATACCGCCTCACTCAAAATGTGCCCTCCAGCCTTGCTTGACTATCTTTGAGTTGTCCAGTTTAATAAAATTCAAGGCATGTCATTTATTTGTTTGTGCTCTATAAAAAACAACTGCACAAAAAAACCAGAACCTAGGTTATTTTCCTTAATCCTTCAAGATTATGGCTGGAATATGAGTAAATCCAGATCAGGAAATTAGAATTGTCCCCTCCTGTATGTTACCTGTCTTTAGTATGGACAGTCATTTCTCCCCTATAAAGACTGGTATCATTACAAAACCCTACTTTAGCCCCCTCTTAAGTTTGGCTTTGAAAACTGGTTTGGCCTTTTACCTGGAAGCAGAGAAGAATGTGTCTGTAAAGTATGAAGAAAAATTGTCAAATGATGTTTGGACTGCAGGTCGTTACTGAATTACCTGGACCCAAATTTTGCCTTTTGTTTTGAGATTTATCTCCCTCTAGCCAACCAAAGATGGCGTGTTAGTGCTACTTCAAATGTCTATATCTTTAAATCTAATGGAACACTTGTCTGCCAGCTATATTAAAAGAAAATCATAATTAAATGAAGTTATTAACTGTTTTTACCATGGATGTTGTTATAAATCCTGACCCTGATCCCAGGAATGTCAATGGGAGTTTCATTTTTTGTGGCGAATACTTCTCATATATTGAGTCTCCACCAATAGCAATAGAGTTGCCCAGGTGAATCAAGATAGGGTCCAAATGTCTTTGAATCAGAGTCAGGATTGAGCTGTGAAATATGAAACTGTGCTTCTCTGAAGCTTCGGCTGAGGGGTGTGGAGCCAAGTCTCGAGTGTCGGCACAATTCTAATCAGAACAAAAAGATCTAACACTTCAATGTTGTCGATCATTACGTTTTCACCACAGCTGGGGCTTTATACACATGTTTTAGACAGAATTGTTGGACTGATAGGGACCTTGCAAGGTCATCTAGGCCAGTCCCCTTCATTTATAGCAGGACCAAACATTATCTAGAACATCCTTGATAGGAATTTGTCTAACCTGTTCTTAAAAATCTCCATAATGCAGATTCCACAACCTCCTCAGAAAATTTATTCCAGTGTTTAACTACTCTGATAGTTAGGAAATTTTTCCTAATGTCTCACCTTGTGCAATTTAAGCCCACTGCTTCTTGTCCTATCCTCAGAAGTAAAAGGAGAACACTTTTTTCCCCTTCTCTTTGTTATCATCTCCCCCCTTAGTATTCTCTTCTCTAGACCAAACAGACCAGTTTTTTTCAGCCTTCCCCCATAGATCATGTTTTCTAAACTTTTCATCATTTTTGTTACGCTTCTCTGGACTTTCTTCAGTTTGTCCACATCTTTCCTGAAATGTGGCACCCAGAACTGGACACAATACTCCAGCTGAGGCCTAATCAGTGCAAAGTAGAGCAGAAGAATTACTTCTCCTGTCTTGCTTGCAACACTCCTGCCAATAGATCCCAGAATGATGTTTGCTTTTTTTTCAACAGTGTTATACTTTGATTCATATTTAATTTGTGATCCACTCTGACCCCCATCTCCTTTTCAGTAGTACTCTTTCCTAGAGAGTCATTTCCCATGTGTGTTTTGAAAATAACCCTTTTAAATAACTTTGCAAAGACAAACCTTAAAATAGTTATTTAAAAGGCTTATTTGTAGATCACAAATGCTTGCAGCAAACACCAAGTGAATGAACATGGATCTGGACATGGCAATCTGTCTAACAGGTGCATTTTTCTCTAGTTTATCTCCCCTAATCTCACTTGAGAAATGCTTCCATGCTTGTTTACATGGTGTTGACAACGCTGACTCTACCGCCACGGAGTGCAGATAAAACAAAGCTGTTAGCTGTTAACTCTTGGACTTTGTACAGATTGCAGGAATACTGTTTGGACAATTTAGTGATCAGTGACCCCTGGAAGCATTTTGAGGTGTGGCATATTTTTGCATCCACAATGCAAATACTTAATGCAAACGGCCAACGCGATGTTTACTTAGACTAGAGCCTTCTGACTTTAAGGTGGTTTCCCATGGGAATACTGTACAGCGGATCTATATTTGTATAACACATATAGATAATATATAGAGTGTGAGCGTCTAACTCTATAGCGCTCTGTCCATCTATAATGATCTTGTATAAAGGTTTCATGAAGAGGAATTTGGCCCCCATACTCACAAATAGTCATATCACTTGAAAGTAATACAGGTCACTTCATATGAGAAGCCCAAAAGCTAACCCAGTTTTTTTAATGCATTTGTACCAC
Source organism: Pelusios castaneus (assembly GCA_007922175.1). Taxonomy (NCBI): domain Eukaryota; kingdom Metazoa; phylum Chordata; order Testudines; family Pelomedusidae; genus Pelusios; species Pelusios castaneus. The sequence continues at coordinate 9,503 of VOCT01072080.1, forward strand.
ATAATTATCTCCCTCTTATTCATTACCTTTTTTTATTTCCCTGATTAAAATCAACAGTTACCATAGGCAAAGACATTTAAAAACCCGCAGCAAATACCACACACTAACATAAACACAGACCATAAATGCAGACTAATTTGGCACTGAGTTAAGTTGTAAAGGGTAAATGTACTTTATAGCCTCAATTCAGGATGTAGCTGTAGTGGATAAATAAAAACATACCCAAATTCACAGAAGCTGTCAGTTCAGGCTCAGGGGAATCGTATTTCCATACTGGCAAACCGTGACTACTGCAAATCACTGTTTGTTGAGAAAAGGGGGGAAAGATTGAATTAAATGAGTACAGAAGAAGTGAGAAGTGCAGCTGCTGGTGGGGAAAGTTTATTATTAGCTCAACCATACTAAGTCCTCACATTTATCATCATAAAAAGTCTAATTTCCTCTGGCAAGGCCAGTAAAACAAGGATGAAAAAGAGGGGGATAGCCATCCACTTTGTATGGATTCAGCATTGCAAGTTTTTTCACATATACTGACTCAGATGGACACATGCAATGGACTTAGGTTATGCCTACACTAGAGAGCTTACAGCGGCATGGCTGACCTCCTCCGCCTCAGTAAGCTTTCTAGTGTAGCCACTGAATAGCAACAGCTCAGCCAACATCTCTCATCAACATAATTAAGCCATCCCCAATGGCAGCAACATAAGTTGTATTGACAGAAGTAGTAGTGGAGACAGAGCTTTAGAAATCTAAAGCCTGGACTGTCTGGGGTCCATCAGTTGGAGGCTGGAGACTTTAACTTTGCTTTCTCATCATGTATTTATCCCTATAAGAAATTATTAGGTTGGTGGCCAGAATGCAAATAATTAAATATACTCACTGGGGTATTGTTTCATCTCAGTATGATCATCTTTATCCTAGTTAAAGGCAATAGTTTTCTCTAGAGCAGTGATTATTATGTGACAAGGTGTGATTATTTTCCCCTGCAATATTTTCATTTGCTTTTTAGCATTTTTCCTAGGAAAATTTAAGAGACTGAAATTCCTCTGCACTTATTAGGGGCTTCTTATGACCCAGGAGTCACCAAACTCCTTTAATCATGGAGGGCTTATCTACACTTGTTGATGCAGACTAAAATTGTATGTGAATTTAAATGCAGTAGCTCTTCCTGAACAACTCCATGGGTTTGTCCACACTGGAGGCTCTGTTAAGTTGACCTAACAAGGTCGACTTTAAGTCGACTTAAATTCGACCTTGTTAAGTCAACGTAGAGAGTGCACATTGAAAACTCCTGTTGACTGCCTGCGTCCACACTGGCAGGTGCTAGGTCGATGGAGGAGTGATGTGTTGTGGGTAGCCCTGGGAGGGGGCCTGGAGGCCAATTAGGTCGACTTAAGGGCTTTCCCCGTCTACACTGGCTTAGGTCAACTTAATAAGGTCGACTTAAGCGTTAAATCAACCTTCAGAGGCAGTGTTATTAAGTCGACTTAAGAAAGTGCTTAAGTTGACTTAATAAAAGCCCAATGTGGACGCAGCAGTCTGTTGGTTGACTTAACCTTCCTTAAGTCGACCTAAGGCTCCAGTGTAGACGTACCCCATGACTGGACACTCTTATTCTGCAACAAGAGCACCTCGTTCCTGTTTAGCGTAGCCTATTAGGTTAAGTCCTTAGGCCTGGTATACACTTTAAGTTTAGGTTGACATAACTCTGTCATTCAAGGGTGCCTAAAAATCTATGTCCTTGAACGATGTAGTTATGCCAGCATAACCCGCAGGGTAGATTCTCCCATTGACATAGATACCATCTCTGAGAGGTGGCTTTCCTCCATGATGGAAGAACCTCTTCTGTCACTATATTAAGTGTGTGTCGTATGACAGCACAGCTGCTGTAGCATTTCTATTGTAGACATCCCCTCCTTTTCTCCCTTAGAACCATTGAGATCATCTAGTGATCAGAGTCACTTTCCATCGTTTGAGAGAGCAGAAGAAAGAATGGAAGCTGTGAACTAATGAGAACTTGATTCCTTAGTGCTCTCAAGCATCTGAGTCGCCCCATTCACGTCGAGAGATTTCCTTGCAGGCTTAAAGTTAAGCCTGTGATGAAGGGTTTTGCTGGGTCAGGTCCTGAGTGGGCAAGAGCAAACAACAGCCAGACTTTGGTAGATAGGCAACAGCAGAGGTTGCAGGCTGCACGCTGAAGTTTTGCCATGAGTTCTTTACAAAGCACAACCCTGGGGTGCTGATCCAAGATGCTACCTCGGGCTGTAGGGAGCCAGATTTCACCTCAATCTGCAAAAGCTCTCCTCCTGGGTGCCGCAGTTAGCAGCTTTGTCTTGTCCGGGGGGATAAGAAGTGCCAGTGAAGATACGCGTCTTCTTAGCTGGCTGCAGAACAAAACAATTCTTGTGCAGAAGGCAACATCTGTGAGGAGCTCAGCACCATGGCTGCACCAAGCTGTCTTAGGAGAGGAAAGATGGGCTTGTGTGTGTAGCACAGGGCCAAGAGGCGGGGGACCAGGCCTCTCTTTCTGTCTTTGCCATCGTTTTTCCATGTGCCATTGGGCAAGAAATTTATCCCCTTTTCAGAATGGGGGAAACTGGGGCACACAGTGGTTAATAATTCACTGATGGGGCACCATTTAATGAAATGCAATAAATAAAATGAAATACTTCCTACTGCATGGGGGGTTTTGTTAATGGAGACGCCTCACAGTGGTACGACCCAGGGGAGGGCACAGAAGGGCACAGTATTATTGTTATTTATTAACAACAAAGGAGTGTGGTGCCGTAGTTCAGCTGTCCACTCAGGATGGGGAATAGTTCTTCTGTAGTGTAACATTCATATGAGTGCAGAGGGCCAGTTTGCCACCTGAGTGGAGTTTACGTTCATGCACAGGGCCTTTCCTGGGCCATGTTGGCTATGTCTACGTGGCAGCAGGAACAAACCTCCCAGCTCGGGGAGACAGACATCCACTAGCAGGGTTCGGGCCAGCACCCTAAAAATAGAAGCATGGACGTTGCGGGCTGGGCTGAAGCTCTGGTTCTCAAGCATAGGGGCTTGGGTGGGCTTGACAGCCCAACCTCCAGCCTGAGCCATAACACCCACACTCCTATTTTTAGTGCGCTAGTGTGAGTCTGTCTACCTGGTCCACGAGGATTGCCCCTGCTGCAGTAAACTCATGCCCCGAGCAAGCGTTCTCCATACAACAGAGCACAGCAGATGGGAGCTTGGAATGGGAAGTCCTTGGGACTGGAGCATAACCCGTGAGGCCTCAACACCTGAAAAATATTGACTGTTTCTTTTTATAAGCTTTTATTCCAAACTCCTTGTGAAAGTCAACGTCTAAGCCTCAGACATCCAGGACGGAGGAAGCAAGGAAAGAGCCTGCTGCCAACAGCCTCGGTGGACCCAAGACATTTTTGTAATAACATCCAGATGGATCCACAGAAATCATTAGCATCTCAGGGAAGAAAAAAGTCAGCTGCAGGATAAATGAGATTCAAGTGGTTTAGGAAGGGCAGCTTGGAGGAGAAGCCTATTGCTGGGATTCCCAGGAGGCCAAGGCTGTGTCTGAAATATAAAACACTGTGGTAGGAGTGCTGCTTCCTAAGCAAAACCTGGAAGAAAAGTAGTACAGAATCCTGACAGCTTCCATTGGGAGCCAAAGTCTTGGCTGAGAGCACTTTTCTGGCTTGGAGTGATTTAGCAGAACTCCTTTTCCTACATCACTCCAGTGTTTTCTAATTTGCTGTGAACCTAACATCCACTTCTGTTTAGGAGTCAAGTTTTGGAGGATTTTTTGTTTTATTTTTTGTGGGGAAGGTTTTGGATCTGTGGATGTTTGATTCCCCTGTCAGCTTGCCCTCTCTACTCCCCAAAGAGAAAGGAAACAGTAGATTCTTGTTCCTGGGATGTAGGTTTCTTCAAGTAAATCACTTCTTTGGAGGGAGAGTCATAGCTTTTTCTAACCTTATTCAGCACTCACCCAAAGTCCTTGTTATCCTGATGCAATTTGATCACTCACATCCTGATTCAAAGGCTATTGAAGGCAATGGGAAGCCATTAACATCAGCAGGCTTTGAATCAGGCCCTGGAAGAGCAGTTAGAAGAAGCCATCTGAGTATTACTGCAGGAAACAGGATTCACTACACTGTTTTATGATGACGACAGAGGGACCTTGGGGAGGGGGAGGGAAGATAGATGGGGAGGAAAAGGAAGGTATTTTGCTCCATGTGTAACACATGCATAGAGTCCCAACCAAGTCAGAACACGTAGAGAAGGAGGAGGTGAATGACAGAAGATTCATATCCTGGAAATTCTACGATGTAAAGTCTGGGAATGCAGTGTGACAAATATGTTTATGTATACTGTTGCACACAATCTGCTTAATGTAGGAAGCAGAATTTCCTGCAACAAACAGTGCTAGCAAAGAAAGGAAAGGAATGAGAGCCAGGAATGGTCATGGAGTATTAAGCAGGCAAACCCATTTCAGAGGACCATCTCCTTCCACTGGGATTATAGAGACATTTAAGCCTTAGCTTCCGGATCTTCAGCACTGAGTGTCTTTGGAGGAGTGTAATGGATATTAGCAGAAACTCCTTCTTTCTTCCTCTATTGGCACTTAGAGCCAGAACATCTGAACACAAAGTGGCTGGTGAAATTGCCAAAGATATCCTCACTAGCCAGAACAAATTAGTACATGTGCTTAGAAATAGTGCTGTTTACACAAACTGCTAGGGCAAACTAACAAACAAAACCCTTCCAGTCTTTGGATATTTAGTTTAGTTGCATATTCTATTTTTGTCAGCTCCATGCAGTGGGAGTTTTTGTGCGGAATGCCTCATCTCTGCATCACTGCCGTGCAAATGTCAGAGGTGATGTGCTATTGTGGTGTACGTCTCTAAAGTTGGGGAAGGAGGGGCTTGTCTATTATATGCCCAGGAGCCTGAAAAGAGTATAAGAGGTGAATTGAAGGGTGAGGGCCTGCTTTCCCCTCCTGATCATGACCTTCTACCTGTAAATTAGACTCTCTCACACCCTCCTTCTGCTGATATGTAACTCACATCATCAGGTCTGAATTTCGCCCAAAAGCTTGGTCATACGGTTATTTAGTGCACTGCCCTTGTGTATCTGGAGTCCTGGCTTCAAATCCTGGAGCAAGTGAAAATGTGTTTGCTGTCCTTAAATTCATTCCAGTGTACACAGATCACAAAACTTCCCAGGGTTTGGCACAACTGATAATCACAGCTGCTGATCAGGTCGAGGTACAGTGCTAGAGCTGGGTGAGGAAGTAAAATCCCTATAGTAAACATGTCTTTAGTCACTGGTCTGAGACACTTCCTTTCATGACCAAATCTGTGACCTGCTGGATTTTTGAGTACAAGACAGGTTACCTTTGGTATTTAAAATTTTAGAGAAGAATTGGCTTCTAAGGGGCAGTATCAAGAAAGAGAACTATGAACTCATTAGCAACAGAGGAATTGTCTTGGGCACACGTAGCTCTTTTACAGGGTCTTTTTAAGGTAACTGGAAAGCCTGATTAGTGGCCTTCATGGGAGAAGGAAGGTATAGGCTGAATGTTCCCAGGAGGTTGACCAGAAATGCAGCGATGCAATTATGGAAGCAGAATGGCCCTGGGAAAACCAGACTCAGGACTAGTCTGCTTCTGAGAGGTACTGACCAACCTCTGAGCCTTTCCCAGTGGCTCCCACTGACGAATCAGGACCAGACTGCAGGTTTACAGATGTGGCTCTAACGGGCGTGGTTTTCAGAAGTGCTGACCACGCTATGCTCCCATTGGTATCAAGAGAAAGGTGATGAGCTATGGACATGAGGGCAATGCTGGCGATGCTTCTCAGAGAGACCTAGAAGGATGTGTTCATGCAGGATATAGATCTGAGAATCTGCCCAAGATGCCTGGCCCCCTGAGAAATGAATGCAAATTGCTCCCATGTTTCCCCCAAACAATGCCTCCCCAATCTGAGCCCTCTTTTTTGCATCATCATAACAATGATTAACAATTAATGATCATTTGAACGTGCTCAGCACCTTTCATCCAAGGAGCCAAAAGTGCTTTTAAAAAAGTAACTCAGCCTCCAAATTCACTTGGCAAGTTGCTAAACGGGCTCCAGTGTGTGTGTGAGGAAATGGAGAATAAAGTCTTAAAGGTGCACATCTCCCGCTCCCATTAAAGTCAGTCAGAGCTACGGAGGCTGAGCACCATTAAAAATCAGAACCTATGGCCCAGTATTAAGGACTCAACTCCTGTTGGTTGGGCCCTCGGTGACTTGCCTGAAAGCCATCCAGCAGGTTAGCGGCAGAACCTGTAAGGAATCCCTAGCTCTAAGAACTGTAGCCTCTCATAAAGTGATTTGCATTCATTTTCAGCAACAGAACATATTGTGACCCTTGCAGGAAATGCCCAGCAGCCAAATGTCTTGGTGACCTGGGTTAGTGACCACAAACTACTGTGCTGTAAGAATTGACCTACTGTTTCCCAGCTCAGTCCCACCAACTGTGATCTCTATGGTGTCTCCCTCTGTGTGTGTGTGCACGCATGTGTGCAGGGCTTCCGAAATGCCAACCACAGAAAAACAACGGAAACCCAAACTTTCCTTTTGCTTAGATTTCCATCGGCTCCCAGAACTAAATAACAGACTTATTTTGGACTCCCTTGCCTCAGTTGTTTTGTGGGTTTTAGGACCCTCTCTTAGTTCCATCTCCTGGATGTAAGCAGCTTTCTGGAGCTAAAAGAGAAGGGGAGAAAAAGGCCTTCACAATCAGTGGGAAGAATATGTCCTCTGTTCAGATCTCTCCTCCATTCTTGCCAGATGTTTAACATCACACCTCTCCCTGCCTTGTCCAGGCTCATCCACGCCTTGCCTTTTGTCTTTCTATTCTTCACTGTCCCTAGCAGACATCTGACAGTCACTCTTGACAGATCTTTTTGCTTAGGGGTGAGCTTTTTGGCAGAATTGCCTGCTACCTCCAATAAGTACCAATGTGGGCTTTTGCCATGCTATTGATGGCATTAAGTTTTGAGTGACAAGAGCAGCAGCCATGGATTCATGGTGCTGAGCATCATAATACAAGCCAATATTCCTAACTCAGCTCTGGAATGGGGGTGGGGAGGGTTCTGCTATGTCTCAGGTGGTACCGGCAAAATGGTTGTGCGTGTCATTAAAGAATGGATGGTAACAGAAGCAGCGTATCAAATGAAGTATACCCCAAGTTAAGGGGTTGTGATCAGCCAGTTGGGAAGGGCTGGATTAATGTACAGCTCTGCAAAACTCCAAAGTCTGATTCAGAATGCTTACGACTGCACCATTGTATTGACTAATCCTATTTCCTTTCCACTGCACTATTCCTTATTGTCTCCCTTTTCGTGCAAAGTGATGCTCGCGTTCCCACATTGCCTCTTCCTCCACACATCGTAATGATCTCTCCCAGGGATGGCTTTACTGTTACAGCTTCCCTTCACGCGTTCTTCTCTATTTCCCATTTTCCTTCAAGCTCCCTTACTCATTCCATTTACAAGCCGGATACAGACACATGTCCTTTTGATTTTCTTTCTTGCCTTTTGGCATCAGAGCTGGTGCTACAGCAAAGCCGAGAGAATGGATGTATGGTTTCCCTTTTCAGTCAGCCTGCTTCTTGCTATCCAGATCTGATAGGAGTGTTTCTGGTTATTGACTTCCTCCCTCTGATCAGATTTGCCTAGTGGATTTGTTGTTTGCGTGGGAGGCAGGGAGCATTTCCTTTTGAAAAGCAAGGGAAACAAATAGAAAGGGTGGCGAGGAGGAAGCCCTCTACTTATGCACCGGCAGCCTAAGTGCAGGTGCTAAACCTTGCAGTATAAATTTGGTCCTGCAGTAGCAACTTGCAGGAAGGTAGCACCCTCTTCTGGGCTAAGCCCTGAGGAGTCTTGCTTATTGAGAAAGAAGGTAAACACAACAACCCAACAAAGCTCATTCTCCTAGGCTGCAGCTCTGCCTCAGCACTGCCCCCTTCTGGATTTTCTGATCCCTTATTAACATTGACCCTGATCTGCAAACAGAAAAAAATATTCACTTGTACAGGTATGGAATAATGACCTACTTTGGAAGGGGAGCGGACTGTGTGTACAACAAGCAGAAACCAGGTGTCTGACAAGCCACGCCCCAGCCTGAACAAAGTCCCAAGTAGTTAGCTTGGTCAGCCAGTGTATGGTTATATGGTAATGTAAAGGGCCCTCCCCCCATCCCCAAAACTTGGTGTTGCCAATACCCCCTTGAAAATTGAACTAGGGACATGTGCAAAACTAACGGACCCTGCTGCACTGTGTCCCCTTCTCCATTGCCAAGCTAAAGAGCTGCCACAGGGAAGTTACTGGTTTCCATTTGGGTTGTTTGTCATTCAGCCCGCTTGAAATTCTCCCTGGGAACAGATGAGTTGGGCTAAATTCATCCCTAATGTAACTCCGGGGAAGTAAATGAAGTTCTGTGAGAGTGAATTTCACCTGTTCTGCCTCTCCATGGAAAAGTGACCGAGTTACTCTTCCATGGCATGTAGAAAGTCAAGTTGCTCAGCCATATAAGGGGTCCGTTCTCCTCTTAGCGTTCACATACACTGTGGCATGTAGCAAATGGAGAACACTGTCCCTCCCGTGTTTTGGGATGGAGCTCTGTGTGATTGAATGATACACAGACCTGCAACGGTCATGTCAGAGGGGGACCGTTGAATGAGAGCTGTAGGGCTCGTTTTATGTCCCGCACTTGTGCAAGAGCACAACAGAGAGTGAGGGGGAACATAGCAATTGGAAGGCCACTCTGTTCATTTCATGCATCCTCTGCTGGGGGGTCACAGTCTCTGCGCTCAGCTGAGTAAAGGGGAGCTGAGTGTCCCTGGGGAGAAGGGAGTGAATGCTGCCTCCTCTAAAGGGCAGGTAAAATGACTGTGCATTATATTATAGCATGAGGGGTGCAGATGATGCCACTCTTATAGGTTCCATCTGCATTCCCCTGCACTGCTGGGCAGTCAGTGCATGGTTCCATCAAATTCCTGGACCCTCACATGCACTGTGCGCTCCTTGCAGAGACTAGAGACAAAGAAGGCCCCTTAGCTCATGTAGCACTCCCCTCTGACGGGCAGGATCCAATCCCTGCGTGGAGGGCACCCTAAGTGTTACTGATACGGTGTTCAAATTGCCCCAGGGGATCAGGCTGTGTTATGAACTATCTACAGCATGGGGCTACATTTGCAAACACCATCTGCTAAATTTCATGTGCAAAAGCAGCTCCTGAGACACGGAGTCTTGTGAGTCGGAGGAGGACTTGGGGGACACCGCGTTCATTGCTTGACCAGCAGGTTCGATGTAGGAGTCAAGGTTAGAGACTTGTCCTGTGAAGTCAGATAACCCCTAACCGGCTCAGACCCTTGGAATCAAGGGACAGCTAAGGCAGAATAATTGGGAGACAAGGCAAAGAATAGCCTGGGAAATGGCCTGCTGCATGCTGCAAGAACTGGTGGGGGGGGGGGGGGAGATGCACCCTCAGTCCCTGCTGCCCTCTGCAGCCCCTTAGGCCATGTCATAGAGGGTAAGCTAGAAGCTGGGGGCCCCTGACTCCCACTTAGCAGCTGGGTGATGGCAGGGGGAGGGGTGGAAGTGGAAAAGTGTCTGTGATAGATCTAGTCGCAGTATAACCTTAATCCTCCCCTCCTTGCCGTCAGGAAGCTCTCACAAAAGCGGTGGAAAATATTCACTCCCCTTTGCCATATGCTGCTTTCCAGTCCCAAGGTAAAAATAAATAAAGAATCATTTGAAAGAAGGCTATTTCCTCCTCTGGCTCGCTGTAGCCTCAAGCTGATCCGTGGGGGCAGGGGAGAACAGCAGAGGCTCTGTCACTTCCATCCCCTGCGAGACTGACACACACTTGTCAGCTTGGTTTATGGTAATAGCATCCTGCTCAGGTTCTTGCTGAGCCTCCAAATGCTCTCATTCCAAAGGAAGCCATCTCCTTGATTCCTCCCTCCCGCCCCACACAGCTAATAGCTACCTTCCTGCCCCTGCCCCCTCAGTCAGGACAGGAGTGACTTCCAAAATCACTTTGAATTGGTTTCAAGTATTAGTGTTCAGGGTGGGCTACATGGCCCCTGTGCTTGCTGAAGGGGAAGGTTTTAAAGTAAAATATCTTTTTGCTGCAAATGGCTTATGAGGTAGGAGATCAAATAAAGATGATTCAGAGCCATTCTTCTGCTCTCCACAGGCAAACTCTTCCTCGTTCTCTTCTCCACACATGCCTTCCGTCTGCTTATTTACAGCATGTGCTTCCTAGAGATGAGGGCTGGTTCAGGAAAAATACGATTGTCTGCCAAACTTTCCCCCTTTTTTTGGAATCGATCTTTTTACAGGCTCTGAACTGTTCTTCCAAGCTCTTTGTCTGTTCCAGCTTCCTCTAGTAACAGCCATATTTGCACTTGTTGCTTTTATCTGCATATCTCCAAAGTAGGCCGGAACCGTCCTCCCCATTGCCCAGGTAGGGTAATTGAGAAGCAGAGAGGTGAGTTTCCCAAGGTTGTAGAGTGAGTCAGTGGCAGAGCTAGGAATGTCCCTTACTTGAAGTTCCAGTTCAGAGCCTTGACTGCCAGCCCACACTGCCTACTACTGTAATTGCTGAAATACCGTGACTGAGGCTGTGCTCAAAGATTCGGAGTCATTACCTGAAGCAGGAGTAGCAAAAAGGCATCCTAGCAAACCTTTTCCTGGGAGCTGGGATGGGGTGACCACTCGAGTGATTTTACCTTATGTTGTAGCTTGAACGTGAGCTCCCTGCAAACCCGTGCTATTAAAAACCGAGCTCCCCCACTGTGGGATTACTTGCAGTTTAAAGACCTCAGTGTGCCTGAATTACAGTGAGTTTAAAGTGGGATTTTCTCCCACGAAAGCTCATTCAATAAATAAATCTGTTAATCTTCAAAAGTGCCACCGGACTCTGTGAATTTAAAGAAGGTGACATTTTGATTTGTTATCTAAAGGAGCTAACAAAGAAGAGTAAAAAAAATCCCCCTCATTTTATCCTGACCCAGCCTCATCCTTCCTGCACTGATGGTTTGTCCACGCAGCAGTCCTGGCGGGGAAGGCGAGAGCTTGCAGCACCTGTAGGCATACCCAGGCTAACTTTAATCTAGCTAGCTCAGATACTGAGAGCAGGGAAGTGCCAGTAACACAGACTTCAGCACAGCCTGTACAAGCCTGCCTGGACCTGGGTCGTATTTGTGCAGCTAGGGTGATGCTGTCAGGACAGACCCAGATGGGTTGCGCCCCAGAATTGTCATGTCTGTGTACTCCAAGAGCTATGCGGTGTCCAGTTGATGTGACCAGAGAGGGTTAAGCATGATGAATTCAATGAGAATATGCCTGTTACAAGAGGGTGCATTGCTCTTTCGAGGTTGCCTATTTGTGGGTGAGGGACCAGTGGCCTCTACAGTTAAACAGATTCTCATGATCAGCATGTGATGCACCTGCTGGTGAAACCCAGCCCTGAGTCCTAAAGCCTAAACAGCACCTTACCTTTCATGGGCATGGTCTCGTTCTAAGTAGGGAACATATGGGAGCCATTAGCCCCAGATTTACATTCTTTCCGAAAAAAATGGCAGCACGTCAAAAAGTTTGTTTATTTAATGTAAAGTGCAATATTTTAAAAAATAGCTTTAGCCCTGGCAGTGCCCTAGTGTGTGTGACTTTTTCATGCCCATCTTCCTCAAGCAGGATAAACATTTCACAGGAACTGGCAGCAGGCTTTTAAAGCTCCAAAGAGGAGCCATGGGTCAACCAGACTAGGGAGCGAATGAGACGTAAATCCCTCTGCCAGTTCTCTGATCACCTTGGCTGGTGGCTTATTGCTTGAAGTTGTTGTATGTTTGGCTCACTCCATGCAACATTTTTGATCTAATTGATGGTGCTTCTGCCAAAGATAGCTTTGTTGGAATATGATGAGATGCTCCCCCCCATATTTACCCCCCAAAACGGGTGCTGGAACTAGGGAAGCTGGAGGTGCAGGAGCACCCTGGGCTTGAAACGGTTTCCATCATTACTGGGATTACAATTTTGTTCAATGGCTATAAAAACTGCCCCAATGTCACTTCTTGAAGGGTTAACGTAGACTGAAAAGGGTGCTAATTAACCCAACAGGCCACAGCAGAAGGGAATCAGGTGGCTGAATAATCCCCACAATGAGTAAGGGACTCCTGCTGAGGGGGAAGAGCTGGGCTGGGTCTATGAAGATAGGATAGTAGAAGCAATAGGTGCTTGTGGGAAACAGTTTCCAGTTACTCCCTGAGGGAAGGGAGGAATGTCTGGAGGAGGCCAAGATATATAGTTTGCAGTTGTTTTTTAGGAGGAGAGAGTGATGAAACTGGCAAACCTAGAGGGGGAGAGTGTCAGATAGGGAAAGGCAGTAAAGTCCAGGAAGAAACAAAGCTTGACTGCTGAGATTCCTTGAGCCAGGCTCCAGAGTAGAGGGTGGGTCTGCCAGCCCCTGTGCAGTACTGAATGGGAAGACTATCCAGTATTGCTGAGGGGAGATGTTGGTATCCTGGAAGAGGAAAATGTGAATAGTGACTTGGCCAGAGGGTAGGGTGACCATGTAGCAAGTTAAAAAAATTAGGACAGAGGGTGGGGGATGATTAGGTGTCCATGGAAGAAAAAAACCTTGAATATTGGGACTGCTGATTACCCTCCCAGTGGGCCAAGTTACAGAGAGGTGGCTGGAGTAAGAGAGATGCTGCAGACCTGGAGTGAGAGGTAAAGAGATGGCATGTGACTGGGGAAGGGCACCAATCTCATGGACTAGTCTGCCCAGTGAGCAGGAGATGGTGCTAACCCACCAGTGAGCGAAGCACCTCCATCAGATGGAGTCTTTGGATTCTTCTTTTTCCACCTATGATCTTCTGGTGAATTTAGTGGTTTTGAAGACAGAGATGTGATTAGCGCTGTCTCAGACAGGGCTGAGTTGTTCTGGTAGTTTCTTCCTCATACACCCCCAATCCTCATCTGAATCCCTCCATCAGCTCTAGGGCTGGGCTTTTCCTGAATAGAGGTTCCCAGTTGTGCTAAATCACATGCTCTGAAAATGTGTAAAAATTCCCTTCTGGGGAGTAGTGGACAGGTCAGGGTGGAAGCAGGGAGGACAGAAACCGTGTGTGAGCGAGGCAGAGCATCAAAACTCTTCCCCAGTAAAGACCTTTCCAATAACACTTGGCACCTTCCTCAAGTAATATAGTGAATGTGAATCCAAAGAGAATAAATGATCCCCTGCAACTAGCTCTTCAAAATGAGCCAGGTCCTGGGATAACTAACTGTTTCTCCTGGTCACCTTTGTCCCCTTCACACTCTGCTTGCAAATCAACTTTCCTCCTATCTCCAAGCTGTTTGAAGTCCAGGCCCCTACCACCCCACTGTCCTACCTGCTCCAAGCTCCTCAGCCTGGTTATTCTCCTTAACTGCCTGTAGAGGTTCATATACTACAGAAGATATGAGTTCATCCCTGCTTGTAACTGAGCAGCAAAGCCATCTGGGGACCATTATGTGCTGCTTCAGGAGGCCGCAAGCAATGAATGGGGAAATAAACTGGTCTGGGAAAGCTGCATTGTTAATGCCTCTTTATGCCTTCTCTAGAAATGTCTTATGTCTATTCGAGTGTGAGCAAACATAAGCCTTGATTATGGTTGGGAGGAGAGGCAGAAGTCCCTCATGCTAGGTGGGGGAAAAAGGAATTGTCATTATGGTGAATAGTTGACACATGATCAGTGGGGTGGTGCTGGCATCCCAGTTCATCATTGTGAAAGTTGGATGTAAAGAAATAAAATGGTCCCAAAGGCTAATGTTACACCTGCAAAACACATTAGGTCTTTATATACTGCTCAGATATCTTTCACAGATAATTCTGGGGCTGGCTGAGACCCTAGATCTCCTTGGGAATCAGTTGCTGGTTTTCCCTTTATGCTCAGGCAGTTGGATTTCTTTGTTTCTATAATGTGTTTCAAAGGAGTTAAGAGCTTATAACTTGGACCTTTTCAGTCACACAGGGTAATGGGAACTGGTGTAGAGTCTGTCATCAAAAAGAGTTTGACTGGAATCTGGTCCTTGCTAGTTCCTTCTGTACCCCAGGAGTTCTACAGCATTTTACATAGCAGTGAGTTAGGTAGGGGAGCTCAGGGACTGCTACATTTATCTGTGCAATCACTATGAATTGCCACAGCTGGCATACAATCTCCTTTGATGGGGCCTCTTTGGAGAGAGAGTTTGTCAGCTAAGACACCAAGGTTATAATCCGACACAATTTCAATAAAACGTCCTGGCATCTTTCTGTCACCCAGGCAGTCACCAGAGCTGGATTTCACATTGGACCACAAACCAGTATGGCCATGATCATGCTACATACTCCCTTCCACCCCCCATTTATGGGAGTGTTGGAGGGGTGGGGGCAGAAATGACTGCTTAATGTGAAATAACCATCCCCGTATGACATGGAATAAACCCCAAACTCTTCTCTTAGATATACTGCTTCTTCCCTTAAGTCAAGTTGAGAATGCCCAAGTCTGGGGTTTGGTAAGTGTCTTCTAATCCCTCTTTCACTTTGGTTTGTTTACTCCACAAACCCCACTCCCATCTATTCAATGATTAACCTGCCTTGCAAGTCAGGGTCCCAATTGGGTGGGAGTTTTAACTCCCTTATCTTACTGAGAGACTCTGCTGCATCCTGGGGAATCAGTCAAAACCTGCTCTGTTTCCTGGTTCAAAGAGCTGTTATAGGCTTCAAACGATCTTCCTCATCCTATGCTGCTGTTGCTTGGCTCAGGCTTTTTTCATGGATGCCTGGGAATCTGCTCCTATTGAATTCCACAACATCCCTAAGCGACAGTGTGTCTGAGGGATTTGAATGTACACTTCTTTCCTGTGATAGACTTCAGAATCCTTTTGTCTCCTCCAGCTCTGTTCCACTTGCTTCCATTTGCTATCCGGAAGGATCTTTTAAGTGTAATAATAATGTATTAACTCATAAAAGCTTTCTTTTTTTTCATATTGCCTCTTGCACTGAGGACATTTTTCTCTGAACTGTTTGTAACTTCAGACCAAAATATCATCCTTGCTGGTTCATCCAACTGGAGTAATTACTGTAACTTGCTTGAGGATTATTTCTCAGGCAAAGTGTTGATGTTTTTCCCCAGTTGGGTATCAGGTATATATTTTGGGCTTCATGTGTCTAATGAAAGGAATGCCCTGAGGTTAAAGAGGTGTTGGAAGACTGCAGAACTAAATCTAATATTACAAGTTCCAGCTTTCCTATTTCATTAGAAATCTCAATCTCTAATCCAATATGTAAATCCATATTCTAGTTGAGTGATAACCCAGCCCTATGAGGGGAAAAATTAACAACATATTTGTTAGGGAAGATGCTTCTCTCATTCACCATCCACAGCTTGAATCCATGTCTTTGCTGCTATAAAATTCCAAAGGGGTAGCCGTGTTAGTCTATTGTAGAAAGACAACAGAGTCCTGTGGCACTTTTAAAGACTAACAGATTTATTTATCGCATGAGCTTTCGTGGGAGAAAATCCCACTTCGTCAGACGCTTTGAAGATAGGAAAGCTTCAAAGCGTCTGACGAAGTGGGATTTTCTCCCACGAAAGCTCATGCGATAAATAAATCTGTTAGTCTTTAAAAGTGCCACAGGACTCTGTTGTCTTTACTGGCTAAGTCGACTTTATTAAGTCAATTTTAGCCAGTGTGGACGTAGATTAGCCCTAAATCGACTTTAAGTCGACTTAAAGGGCTCCAGGGCTCCCCCACTGCCCTCCCTGCCAGGGTGGCTGGCATAACCAGAGCCTGATGTGCCCCCCCACAGGGCAGGACACATCCCTGCCCACCCTGCCCCTATGCCCTGCCCGGGTCCCTGTCCTGCTCAGCCCCCCTTGTACCCAGGTACAATGGGGCAAAGGCTGAGCCCCCTGGCACTTGGCAAGGGATGCCCCCCCTGCCACAGTGGACCAGTCCCCAGGTCTACTTAGCCCTTAGAAGTTGACTTAGGCATCCAGTCTGGACTCTCTAGGTCGATTTGGCAAGGTCCTCTTGAAATCAACTTAATTTTTGAGTGTAGACATGCTAAGTCGACTTAAATTAACAAGGGTAGAAATAGCCCAAGATATTGCAGAAGAAAAAGACGCATTGGGTCATTCGTGCCTTCCCCACGGCTGGTCTGTAGTAAAAGAACATTGTTGTTCTGAACACATTTCAATGAAGTAACTGGGGAATTATCATCCTAACGAAGGTCCAAACTAGGGATCGTCTCTGACTGCTTGGTTCAGAACCTGGCTTAGAACACGCCAAAGTTCAGCGACATTGAGACCTACGGCTTTCGTGGGATCAGTTGTTATCGAGACAAGTCCCATTGGAAAATTCAGAGCTGAATGCAGGCACAGATGTTGATCAACCCTGGTCAGACCCCACTCCGGTCAGAAATGAACTTTGTTTCTTTGCTCCTGTTCTAGTGCCCAGAATAAAAGACAGCCTACACCGGCTTTAGGTTACAGGTGTACTTCATTTTCCTATGTCAATACCACAAAAGTAATACAGCTTTTGGGTATCTCACTGATCTGAGACAATTATATGAAGGCCAACATCAGGCAGCTGCTAGTAGCTAAATTCAATTTTGTCTCCTATGAAATACAGATTTCATAAGATGCGCCAAGGCTGAGCCAAGCTGTTTCAATTTTCTTAATTTAATTTTGAAAAAAAAATGTGTGCTTCATCAGCTGGTCTGGCTTCTCACCCTTGTGAACTTTAGTTTCCATCTGCTGTACCCAAACTAATTGCTCCAGACACAAAGTACTTTATACAGAACTTCATTAAAAGCTGTGACGACGTGTGAAAACAATAGGTCAAATTCTGCCGTCAGTGTAAATCTGGAATAAACCCTTTTCCTTCAGTGGCATTACTCCGGATTCACAGTGGTGAAACTGAAATACGAATTGACCCGTACTGCTCGTTTTGTGCCAAATCACATATAAACATTTTATAAATTGTGACCTGCCGCGACATCAGATCCTTTATATGTATAAATATCTATATGAGAAATAGAATAACCGTTGTAAACATGTAACACAGGCACCGTGAAGCTAAGCGTTAAGGGCTATAAACTACCCGTGTGATGTGCTGTTGAGTTTGCATGTCCTGCACCTTTAGAACCAGCAAAGAAGAAATTAGCATGTTGTTGTAGGTCATGGGTGGTTTTTGAAGGGCAGTGTCT
This sequence comes from Pelusios castaneus, assembly GCA_007922175.1. Taxonomy (NCBI): domain Eukaryota; kingdom Metazoa; phylum Chordata; order Testudines; family Pelomedusidae; genus Pelusios; species Pelusios castaneus. The sequence goes on from VOCT01072080.1 coordinate 26,788, forward strand.
CATCACATTGGCCAGATGTTGAAATGTAAAACCAGCAGAAGAACTAGGGTTTATAGCTTTAGCCCAACTCTACATCACGAGAAATTGCAATTGCTAAAAACATCATAAGTAATATTCAGATGTCTCCAAACCGAGACTATCCAGCTCCTGGCAAGAGGTCGGAGGTCTTTTCACTGACTTTCCACTTAAAGCTGAAGAATTTGAGGTGATTTACTATACCGCTTTCCATCACAGTAGGGATGTTAACCCTCATGTCCTCGCCCAAACTCTTCCTACCTAGATGGCTGTGTTGCTTCGATTGAATTGTTTTCTTGGAGGTTTTTCCTAAAACCATTGTGCTGTATGATGTGATGTTTTTCCTGCATGGGTGTTGTAAAACACCTCAGGGTTGGATGAAGTGACTCCTGTACAATGGGGCAGATTAGCCCACTTTTGTCTAACGGAAAATTCTTACACCTTCCTCAGAAGTGTTTAGAGCTGGGCCTTGTCAGAGAAACCATGTGTACTGGGAGGCCCATGGGCTGATCCAGTCGGGCAATTCTTACGTCTTTGTGTCCAGTATAAAATGGATTCATGAGGAGGTGGGACTCAATTGTGGTACCACAGATTTATCTCGTCTGTAATTCTCTAACACACCCAGATCGTTTTGCAAGAATCTGTATAAATTGATGAAGAATGGATTTTAAGCTGTGTTAGAAGATTTGCAAAACATTTACAAACAGGGAAACTTCTGGAACATTTAAAATAAATTGTTCCATTAAAATGTATTTATTAATTTCACATTACAGTAGAAATTGTAACACACAATGAGATAGATTCCCAACAGCAAGATCAACGAGTGTGGGTGGGATATCCTGGCTCCATGGAAGTCATTGGGAGTTTCCCCGATGGCTTCAGTGGGCTCAGACCTTCGCTGTGGGTGTCTAGAGATGTTTCATTGCATTCTTAACTTGCTTGGGTCTGATACTTTACACCACAGAGCACTGCTTCACGAGGAAGGGAAAAAGAACTTGATGATGGGTTGGAAGAATTCAGATCTCGAAGTGCAAGTGTCTGACTCCGATTCTGAGACACAGGAGAGAAATCCAGAAAGAACTTCGTCAGTGACTACGATTTTCTTAGCCCTTGAAGCAGGAGACTGTAACTTAAGTGTTGAGTGCTTGATACTAAGTGCTCCGATTCCAAGGGCCAAATTCTGCCCTCAGTTTAGTGCAAAGCTAGAGTGATGCCTATGACCAGGGAGTCATAGAAGGCACTGCAGAGCTGGTTTCAGTTCTTTGCCCCGAATAATCAGCTCAGCCACTCGGAAGCAAGTAGATAGGATTCTGTCCTCTCTGCACACCCATCCAGTGCTACGTTTACTGGGCTCACGTCAAGGCAAATCCAATGCAAGAATTTATAGTGCAGAGCCATGTAAAATCCCAGCTGTTTTCTTTCCCCTTTTTTCAGGAGTAAGGCCTGAGATGTGGCCTTTAAATCTTTGGAGGTTCATCACTCAGCTCATTTATAGTACAGTGAGGAAAGCCACATACCAGACAAGATGGATGAGACAATAAATGTTGCCAATTTACATTCCAAAGAGGAGTAATTTACTGAACACTTAAGGCTCTGAATAAACTCCATAAAGTAATCTTTTTATTTTAATCCATGTTTTTGGAGCACAGATAAGGTGCAAATTTATCCAGGCTCACTCCAGAAGATTAAGGCAAATAGTGTGAGTTACATTTAATTCTATTAATCTTTCCAGCAAACCCCTAAATCATGTCATCAATCTATTTGATTCCATGGGCATAATCCTTTACATGTGGCTGCCCAGCACAATAAGACAGGGAGCTTCACAGCTGCATTCAAGGGAAATAAATTTAATTATAAACACCTCACAGAGTTAGAATCTGGAATTCAGTGTCTTCTCAGTTTTCCAGATGAGAATACTATCAAACTTTTATAGGAAAGGAGGCTCTGCCCTAAATTTGTAGATATTGGCCAGCACATTAATTAAGGAAAGCAAAAACTACAGCTTTTAACCAGCTTTTAAAATTAAAGGTACTTAACTCTTACAGTGGAACTATTCTGGGTGCAGATCCGGAGCTATATTTGTTTTTAATCCATCTAATGATCGAGGGAGAAATGTAAATAGCTATCTGGTTTAGAGAGCGAATATACCACAGGCAAATCATCAAGGCCGACTAACCAGGATATCAGGAAAATCTCTTTTGTTGCAGAGGCAGTCCTGAAATTCTCCTTTGAAAAATCCATGTGTCTGTTTCTCCTCATCCATTTGCTAATGACTCTGACAGAGGTCCACCGGTGCAGTATAGCAGCGCACAGTGTGAGAGAGGAGAATTGGGTACTTTGTGTCTTCTTAGTTGTTAGGCTAGCAATCTGGCGCTTCCTAACCACCCAGCTTTCACAGGGTGTCTTCTAAGGTTTGTAATTCATGGTGCATGTCGCAAACCCTGTTAGCATAGAGCTGCGTTTCAGTGTGTTCAGAGCTTTGAAGAAGTTTATAAGCTAAATCCTGCTGTCCTTTAGGTGGCTACAGTTCCTCCTGAAAGCCATGAAGGCTTTGTTCATGTAACAGAGGATGGACTTCTGCTCTTTAAATTGAACATTCCTGCTAGAAAACATGGAAGAATAACAAGATGGGGAAAATTATGAGGTGACCCAAGAGTTTGATTTTAGTTGGCTGACTACAAATAACTCTGAAAAAATAAAGATAACACATACAGATGATATTTACATTTAAATATACTGAAATGGGAACCACAGCCTGACCATATAGATGAACAATGATGAAAATTGCCCCATGGCCCAGAAATTCAGCCTCTCATTATGGTATTTACTTAGTCAAAGAAAGTCCCTTTTGGCACCAGAGTCCACACTGG
>VOCT01072082.1:0-11778 GCA_007922175.1 Pelusios castaneus
CCCCCAGAGAAAAGGGACACACAAGCTGGGTGAAGAGTACAGCTGTATTTTGGAAATGCTGCCTCTTTGTCTGGGGGTGGGGAGCTTCTCCGTAAAGCAGAAAGGACCCAAAATTAAGAAATAAACAGATGAACAGACAGGCTTCATCCTCCCTCCTGCTTTACAAGGCTTTGCCACAGCTCTCCAGCCACTTCAACAAGCATCGCCCACCTCCCCACAACCCAGATCTGCACATAAGAAATCAAAAGTGTTGGTATTATTTATATATATGTGTTCCAGTCATTCCTAGAGACGCAACCTGGTGGCTCAGCCTGGACAGAGTTACCAGAGATAATGCATGGCCCAAGAGAGTGCTGGCTAAATGGGCAAGCCATGTTAGGGGTGTGTGGATGGAAGGGGAAGCCAATAGAACCAAATGGACAAGCCAGGTTTTGGGTGGGTGAGTAGAGGGGAAGAACTGTAACATGCTAGCAGAGCGATCAGAATGCTGAAACACCTTTGGCTATGTCTACACTAGAAAAAGTTAGGTCGACTTTGTTAAATCGACTGAATAAGATTGACTTTAAGTTGACTTAAAGTTGACCTTATTAAGTCGACTTAACAAAGTGGTTACCCTGAACGGGGAGTCGACCTAACTAATAATGTCGACTTAAGGGTTAATCCATGTCCACATTGTGCTTAAGTCGACCTAAGGAGTTGACTTAAGGGTTAGGTTGACCTAACGGGTGATTCTTACTAAGTCAACCTAAGCTTTCATTAAGTCAACTTAATGAAAGTCCAGTGTGGACGGGGAGTGATTTAGGTTGACTTAAGGCTACTTAAGTCGACCTAAATTGCCAGTGTAGACATAGCCTTTGTTAGCTCCACAGTTTATTCTCTCTCTGTCCCTGTCTGGGGGTGCACAGGTGTTGTTACTTCCGTGAATTGATACATAACGTCACTGAGCAATAAATTCACCCCTCAGGCTACTCCCTGGGCATCATGTAAACCCAGCTGCTCCCCCTGGTCCTGTTGATGAGAAATACAGTGAGCAATTGAGCACTGATTGGGTTCAAGGCCACTGAGCGTTACAGCAGCTATTGACATACAAGCTGCAGTGCACAAGTGTTAGTTTCCAGCCCTCTGCTGGGCACCAATGGATGTTTTAGGCCAGATCTCTCTTTCCCCAGGGTGTGCTTGTGTTCGAATTCCAGCCCCTAAAAGTCGGGGAGATCAGCGGACGCCTGGTGCTCCAGAGCAGCGACTTGGGCACTTTTCAGTACGACCTCAACCTGAAAGCTATCGCAGCTAGGCCAGAGAAGCCACTGTACTTCCGAGCCATGCTGGGCAGCAGCCAGAGTATAGCCACCAAGTTCATTAACTACACCCGGCAGAAAACGGAGTACACCTGCAAGGTGAGCAGGGTCCAGGGGCACAAATATACAAAAGTCTACCCACCCCTCAGCCCTCCTAAGCAGTCCCTTCACCGCCACTCTGCCCTTCCCGAGCTAGGCCAGCACAGGTGGGGGAGGCCATGGAGTGTCACTGGCCTTGCCACTGACTTCACCCCAAAGCTGAGCCGTCTGCAGGGCCCACCTTCCCCTATGTGGTCAATTGGCCTTTAGCAGAGCCGCCACCACAGTGTTCAGGCATTGGGGGGCAAGTGGACAGAGCACTGAAATGGCTTTGGTATGTTCTCGGTTCAGCCACTGGACTGATGGATAACTAGGCAAGTCATGTTGCTACTCTGTGCCTCAGTTTCCCCACCTGTAAAAGAGGTTGATGCTCCTGTTCTCCTTGGTAAAGCCCTGTGAGCTCTGTTGCTGTGCTAGACGAGGACAGCTGTTCCTGCTGTTAATCTAAAGTGCAGATACCCCTTTTCTGGCACCATTAGCCATGGCACGTTCCCACTGGAGACACCAGAAGGAGATTAAAGCACAGAGTTTATGCCAGCCCTGGAGCCAAACTTCCCCAGATGTTCAGCAGAGTGGGGGAAAGCTGGCATTCAGCTTTGGGATTCCTTGTGAGCATGGAAAGGCCCCAGGCGAAGGGGGCTGTAATATACATTTCATTTAGAAACCAGTAAAAATTCATCTTTGTGTTCTGTTCAGGACCCTCCCAATGCTAAGTTACACTGATGCCCCAATGTTGCTCCTGGTTCTGAGCTCTAGGGCACAACAGACCTTTGGAAACGCAGGCTAAAGTGCCTTCTGTAAACCAATGGCACCTTTTCTCCCCACTGCAGATTGACTCTTCAGATTTCCACACGGACAAAATCATCAATGCTGCCCCAGGCTCTCAGGGGGGCACAGAGGTCAGTGTGGACATAACCTACGAACCCTGCCAGCTGGGTGAATCGAGAGCAACTCTTGTCTTGTCTTCACCCATCGGAGGAGAATACAGCATCCCGCTCTTTGGTGTGTCAGTACCTCCCAAGCCTCAGGGTCCCTTTCAGATCAAGGCTGGTTCCAGCACAGCCATTCCCTTCAAGAACGTGTTCCTGCAGCACACAGCCTTCACCTACAACGTGGAGAACCCAGCGTTTACCATAAAGGCCACTGAGACCATACGCTCCAAGAAGAACATCTTCATCACTGTCTGTTTTGAAGGGAACCCCACTGGCAGCAAGATGCCTGTCACCAGCAAGTTGGTCGTCTCCTGTGCTCGAGCATCAGGCATGGGTGCAGGCATTTCCTGGGTTTATTACCTAAAGGGCATAACCCCTGAGAAGTGACCGACGGGCATGTCTGCAGAGCAGCACTCTCCCAGGTCCCATACATTCTTCAGCAGCTGGGCATTTTCCCCGCTTTGAGCCAATCACAACATCAAGCGCAGTCATGCACCTCCTGTGATCTGAATCGGACTGTTCTTCATATCCCTCCCCATCTCGGTACAGAATGGGCTCTCTCTACAACACAGCTGTGCACCAGCAATGAGGAGCAGTGCTGGCACATCTTCTCCACTGGTTTTGCCAGGACAGAAAATATTGCAAGCCTATTGAAAGGCATGGCAGAACTGGGCACCAGAGCAAGTACAAAACCACCCAACTGTACACAAGAAGGGCTGTCTCGTTTGTTATGTGGATACAGCTGTTGAAAACTCCCAGAGAGCACACTAGGAAATCTCATTATTACTTAAGTGACTGGCAGTCATGTCATTGCTCTGCTTCTGTTACAGTCACTGAGCTATTAGTCACATTCTCTGATATAAAAAGGAGCAGGAGATCAGTGATGTTTCCAGCTCTCTCTGTGTGTGGTCTTACTGCATGTGGCCAATTTATCATCCCTCAGTTGATAACCACCAATGGAATTGCTTTACTATTGTCTTCACAGGACAAACGAACCTGCCTGAAGGAGAATTCATTTCCTGTGGATTTATTAAAAATGTCTTGTGTACAAACCACCAGCAACTTGACCAAGTCAGTGACATGGCCGCCCATCGCAAACAGGCACTGCAGACTTTGCTGTGTTTGAAGGAATTGCCCCAAAGGTGCTGCAGCTTTCCCCAATAGAGCAGAGGAGAATCCATGAAAGCATTCACATTGTACCTCAGGACCAGGATGGACTCCATCATCTCACCCTCTGGGATCAAAAACTTGGGCAACTGTCAGCATGGTGTTTTTGACCTGGTTTGTTTGTTTGCTGTATGAAAATGTGTCTTGGAATAAAGATAATTAAGCAAACACAGAGATTCTGGGTGATATGATAGGATGGATCTGGTTAATGTGATAGTATCTGTTGACTGGAACTTCATTGCTAGCAAACTCCCTGCCTCTGGACACGGGAAAATTGGGATGAAAAAAGAATCCAGAGAAGTTGGAGGTTTCATGACTCTCTAGAGAGGAGTCAAAAGTGCAATGCAATGGGCTGCACACTGAGCTGGGAGCCAGGAGCTTGAGTTCTAATCCCAGTGCTAATCCCCTCCAAGGACCCTGGCAAGTTGTAGGGCCAGATTTGTAATGGTCTTTAGGCATCTTAGAGGTGCAAATAGGAATCTAGTAGGGTTTTCAAATGCACCTAGGTACCTAACTCCCACAAGCCTGATTCTGCTCCCCAAGCTCTTGTTTTGTGTCTGTTTCTCCAGCTATGAAATGAGGAGACTACTGCTCTAAAGATGCCATCCACTGGGATTCACACTGTGACCTCTGCTCCAGAAGATGAGCCAAATGTGACATGTGAAGCTTTTTGGTCTGTGGAGGCAGCCATAGTGGAATGGTGTGTGAAGCAGCAGTCCCCTGGGAGCAGTTCACACCACCCTTCTGCCTGAGGTAGAGATGGAATCTTGGCAGAAGCTGCATCTTCATGAGCCTTGTGTCCTCACTAGTGCTGTGTGCATGCTAGCTCTTCTGGGCTCACAGTCCATGGCTCTTCATGCTGCAATGTCCTGAGCCTCTGTGAGTCTTTCCTCGTGCATTGTGGAAAGCTTGCTTCTCCTTCTGGGCACAGGGAGGAATCGTGTGAGGGACGGGCACTGGAGCACTTTCAGCACTCGTGATTTAGCTTGTGTCTTTGTTGAACAATGAGTGGGTTAGCAGCCTGAGGAAAGCCCCTGGACTCTAACCTCCAAGCCTGGACAGAGCAGCTAGCCTGGCTTGGCAGCATCACTAAAGTCAGGTGGGGAGGTTTGTGTGTGTGGCTAGGGAGGGGACTCGGGCAACACCTTGATAAGAGCCTGGACTAAATCTGCAGTAAAGACATTCCACCCGCCCCTGCCAATTGTCCAATGGTTGGTTTAGGTGTCTTCTATCTTCTGCTTTGGCCTGGTGTTTCTGCACTCAATGTCCAGCAGTAGAGATGACAAAAGAAAGAGAAGTGGACATCAAACTGTCAGCACTTGATTAACTGGAGCAAGAGAAAAGTGAGAAGACAAGAAATCCAGGGCCCAGTGGAGGGACAGTCTAGAAACGGAAGGAGAAAGGAACAAGAAACAAGCATGGAGAGGGAGAGACTGCTGTTAGGAGAAAGAGCGGGCTTTGACCGCTTGTATTTGTGGCAACTCAGCATCTATTGTCTAGGATTAGCGCAGTCCCCAGGACTGATGCAGGTTCCTGGCACATACCATTGCCAAGCCCAGGTTTCCACCCAGCATCCTCCTAGTGTTGTGGTTGCTCTAAGAGTCCCCATTAACATGGAAGCATCTCTCTTTGCACCTGAGCTGAGGAAGCAGCTATCTAGCTCTTCAATCTGTTCCCTGCCTCACACAGCCTTATCACTTGTGTCAAAGGACTGATCTCTCTGCTTTAATGCAGGCTGATGACACCCGCCTTTTTTCAGTTTCCAGAGATGTTAGCTGTGATCATGTACCTGTGCTTCAAAGGTATTGAGTGGAAACTTTCCCTTAAATTGGATCATATTTTCTCCTTCATCATCATATCTGAGGCATTACAGAATTCAATTCACCTGAAAAAAGTAAAACTTCATAGCTTAACAAACAGTCTGGTGCCACTTTTAAATTCTAACAAATGTATTTATCGCATGAGCTTTCGTGGGAGGAAAAACCCCACTTCATCATAGCTTAGTTACTGAAGTACCTGCTGGATATCAAGCATTATTATATACAGGAAGAAAAACCAGACCCAAGCCTGTGGCCTCAAAGGCAAGGGGAAGCAATAATATTCACAGGTAGGCCAGTGCGGTGTTGGAGAGCTGGTCCCAGGGCTGTGGGGGCAGCAGAGAGCCAGCCAGGGGAATGGCGCAAAGCTGGCCCCAGGGGGGACAGCACAGTAGTGGAGATCCAGCCCCAGAGCCATCTGGGGAGGAGCAGCATGGGGGAGGGGTAGAACTGGTGTGGGGGTACAGTGGCTGGCAGAGACCTGGCTGGGGGCAGGGCAGGGTGGCAGTGGAGAACTAGCCGGGGCGAGAGCTGGCTGAGGGAGGGTGAAAGGGCCGGACACAGATGTCCAGCAGGCTGAATCCATCCCATGGGTTGTATTTTGCCCACACCTATGCAAAGATCTGGCTGCATTCCTGGCTGAAATCTTTGTGAGATCACACCCAAGTGATCACAACTTAGCACCATACATTTGTATGGTATTTTACAGAGAAAAACACATTTCCCCACCTACAGAGTTTGCAATCTAAGGTAAATTCAGTGAAGACCAATGGTTCAAGATGAAGATGTGAGGAATTAGCAAATATAAGAGAAGTCCTGGAAGCAATGAGGTTTAAAGGGGGATTGGCAGGGGAGAATGAGAAATGGGATGCCATAGACTTTATGTAGGGAGCAAGTCAACTGGTTTCATAGGAAATCAGTGGAAGTTCCACCCCTAAATCCCTTTGAAGATCTGGGCCTGGGCATGCCTGTGCCTCAGCTCATCATCTGTAAAATAGGCTAAGAACAGTGGGAGGTGGAAATGCATTAATGATTATGAGGTGGTCAGACCTTGTCAACAGGGCCATATGAGTATATTAAATGCCCATTCAGACTACTCTATCAGACACCAGAGGCTGTATCCCTGGTAGCAATGGAGGCAAGGGGACACATGAGAGGTATGGGGCACTGGAAGTACCAATTAGGTTCTTGACTCAGCTGCAGTGGGCGCCAGCCAGAGAGGGGATACAAAAGAGGAGGTCGGGGCATTGTAATAGAGGGGGCTTTAGCCAAAGCCTGTTGGAGAGAAAGGGCGAGAAGCTGGGAGCCAAGAGAAGTGGCTGCCGGAGCCAAGGCATGGGGACTGTAGGACGGGGCATTTAGTGATGTCAGAGAGGAAGATGTGACAAGGACCGAGGTCCCCAACTGTGGGGCCCCCCGAATGATCAGGGGTTACAGCGCAGCCCAGGCCAATTCCCATGGGGGCAGGGAGGGAGTGTCAATGAGCCCCATACCCCAGGTTTGCCTCTGCCATGTGGGACCCCAGCCCTGACTGCAGTTCCCCTCCTGCTCCTGTCTCAGCCCCCAAGTGCAGCTCCAGCCTCAAATGGGGCCCCACCCATCCCTCGCTCCCAACTGTAGTGGGGCACATACAGCGGTAGGAGGGGTCAGGGGAAAGGTTTGGGGCCCACCATGCTGGGGACAAGATGGAGGAGAACGTGAGCGGGGCTCAGAGGTGACAGTGCATCCACTGAGCACGGGGCACCATGCCGCTCCCTCCTCACAGGCTCCCCTGCACGAGCATGTGCACGCACAGTGCACCCCCCTGAGGGTCCCACCCACCCACCCACCCACACACACACTGGGGCTCCCCTGCATGCACTCACACCCCCTCACTCCAACCTGCACCCACTAAGTGCAAGCACCCCCTCTCCCGCCAGCAAGGGTGAGACGGAGCCTGGGTTCTCTCAATGTTCCTCCCAGTACTGAGCTCCGGAGGACCTCACTCTTTCCCTCTGTTCACTGTGAAAACTGACCATTTATTCCTCCCTTTGTTTCCTACCTTTTAACCAGCTAGCGATCCATGAGAGGACCTTCTCTCTTATCCCATGACTGCTTACTTTGATTATAAGCCTTTGGTGAGGGAAATGGGCAAAGGGCTGGGCCTTTGGCAATGGCTGCTCTGGGAGAAGGTTGACTCGGGCACTACAACCCCTTATACTTTCTCTCCTATCTTTGAAGTAGGGAATAGAGAGAAACAAGATGGACCCAAGTTAACATAAACATCATCCAATAAAAAACTACTCAGGGCACACCCCCAAACCCCCCAATCAGAAGCCACCCTCCCGCACCCCCTCACTGAAAGCCATCCCCTTTTATTCCCCCACACCTCCGGGCCTGATCCTGCCCCAGGTCCAGTTTGGACGCCGGCACTGATGCCAGCCCCAGGAGCCAGTCCAAGGCCCGATCCAGCTGTGACCAGTGGCACCAGCCCCAGGGGCCATCCCCAGGCCTGATCCAGGTGCCATCAGTAGTGCCAGCCCCAGGAGCCAGTCCAAGGCCCGATCCAGCCGTGACCAGTGGCACCAGCCCCAGGGGCCATCCCCAGGCCTGATCCAGGTGCCATCAGTAGTGCCAGCCCCAGGAGCCACCCTGGGCCTGATCTGGCTCACCGCCCCCACCACCAGGCCCAACCCCCAGCCAGCTCCCCGCTGCTGGCCCCAACGTGTGGGGAACCGATGCCCAGCCCATCTGGGCCAAGCCCCTTTCCTCACCACCACCACCCCACTGCACCCCCTGAGCCTGTGCCCCTGCACTGGCCCCAGCACAGCTCTGCTACAGACCCTGGCCCCTAGGCCTTTCTTTTTCTTCCTCCACACCCACCTGCCCCTACTTCTGAACAGCACTTCCATTGAAACCTATGAACAGCACTTGCCCTTGAAACCTATGAACAGCACTTGACATTGAAGGCATAAAGGGTAACAAAAAAATTAATGATTTCTTTGTTTCAGTCTTCATCAAGAAGGTTGGTGGCAATTGAATGTCTGACGTAGGGGAGGGCAGTAAAAATGGGATAGGATAAGAAGCTAAAACAGGGAAAGAACAAGTTAAAAATTACTTAGACAAGTTATATGTCTTCAGGTCACCAGGGCCTGATGATATGCACACTAGAATACAGAAGGAGCTGACTCAGGAGATATCTGAGCCCTTGGCTATTATCTTTGAAAAATCATGGAAGACTGGAGAGATCCCAGAGGACAGGAGAAGAGCAAATATAGTGCCCATCTCTAAAAAGGGAAATAAGGACAACCCAGGGAATTATAGACAGTTTAACCTCTGTGCCAAGAAAAATAATGGAGCAAATAATTAAGGAATCAATTAGCAAACATCTAGAAGCAAATAAGCAAATAGTCAGCATGGATTTGTCAAGAACAAATTGTGTCAAACCAACCTGATAGATTCTATGATGGGGTAACAAGCCCTCTGGATAGAGGGAAAGCAGTAGATGTGGTATATCTCGACTTTAGTAAGGCTTTTGATATGGTCTCACATTATCTTCTCATTAACAACCTAAGGAATTACAACCTGGATGGAGCTACTATAAGATAGGTGCAAAAGTGGTTGGATAACTCCTCCCAGAGAGTAGTTATCAACAGTTCAAAGTCTTGCTGGAAGGGCATAAGGAGTGGGTTACTGCAGGGGTCAGTTTTGGGTCTGGTTCTGTTCAATATTTTCATCGATTTAGATGATGGCATAGAGAGAACACTTATAAAGTTTGCCAATGATACCAAGCTGGGAGAGGTTGCAGATGCTTTGGAGGATAGGATCACAATGCAAAATGATTTGGACAAATTGGTCAAATGGTCTGAGCTAAACAGAATGAAATTCAATAAAGACAAGTGCAAAGTACTCCACTTAAGAAAGAACAATCCATTGCACACATACAAAATGGGCAATGACCGCCTAGGAAGGAATACTGTGGAAAGGGATCTGGGTGTCATAGTGGACCACAAGCTAAATATGAGTCAACAGTGTAACGCTGTTGCAAAAAAAGCAAACAACATTCTGGGAGGTATTAACACAGAGGTGTCAAACTCATTCAGTATCATGGGCCTCATTGGAAGGCAGGACACCTGACAGGGGCCAGTGTGTCCAAGTAGACTTCCTGACCACTTCCCAGCACAGTACCACCTGGGGTTCCTGACCCCTTCCCCTGCTGCACTTGGGGCAGCTTGGGCTCCCCTTTCCCAAACCTGCAGGGTCTCTGTCACCTTCCCTTTCCCCTGCCCTGCGGGCTCCCCTTTGCCGCACTGGCTCCCAGACCCCTTCCTCTTTGCTGTGCTGCCCCTCCCTTCTCTTCTCAGTGTGGCTCCCCTGTCCATTCCCTTCCCTGCATGGGGCTCCGTTCTGGTCCCCACCCATCTTTCCTGCGCCAGTTCCCCTAACCCCTTCCCCAGTCCTCTGCCCCACAGAACCAGCTCCCTGGCCCCTTTCCCCACCCCACTTACCAGGGGCTCACTCAAGCTCCTGGAGTCAGTTCCCTGGCCAGGCCATTCCCCACCCTGGGCCACTGCCTGGATGTGTGCAGGGCAGCAGTTTTTAAAAGGTCCTGGCCAGTTCTGCTGCCCAGACCCAGTGTCAACAAAAATTCTGGCCAGCTGGACACCCAGTCTCAAAGCAAGGTGCCCAGCTAGGACACCCCCTCTGCCCCAGCTGAAAAAAAAACTGCTCACAGCCCCCAAATCTGCAAGGTGCGGGTAACGGTGCCGGCAGTTTTTACTTTTCGCCACCAGATGGCGGCCTCCACTGAATTTCTGTAGCAGAGGAGCGCCATCTGCTGACAAAAAGAAAAATTGCAGGCATCTTTACCAGTGGAGACCTGTTCAGGGCTCCACCGGTACTGGATAAGAGCTCTTGGCCAGCTGGATCTGGCCTGCAGACCATAAGTTCGACACCCCTGTATTAACAGAACTATTATAAGTAAGACACAAGAAATAATTCTTCAGCTATACACCACCCTGATTAGGCCTCAACTGGAGTATTGTGTCCAATTCTGAGCGTCTCATTTCAGGAAAGGTGCGGACAAATTGGTGAAAGTCCAGAGAAGAGTAAAACGAATGATTCAAGGTCTGGAACATTTGACTTATGAGGGAAGATTGAAAGAGCTGGATTTGTTTAATCTGGAAAAGAGGCGACTGAGAGGGGATATGATAACAGTTTTCAAGTACCTAAAGGGTTGTCACGAGGAGGAGGGAGAAAAATTGTTCTCCTTAACCGCCAATGATAGGACAAAAGCAATGGCTTACATTATGGCAGGGGAGGTTTAGGTTGGGTGAGTGACCACTGGAATAAGTTGCCTGGACAGGTTGTGAAATCTCCATCTTTGGAAGTTTTTAAGAGCAGGTTAGACAAACACCTGTCAGGTATGGTTTAAGACAGTGGTTCCCAACCTTTTTGGCTCGAGGGCCACAAATATAATTTTTAGAACCCTGAGAGGCCACCAGTCTATTTAATTAAATTTACATTAAAATTAAATTAATTAAATTCAGATTACATTTTAATTAATATTAATTAAATCAATTAATTAAATTTAAATAACATTTTAACTAAATAGACTAGTGGCCCTTCAGGGTTGTAAAAATTATATTTGTGGCTCTCGAGCCAAACAGATTTTTTTAATTTTTTGAAAAAAACAAGTATTTTTAAAGGGGGGGTGGTACTGGATGTCCATGAACAGGGCCAGTTTATGGGCAGGCTTATTTCTATGTGTCACATCTCTTTTTGATGAGGATTCAGTTATTATACGTTGAGAAGATCAATATCTTTATTATAAATAGGTATATGCTGTTATTCTTACCAGTATACACACAGACCATGAATGTTTCACATTCACAAGGATTTCACAACTATTTTTCATATTGGATGTTGGGTTGGATTGCACTGATTGAAACAGAAAGCTGTAGTAAAGCTTTTGTGTATATCAGCTGTCACATGAAGTTCAATCTAGATCAGTGAAAGGTTCTGTCGTTGCTTGGTCTGTCACAGTGAGTATCTTAAAATGTGTTGCTCCTTGTCTGGATGCTCCCGACCAGCACACAAGCATGCACTGAGTATCTGTGGTGAACATCCCTGGTTCTGCAGCTTTTACTTCAGCAGCCTGCCTGGTACAACACAGCCATTAGTGACACTGGCACAAAAAGTGCATCCGGGTAGGAGAGGAATTATCCGAGTTCAGTGCCAATGTGGACACAAAAACTAATGGATATAACCTGGCCATCAAGAAGGCTAGACTTGAAATTAGATGAAGGTTTCTAACCATGGCTACGTCTACACTTGAAAAGTTAGGTCGACTTTATGAAGTCGACTTAATAAGGTCTTAACAAAAGTCGACTTAACTTTTCAAGTGTAGACGTGCCCCCTTTTCGACCTTATTAAGTCGACTTAACGTTTTAAGTCGACTTAATAAGCTCTACCAAGGTGCTAATCCCC
>VOCT01072085.1:0-13410 GCA_007922175.1 Pelusios castaneus
TTTTTTTTTTTAACTGTCCCATTTCCCCTTCCCCTGCCATTCAGGGCATGGTAAATTGAGAAGGCAGTGCCTTAATATAAATGGATAAATTTGTGTTTAGCCTTCCAGGCAAAATACAAACTTGTCATGAAATAATGTCCATCTCTCAAAGCAAGCCAGAACTGAAACTTCTTTCAGTCTAGGATAGTATCTTCTTAGCTCCACCCATCACACACTGGCAATTTTTCTTAAGCTTGTGCCATGTGACACTCTTCCCTTCTACCTATAAGTCATGTAGCAGAAACCTGATGGGATCCTACAAGCAGGTCTTTTTGCATGACATGTTGGCCAATATCTTTTCTGGTAGCTGTTCCATAAGACGATCCAGCCACCCTTCTGCTACATGCACAGCTGTATAAAAAGTTATTCAATTCTTGCAGTTATGCTATACAAATTTAGCACTCTGCAGTAGCCACAGAAATTGTGACATACTATGTCATGCTCCTGAAATTCCAGAGAGTTTAGAACAAGCTTGGAAATGAAAGCATACCTCCTGAAGAAGGTCTGTACTGGAGGAGTGTGAATCGGGATGCTATGTCATCTGGCTGTTCCATGACAAGAGCATGTCTTGGTGTTACAATACAGAATGACTGTCTTCTTTTTGTAGTGGGTATTGTTTTGGATGTTAAAGACCTAAAGGGCTGAAGTGTAACTCTGATAGGATTCGAGATTTGGAGAGCGCCCAAAGTTGAACAGCTCATCTGAACTGGACTGAATCTTTAACAACTTTTGAGAACTGTCCATAGCTAATATACAGTAAACTCAAGAGATCCCAAGAATAATTTTGAATAAATCAGCCTAATTTACATATAGGGTTTCCCACTGCAAACCTCATCCTATCTCTTCTAGCATGATCTATGTTTTAAGAGCCATAAATTGACTCTGAGAGAATAATAATCAGCTGTGCAGACACTGTCTGTTGGAAACACAAAAAGCTGATCCTACACAGGCTCCAACTATGTGACAATGAATGGTTTTCAAAGTGCACAGACAGCAGGAGGAAGAAACTGCAAATGTGGGATTTGTTTGTAGTATTTTTTTAACCTAATGAAGAAAAATCAACACAGTAGGAAACAACAGGATAATTAGATGAGAACATTGCTAAACAGATGCACTGTAAATATGATTTGGCTTAGCAAAAAAGATGTTTTCAGCTATAAGAGCTGCATTAAGAGCAGGGGCGTGCCAATCCTGAAGAAATCAAGGATTAAAGTTCAACAGAAATAGAAAACTGAGCTCTGCAAATATTTTTAAAATAGCCAGTTTTCACCATCTTCCCCCCACATTTATTTATGTATTTATTTAGGCAGCCTTAAACTTCCTTTCTTTGGGCAATGACAATTGCTGGATGGGGTAGCAGTGTGTTTGTAAAGCACAAGACATACTTGGAAGATTTGTAGAAATGTATGTTTAACAACAATCCATCCCCAAATTTATGTAGTCATAAAAATTAAGCCTCCTGAGCAGGGTCGTGCAAAGGAATAAAAATGTGGCCATTTTTTGGAGAGGCACATTCCATGCCCACTATGGCCAAAGGAGCTTGTATCTCCTCTCAGTATCCCCAGAGTTTTGTGTCTCTACCAATTGGTGAAGCCCATTCCCCTGCTTGACCCGCTTTGTGTACACCACTATTCCTGGGAATTGAACTGGGAAGAGCAACGAAGGCATCCCTTCTTGATAACTGAAAGGCCAATAGCCCAAAGACAAAGGACAACTAACATGTCAACTACTGCTGAGATTGGGAAACAGAGGATCGGATATCTCACCTTCAACTTCAGGTCAGAGTGAGTTTTTGGGGAAGTGGACTGTTTTATTAAAATAAAGAAGATAGAAGAGTTCAAGTGAGGAGACAGATAAATCTAATCTGGTCTGATCAAAGGTACTAATTACAAGACAATCAGAATTAAATAGGGGTCTTAACAGCATGGGAACACAGAAGAAATACAAGTATGTCTAATGATGACTTTACATAAGGATTTCACATGATACTGAGAAGCCATTGAGTCTTTATCTTACCAACCTGTTCAAAAAAGGCTCACAGTATACATGAGTAACAATCTTTAATATAATTTCAAATTTAAAATGTTTAATATTTTTATAATTATTCCCAGTTTTCACATCAGATGTTGCATGAGGGCAAATATTAACATTACAGTAAGACTATCAAAATAAGTGGTTGTGTTCAATATTGAGCACATCCATATTTTGGCAGATATAAATACATGATGCTGGGGTCAGAGCAAATAACTGCTCAAGTTCTGTATACAGTTTGGGGGGTTTGGGAGGGGTTGTAGTTGTATTTGCATATTTTGCATGGACATTGTATACACCCATTTTAGAAAACAATCTACCATCCTTAGAGAAATACCAAAAGAATAGAGATCTTCCCAAGTATAAAAGTATCTAACAATAACTACAACAACTACCACACCTTCCCCCTCTGCCCCCCAATTTTAGAAGCAATTGAAATGCACTAAAAAATTCAAATTGTATTTCATTTCTGTAGCTAGAGAAATCCCTCTGGCTCTTGATTTAAGAAATGTAATTAAAAAACAAGTGAAGATGTTAATATAAAATTCTTAAGAATGCATAGCTGAAGGCTTTGGGTTATGAATGCTAAAATTGCTATTTTTAGCTATAGTTTCACATTATTACTATAACATAAATGTTTCCAGACAACTTAGTTTCATACATCTGACAAAATAATATTCCAAAATATAATGTTTTAGTATTGAGAATAGATATTTTCAGACATGCTTCTATGAAGTAAAGTGTCCATGCTCTGCACAAGGACTTTTGCATTTACATGACATGGATTCCCACTGAAATCAGTTGGGGCTGTATGCTGGGGTAAGGGGGTCTGCCCACTGTATAATCAGGGATAAGATGGTAAAATGTGCATTTTCTTTAAAGGGTTTAGTGAAAGATTCCTGACTGACAGTCTTGGGATCGTCTTTCTCACCAACAAAAGTTGATCCAATATTACCTCACCCACCTTGTCCCTGAGTCTTGGAGAGGGTCTGTGGAAGTGCAGATGCACATAGAGGGTTTTATCACATGGAGGACATGAACACCTCTAGAGAGTTAGTTTCTTGAATTATTTCTGGAAACACAAGAGGCCAATCAGAGCTGACTGTCATGAAAGTTTTGTGATGTGGGCAGTTCTCCAATGGACAGACACAAATTAATGAAAATCACTAAATCATTTCATATTCATTATTTATTATCACTGCAGTGATAACCAGGAGCCCTGTTGTGGACAAGGACCCAGACCAAAAGATGGTCCCTGCCATAAAGAGTTTACAATCTCCATACGGACCACAGATTAGTGATCAGGTAGTAACAATGTTTGTCATACACACACAAATCCCTATAGAGGAAAAGTAATTCCAAGAGAATTAATTTAAAAGGAAATCCTAGTTATACTGAAACTCAGAACCTACCATGGAGCTCTGATGAAGGGAAGAACAAGCTGAATGGTGCAACATCATACAGCATGGCTAGTAATCACCTTCATTTTCTTATCCAGAGGGTTAGCCGTGTTAGTCTGTGTACAGGTTCAGCAAAAACAACGAGAGTCCTGTGGCAACTTGTAGACTAACAGATTTCTTTGGGCATAAGCTTTCATGGGCTATAACCCACTTCATCAGATGTGGGTTATAGCCCACGAAAGCTTATGCCCGAAGAAATCTGTTAGTCTATAAGGTGCCACAGGACTCTCGTTGTTTTTGCTTCATTTTCTTGCCTACCTCGCTAAAGCAATAGAGCCCACGGAACTTGCTTATCTTTAGGAAATATTTCCAGAGTGTTCTGCATCTACTTTAGATTTGCTAGCATTGGGAAAGCCAGCATGTCTTGTTCCTTTCTGGAAAGCACCATTTTAGAATAATTACAAAAATGTATATTGCAGGCTCCCATTGAAATTAACTAAAAGCTACAATACAGTCTTCTTGCTTTGTTTTGTCTTCCTGCAGAGATGACACTGAGTCCCTCTTTCTTCCTGTTGGCCAGAAGAGGCTTAAGGACAAACATGATACTGGACTCTTTGAGATTGAAAATACTGTTATCCCCAAATCCGTCTACTCAGAGCTGCCAGCTTAAGATCATTTTCTATAAAAAATAAAGGGAACAAGATCTGTTCTTAGGAAAGATTAGGAAACTGAAGTTCCCAGCCACCAAAGGGAGAGAAATTTCCAGGGGAGAAACCAACAGAGTCTGGGAGAGCAAAGTGGAAGAGAGCCAAGCACTAGGGAATTACATGCAAGGGGAATAAGGAAAGAAGGGGACCACAGAGACATAAGAAGAGGAAACAACAGCACTGGTTTTATTTGATCTTCATCCAAAAGGATCTTCTAAAATGTTTGGATGGTCTTTCAAAAACCTAAGTATTTTTCAATTGCACTATATTTTCAGCCGGGTGGAGAAAAGGCCATTTCACAGGTATATTGCAACATATGGTCTTTTTTAATGGTTGGTACTGAATTGACTTTATAGGTCCTTATTCCTATAAGGGTTGCTAGTGAACACTAGAAAATGGGTTCCACAGGATTTATAGAATAGTGGAGTATTCAGGTCATATTCCTGACACATGATATGCACATGATATGGTCGTGTTTTTTCCATGAATTGTAGAAGGAAACTATCTGTATATCCTTGTGTTGTAGTAGTTACTGCCATTTTTCCAGCAGGAAAGTCACTTTATAAATTAACTAAAGCTTTCTCTTTCCACTGAAAATGAAGGAACTGTTTGAAATGTCAGATGAGGACAAGAGATGGCGGTTTGTCATCTATAAGCCTTGTTAATGAAGAGTTCTCTCAAGTTCTAAAGTTTCTGTTAAACTCAGTCTTGGAATTTGACAACTAAGGTACAGTGCTATCAGAAAGTGACAGAAACCAGAATGTCTTATTTACCCTAAAAAGATATAGTCTAACAGTGTGGCTTCCTTCTAATTTTTATCTTACAGATAAAGGAAGCAGTTGTTGTAAACCACTGATAAATAAGCATAGTCAAACTCATCAGACAACTGTTCTGAATAATACCTAACAGTTTGACACTAATTTGACACAAGTAGAATTATGCAGCATTAAATCAGATTCAGAATATTAAAATAATGACTAGGGTTCTATAGTGTATATCTAATCAGTACTTTACTATATCTATATAACTAAACCACAGTTGTATATATGCACGGAGGGACGTGGACGCAGCTCCAGCGTGCGCATATAACTGACACAGCTGTGCGCACGCAGCAGCTGAATCCACGTCCATGCCGTGCATAAGCCTGTGGATTACTGCTGCCACCCGAACCCCTGGACTGAGCTGGGGGGCCGGCTCCGCTTCAAGCCGGCCCCCCAGCTCAGTTCCCGGACTCCGGTTGTCAGCAGGAGCGGGGGCGCTGAAGCGCCGCCACTCCTGCTGACAGGAGGAGCAGCTGGGGGATCGGGGGGCGGCAGAAGCTCTGGCAGAGCTTCTGCCGCCACCCAAACCCCTGGACTGAGCTGGGGGGCTGGCTCCGCTTCGAGCCGGCCCTCTAGCTCAGTTCCTGGGCTCCGGTTGTCAGCAGGAGCAGCTGGGGCATCGGGGGGCAGCAGAAGCTCCAGCGGAGCTTCTGCCACCACCCGAACCCCTGGACTGAGCTGTGGTTTTTAATTTGCATAATTTTACCCTTTGAACTCCAATGTTTTTCTTACTTATGAGTGCAGAAACTCAGGACACTCCACCCTCCATCATTTCTCATCCCTGAAAAGTTTGGAGTAAACACTAAGTGATTACCATTCTTCAATTTGCAATTCTTTAGAGAATCGGGGGTTTACTGGTGAGTTAAGAAAGTAAGCAGTTTAAAAATACACAGCTTGATATGAATAAATAAAAGATGTGAACCAAACAATTTCCTTCATGAATTAGAAAACTAACAGGAAAATTAAAAGCATAAGTGAGGGATAAACAAAAGGTCAATTTTAAAATGGTCTCCATATAATTTTTCATTCCTATTAACTGCCCTCCTCACATTCCCTCAGTAAATGATGCAAATGTAACTGAGTAGATCCAAACACGGCTGTTTAATTTCAGCAAGATATTCTACATTAGTAAGACTTGTCTTTGCTCATCCCTTACCTCCATTACTACAGAAATAACACTGAGTCACAACCTTGGACAGAACCTGTGCCATATTCAGAACTTAGATGCTCAATCTAAGAGTGCAGTATACTTTAAGATCAGCATGATTTCCAGCCACTTTCATTGGGATTTAAACTTAAATTAAGTAGACCATTACATTTTTAATAGTAAACTATGCCCTACAGTAGGGTGCAGATGCACAGGGACTTCAGAGGTTCTGAGGATCTGATGCAACTTTGTTGACCACAGATGAGGGAAGCAGGATTTCAGATCTCAGGATTTAGAGATCTCACCATTCCAAAGATGTCCTTGTGCATAGCAGGCAGATGCAGTTTAGGGTTAAGATAAAGGGTTGTGGGGTGAGTCAAAGTCTACCGCTATGTGATGCAAACACTCCATGTATATCAGTGCTGGTTATACAGGCCTTCAGAAGTAACTTTAGATGTATAACATTATTAGATCACAAGCTCTCGCACCCTTGAAAAGCCTTTTAAATACAGCTGATAACTACATCAGACTTATATAAAGGAAATTAATAAAACTTTCATCGATAAATGTACTTAAAATAATAAATAAAAGTACGTCTGACATCAGGGAGGAGAAGGGGGAGAAATGAAGGCCTTATTCTCGCACAAGTACCCTCACACAGTGAATTGCAGGATCAGGGTCTGCACTGGAAAGTCAGTGGAAAGTTCAAGTCTTCAATGTAAACCCAAACAAAAAAGTGTCATAATGAAGCAAATGACAACATAGATTGGTTGGCTCCTATATTAGAAGTTCACATGAATGATTACAGGACATAAATAAGAAAATCAACTAGCAATTATATAAAAGTTAAAGATTTTATATCTCTGTTTCATATTAATTATGTTACAGAAAACTCAGAGAAAATTAAACTGAACCAAACAAACAATTTAATAGAACAAATTAAAGTCATTTGTATTGCAGTTTATGGGTTTTCTAAAAAAAATACTATAAAAAAGCATCAAAGAATGTAGAAAAATGTGATGAACTCAAGCAAATATAAAGATTGGCTTTGCAAAGAAGAGACAGTGCATAAACGGGGGGGGGGGGAACAGAGCTGAGCTATGTCAGTCAATGACACTCCATCACACTGAAAAGGACCCTTCAGAAACTTTGCAGATCAAAGAACTGAAGGTGGAAAAAAGGATACCCCAGAGAACGCGTTGATTGGTAGCTTATAATGTTGAAATCCCCAAAATAAAAACTGTGACATCCCAAGACATTTTACACATGAAGATTTATAAATCTTGGGGTCTAGGAACAAAACATACAATAGCAATGTTCAGTTACAAATATGACATCTCAAGAGATACTCTGGTTTACGAAAAGATAAAATCTGAAGCAAAACTTGTTTACAGTTGCGCAATCTGCACTCTTTGTTTCAAGCATTGATTATATTCACATTAGCTTTTAAAAAAAAGAGCTAGCCAGAGGACTGTCCAATAAAACTCCATGTAAACAGCATGGTGCCTTCAATAAATTGCTTCCCACAAGCCAAATGCATCTGGACAGAAGGGGTAATGGATCTGACAGCTAGCCACTGAGAAGAGACTTATCACACATTAACAATTTGTTCTGTCTCTAAGGGAAGACCACTGTAACACCAGAACAAGACTACAGCTGTAATAAAGCCTGGAAATAAAACTATCCTCAACTGAAGTTTCTATCTATCTCAAGAGACCAACCAATGCAAATCTATCAAACTCAGCTAGAAAATTTATATACAAACAGGTCTCACTTGTAAAAATGGGCTTTTAATTGCTATTTTATTTTTTACCCAGGTGATAACTTGATGAAGTATAATTTAAATAATGTCCAGATAGTTACAAGGGCTTCTTTCTGTCTTTCTTTCTTTCTTTACTCTACTGTATTAATTAAAATGTATAACTGACGCTTGCATTTCATTAACAGGTTTCACCCTTGTTATTTAGAAATGAGTCAATAAACAGTTAATAATAAACAGTGCTAAGACTAATCAATTACACTTTTAGTATCACTTTTCTTTCATAGGACACTGATTACATGAACTAAAAAGACCAGCGGTATCAACGCTCAAAACTTTATTGTGAGTTTTGCAATATTTGGTATTTTTGTTAAAACCCCAGCTGCTGAGTGGGACAAAAGGAAGTGATTATATGACAATCGTAGCTTTCATTAAAGGAAAAAAGGAAGTTTTATCCCATCATGTTGACAAGTTCCAAAGGGGTAGTCATGTTAGTCTACTTCGGGGGTTGGCAACCCAAAAGATAAGAGCCATTTTTTAAAATTCCTTCAATAACCATTTGTTTTGAGATCCACAATGGGTGAAATCTCCTAGTAAGAGGTGGGAGAACTGGGCCAGGGCGCCTACCACACAGTCCCCTGGCAGGGCGGCGGGAGCCTGAAACCAGGAGCAGCCTCCCCGCAGGGTAACCCAGGGCAAGGGGCAGCCTAGAGCTTGGCATGGGCCACATGAAGGGACCCCTGGTGACGCGGAGTGGGGCCAGGAGCCAAAAGGAGGCAGCCAAAGAGCCGCATGTGGCTCCAGAGCCTCAGGTTGCAGACCCCTGGTCTAGTTCACAAAACAAACAAGGAGTCCTGAGGCACTTTTAAAGACTAACAAGTTTATTTATCGCATGAGCTTTCATGGGAGAAAATCCCACTTAATCAGACCCTTTGAATATGGGGAATTTACAGAATGGCATTTACCCACCTGCGGTAGTGAAAAAACAGATTGACAGAGCCAGACAGGTAGCCAGACATCAACTACTACAGGAGAAAGAAAGAAAGAAAGAAAGAAAGAAAGAAAGAAAGAAAGAAAGAAAGCTAGCTAGCTAGCTAGCTAGCTACTGGTCATCACCTACAACCCCCAAGTCAGACCTCTACAGCACATCACCAAGGATCTACAACCTATACTACACGACAATCTCTCACACTCTCAAGCCTTGGGAGACAGACCTCTCCTCACTTACAGACAGCCCCCAACCTTAAATGGAGACTCACCAGCAACTACAGACCAAACAACAGAAACATGAAAAAAGAAACATATCCCTGCAACAAACCACGTTGCCAACTTTGGCCGCATATCTACACAAAAGACACCATCACAGGACCTAATCAAGCGACCTATTCCATCAAGGGCTCATTCACCTGCTCGTCCACCAATGTGATTTATGCCATAATGTGCCAGAAATGCCCCTCTGCCTAATATATTAGACAAATAGGACAGTCTCTGTGCAAAAGAATAAATGGACAAAAGTCTGATATCAGAAATCACAACATTCAAAAACCAATAGGGGAATACTTCAATTTCCCTGCTGACTCCATTGATGACTTGTTAATAGCAGTGCTCAACCAAATGAATAACAAACTGCAGCTTCAAACAGAAACTGCTGAATTAGAATTAATATGTAAATTTGCCTACATTGCCTCAGGGTTAAACAGGGACTATGGATTTTTTTCTCAATATCAACAAGTGATTTGACCTCCCTTTCCTCTATATGCTATTCCCCAGTGTTTGAATCCCAACACCTAATTTGATTTGCTGTTACAGCCTGACCTGATCCTGTGTCACACATTTCCCTGCATTTAATTTTCTCCCATTCTGTAAGATCCCCATCTTCAAAGCATCTGACCAAGTGGGATTTTCTCTCACGAAAGTTCATGCGATAAATAAATTTGTTAGTCTTTAAAAGTGCCACAGGACTCATTTGTTTTTCCCATATGAGGGAGAAGGGGGTTGTTTTGTTTATTTTAAGGGAGCAAAAGGGAAGAAAAAATTATGAGGTAACAACCTCCAAACATCATGCATCATTAGCAGTGTGTGAACCTCGTCCAGCTCTCTCTCTGACCTACCTACTCCTTGGAGTTGGAACCATTCTTTCCCAGTGTGACAGGACCCAAAGAGCACAGGGTCACTGAGACCTGCCATGATCATCTTCTTCTCCCCCACCCCTCCCACTACAACTGCTCCAGCAGTTGCTAAGCATTTGTGGTATAGTGTGTGTTGCTTCATGCCAGTAGCAGCTACACTATAGGCCCAAATCTTCATTTTTTTTCTTGCAGCACACAAGTAAGAGAAAGGAAATAGCAATTTTCAACAATTTATTTCTCAGCAAAACATGCAATGGAATTTCATGGGACAAACAAACAAACAAAAAAACCAAACCATCTGTAGCACATGGCCTTCCACACTTACGAATTTCAGAGGTCTGCTGCAAATAATAAGGATGTCAGTGCAAAATCATCACCATTATCACTAGAAGAATCTTTTACAGTGAAAGGGGTTAGGTGACCCAGATAAGGGCCGTGCTACCAATTCCCCCCTAATAAAGGAAATGTTTGGCAGTTATTTTTACATTTGCTCAGATGACTTGGAAAGTAGGACTAATAATCCACAACACAGGCCTGATAAAATCTCAGCCTTTTGTTATAACTGTCCTTTATGTTTATTCAATATTTGTGCAGCATTCTGACAACGTAAATTGCCACATAAAGGCACAGTATTTTTTATTATTCCAGAGTTTATCATACTAGAGTTGCCAATATAAAAGTGATGAACAATAGATCCAACAGAAAAATGTCAGGAAAATTTGACTCATTCATTGGTTTCCCTCTAGATATAAACCAATAACCTGGTTATTCATTTCTTTATAGTTAATCTGAGAATGGATTCGTTCAACTCAGTAGTTGTTATCCTAATACAAATATAAGGGAACAGTCTTCAACTCCTTTTTAACGTAACATTGGTTATGGGGTAATGCTCAGTCCCAATCTGTCAGTGTCCCAGAAACTACTTAGAACCTATTTATTTTAGTGTTTATCCTGTATTCTATTTCAAATGTTTTCATTAACACCAGTACAGTGCAAAATCAGTTTTTAATCTTTACACCATTCAGCCCCCTTTTACGAGGGCTCTCAGAGAAAAATAAACAATTGCCCTTTCTTGAGAGCTTTTTATCACCCTGAGTCTGTTAGCTCTGTCCCCCTCCCTTGGTATCACTTCCTTCCTGTCTTTTATCAGGTTAGCCATTTGATGGCTAATTAGTTCCTTCCCTCCCTAGACTCTCCTTCTGATTAGATTATTGCTCAATCAAGCATAACTGGGGAAACTAATTGACATTACAGTACTCCAATGCTGACCCACCTGTCTGGTCTCAGCACTTGTGTCACTGCATTGTTGTAAATGCCACAGAATAATGCATGGATAGGGTACCAGTCACTGAGAAATCAGATTTAATATTGATTGAAATTATTGATAATTTGGAACTAAGAATTATGTCTTCTTTCAAATTACAACTACATGAGAGATCCTGATCAATTAAAGTCAATACAATGAAAGCTTAAGTAGCATTTTAAAAAGTCCTGAACTAGTTAAGGTGGGAAAAAGGAATCTTAACCTGGTTTGAAAGATTCACTTGTCAGGCTAGCCACTAGGATAAGGAAGATTTACATGTTAATGGGCTTCAGCAGCTGGGGAGAAGACATTATGTGGGAATATCAGAGAATAGTACATGCCCCCTTTGATGTTATCAGATGGCTCTAAACAGGTCCATGCAGTAATAAAAGTGGAATTTAAGAGGGATTTGAAGCCAGAGGAGGGAGGTCTAACACTTCATCAATCTTTCTATGAGAATGTTACAAATAATGTCATGCCCCATTGGGTAAGCAGCAAACCCACACCTGGCTACCTCGAAAGAGTCAGTGGAAGAGATTCACAGGTAAAAGGTTCAGGAAAGCTTCTGAGGACATAAGGCCCTAACAATACAGCCCTATGATATAAGTGAGTATTCACTGAATTCACTGTAATCACTAAGGCTATGTCTACACTTGCACTTTTAAATCGACTTTAACTAAGTCGACTTAACTAAGTCGACTTAAAGTCGACTTAGTTAAGTCGACTTAGTGTGTCTACACTTAAAATTAAAGTCGACTTAAAGGGGAATTTACAAAGTTGACCTAGAGCGTCCACACTGGATGCTCTAGGTCGACTTTGTGGGGCTAGGGTGACCTTGGGCAGGTCCACGGTGGTGGGGGGGATAACCCCCTGTGTACAATGGGGCAAAGGGGGACAGGGACCCTGGCAGGGCAGAGTCCTGTGTGTGACACTGTCTGGATTTAGGGAAGCATTTATGATATTATTTTCAATGGGTATCTCATAAACGCTATAATCCATAGGAACTATGTCATGTTTGGTATCAATAGAAAGGCAGTAATTTGTTGGGAATGATTATATAGTTTATGTCTAGGAATTCTATTTCAATGAAAAGTTAAGAATTTGATGTTATATCCATACTTTAACTTGTGTCATTAGACGGGAGGGTGTGAACAACCATTGTCTCCTTAATGTTTAGGAATTTTCCAGGTAGAATGGTCTCAGGGAATATCCTGATGAGCCATTGAGGACATAAAGAATACATCCATTGTATCCTTAATGGCTCATCAGGATACATGGAAGCAGACTGGCTAACCTGGTAACCTGGTAAGGAGGGCTTTAAACTAGGTTCGAAGGGGGAAGGTGACCAAGGCCCACAGGTAAGTGAAACTGAGGGAAACCTGGGGGAAGGGATGGAACTTGGGGGATGCTGGGGCTGTAACAGCAGGAATAAAAGAGAGGGTAGTTGGAACTGGGGGGTAGGTCAAATAATTGTTTTTTATTTCCTGATGAAGTCATAATACCTCAAGCGAGTGGGGAAGGAGGAAAGGGGAGAAATTGCAAGGAGGAAGATGCAACAGGAGGGAGAATCGACAGGGCAAAGTAGGGCAATGGGCCCAGTATCTTAGGTGCCTGTACACAAATGCGAGGAGCCTGGGAAACAAGCAGGAAGAATTGGTAGTACTGGCACAGACAAGGAACTATGATATAATTGGAATAACAGAAATGTGGTGGGATAACTTGCATGACTGGAGCACTGCCATGGATAGATATAAACTGTTCAGGAAGGACAGGCAGGGAAAAAGGGGGGGAGGAGTAGCGTTATATGTAAAAGAGCTGTATGACTGCTCGGAGCTCCACTATGAAAGTGGAAACAAGATGGTTGAAAGTTTGTGGGTTAAGTTTAGGGGAGAATGTAACAAGGGGGATGTTGTGGTGGGTGTCTGCTACAGACCGCCAGACCAGAAAGAGGAGGTGGATGAGGCATTCTATGGACAACTAACAGAAGTTTCCAGATCGTCGCAGGCCCTGGTTCTTATGGGGGACTTCAATTATCCTGATGTCTGCTGGGAAGATAATACAGCAGTGCACAGGC
>VOCT01072087.1:0-14692 GCA_007922175.1 Pelusios castaneus
CCTTGAATATCCAACTGTCTAATTCCGTGGCGAGATTTGAAACATTGCAGCCATCCTTGAGACGCAGCAAATGGTTCAGGAATCTTCATCTCACTGTGAAACCATTTCGCTTTTTCGAGCAGCAATGGCCCGGATACAGGACATCCCTCGGCGCGTTTTTGCTTGAACCATTCGAACACAGCTCTATCCAGATTGTCAAATTTTGAACCCTTTGTTGTCTTGCGCGCACTCGTCCTGTTAAATGTATCGGATGAAGTTACGAACTTGTAGAGTTCATCTTTCTTCCGAACAATATCACGCACTGTTTGATTTCCGATGCTAAATTCCGATGAAAGCTTAGCAATTGATTCCCCCTTTTCGACACGTTCAACAATTTGCAGTTTCGTAGCAATTGACAAAACAACTTTTTCTTTTCACTCCCGCACCGGACCCCGACATTTCGGCACGAACTTACGCGAAGCCGCTTTCTAATCTCAAGGTGCGGACGCCAACTGAATGAACTCAGAACAAGGCATCGCTTACACGGACGGTGCGACCCATACACAATCTTTTCCAAGAAAAGCGTTGAAGCAGAAGACAAATGCCAAAACTTAGTGACGAATGGCAGTCGTCGGAATTTGGAAAAAGGGGAGGGAGAGTGTTCGGAATGAGTCCTCTGCATCGGATTAAGTCTAATGGTTTTTCACAGCAGGGGATCGCCTGGCTGGTGCACAGGTGCTATACTTTCAATCCTTTTAGAATAATTATCAGAAACCCATCGACAAAGAAAACTTAAGCTGTGACACACGTAGTATACATTCCTGTAGTCGGAATTCTTGGCGGCGAAATCTTGGCAGCAAAATCTTGGCGGTCTTGTGATGTCTAGCAGTTTTTTTGTTTTGTTTTTTTTTAGGCGATCCCGGATAACCGAATGCACGGTTAATTGAAGACCGGATTATCGAGGTTCCACTGTATCAGCTCTTATGAAATCTAACAAAATTTTTAATTGCAAATGTTTCATACAAAATTATTTGAAACTTTTCTGACTTGCTCCAAGAAAACTTTTTCTTCCCTCCCCCCATTTCTACATATAATTTTACTGTGTGCTAATTGTTTGAAGAAATATCACTAATAGAAAGTTGGACATTGTTAAAGAATTTGCTACATCAAGTAATTTGTTTCTAAGAATTTAGGCCATTTAATTAGGGTCCGCCCACAAAGAGCTCACAATTTCCAAAACTACCAATCTCTTATTTTTCTATAACACCATTGATACAATACAATATGATGCTTTATAGGAAGATGAGTTCTCTTACCTTACTAATCTACAGCTTAAATAATATTTGAATACAGTATTTATAACTCTAAAGGTCTGATATTGTCTTGTTCTTTAACATATTCTCTCTTCCTTTAAAATAACATCTAGATTTTTTTTTTGTTTGTTTCTAGCCCCTGCTGCATGCGTATTTCACATTAAGAGGAATGTGTGTGGTATTTTTGCTATGATGCTCCTGTGCCTATTTACACTGCTGTGATAAAGATTCTATGAATATTATGCAATTCAGTAAAAATATGGACCACATTTTCACATTGAGTAGTACCTTAGGCTATGTCTACACTACAGGCTCTGTTAAGTCAACTTAACAAGGTCGACTTTAGATTGACTTAGACTTAGAGTGTCCACACTAAACACTCCTGTCGACTGCCTGCATCCACACTGGCAGGTGCTAGGTCGACAGACGAGTGTTGTGGGGGCCTGGAGCTATGTTCCCTCTAAGCTGCGGGTGCGCGGCAGCACCTCGCGCAGCCCGATCCCTGCGTCTCTTCCTTCTCCCTAGCCCCTGATCCCCACCGTGTCTCTTCCTTCTCCCTAGCCCCTGATCCCTCCCGTGTCTCTTCCTTCTCCCCAGATCCTGATCCCTCCTGTGTCTCTTCCTTCTCTCCAGCCCCCGATCCCTCCCATGTCTCTTTCTTCTCTCCAGCCCCCGATCCCCATCATGTCTCTTCTCCCCAGCCCGTGATCCCCACCATGTCTCTTACTTCTCCCCAGCCCCCGATACCCCCCATGTCCCTTCTCCCCAGCCTGATCCCCCAACCATGGCTCCCCTTCTCCCCGGCCCCAGCTCTCCCCTTCACCCCAGCCACAGCTCTCCCCTTCACTCCAGCCGCAGCTCTCCCCTTCACCCCAGCCCGATCTTCCCCGGCCCTGGCTCACCCCAGCCTGCTCTTCCCCGGCCATGGCTCTCCCTTCTCTCCAGCTGACTCCAATTAGGTCAATTTACGGCTATTCCCCATTCACACTGGCTTTAAGTCAACCTAACAAAGTCGACTTACGCGTTAAGTCAACCTTCATAGGTGGAGTTATTAAGTCGACTTAGGGACGCACTAAAGTTGACTTAAGGAAGCGCCCAATGTGGACACAGCATTCCGTAGGTCGACTTAAGCATCATTAAGTCGACTTAAGGTGCAAGTGTAGACATACCCTTACTATATAAATGGTCCCTTTGATTTCAGTAAGTCCACTTGAGCAGCAGAGTTCTGCTCAGTGAGACTAAGGGTGGTAGACTCACTATCTCAGTGTTTCTCAACTGTTTTTCTGGGGAACACCAGTGCTCTGTGGACATAGTAAAGGTGTTCTGCAACCAACCCCAACCCCTCCCAATTGGGTGGGGGAGCTGAATGGGGAGGTGTAGGAAGCAACACAGCAAGGGGAGGTGAGCCTGGGAGATTTAAAATGCCCTGGCCACAGCCAAGGTTCCAGCATATGTTGGGTCCACTACCTCCTTGCTCCTTTGCTGCAGCTGGGGCATTTTATATTTCCTTCCCCTGTTACCACCAGCATCAAAATCACTTGGACATAACTTCACAGTAAGATTTTCTTTTATGAACCTTACTCCAAGAATTGATTAACTTGATTCAAACATGCAGGCACATTCCCAGTGTTCTTGAGTAATTGAGTTTTAAGTTGTGTGCGTAATCATTATGTATCTATTTTTTTAAAAAATAAATGCAGATTATATTCTTAATATAGTATTTAATTCGGTTTCTAGAATCGTTTTCACAGGAATGCGTAGTACACAGATATTCCAAACATTACAGCTGGTATATACTGGCTTGTTCAAGAAAGTTCTCATCAGGTGTTCTGCATAAAGTAATTAATACTTTTAGGTGTTCTCTGGTCCACTAAAGGTTGAGAAACACTGCTCTATCTGAACAAACCCCCTGGCAATTCTAAATGGTCGTTTAAAAACAAACTTCCGTATGGCTGCACTGCCCTCTAGTGACACAATAAGAGAACATGTATTTCATTTTATTTTATTTTTAAAGGTCAGCATCTTCATGACGCATTTGTCCAACTATGGGAATGACCGCCTGGGGTTATACACCTTTGTGAATCTAGCAAACTTTGTTCAGAGCTGGACCAACCTGAAACTGCAAACTCTGCCTCCAATCCAGCTGGCTCACAAGTACTTTGAGCTCTTTCCTGAGCAGAAGGACCCTCTCTGGCAGGTAGGTTTATAAAAGAAGAGATGAACAGGAAATATTTTTTTCTCATTTGTTTTGTGAAGAATTTTGTTCTAATGTGCTAGCCTATAAAATGGTAGTACTTAAAAGTCAGTTTCATAAATCACCTGATGACGTTTAAAGATTAAAGTATTTGTTTTCTCTGGTCACTAGCAGATTGTCTTAATCTCCCTCTAAAAAGAGAGGACAAATTAAAGATATTAGGACTTTGTTTAACTCATTTTATTGCTGATTGAACCTGATATTTACAAATGCAGTAAAAACTTTGTGTAATTTCTCCAGTATTTTGGATTCTTCTGTAACTAACAGGAATGAATCAATTTAAACATTGTTTTAAAGACTAATTTCATATTTTGCCATTAAGGAAAGTGTCCCTTTTGCATTGTACAGTAGGAGAGGAGTAAATCCTACTAAATGGAAAGAGGATTAAGGCTCTTTGGCCCTAGATATTATGACTGGTATGGTATGGTATGAGATAGATTAAAAGTAATTCACAAAGACTGGAAGCTGGCCATGGAAGAAGTGTACCAATATTGGGCCTAATTTATTGATGGCATCAACTCCATAGCAGAAAATTATTTCTGAATTTTCATTCTGATGAATGAATTCACTTTCAGTCTGATCATACATCTTTTTTGGTTGGCTTGGCATAAATGTCCTAAGGACAAGCTTTACTAATGCAAATATCTTCAAAAAGCACGTTTTAAACTTGAAAACTCAACTGTTTTCCAAGAGTGGCTTATGAATTATATGCCTAATCAATAAGTGTGTCAAATTTAAAATGTAATAATACATAACTTGAAATTCATACTGCTGTAATTTAATTACATAAACATCCAATCAAGAAAGAAAAGCAATGCCATGTGACTTAGTAATAAACTATCAGACCATGAATTTCAAAAAATTGCAGTGTACTGTACTTGAATGACCAGATTTAGAATTATTTATTGAAAAAAATTGCAAATAATTTTGAACAGAAAGTACTGGCAATGTTGCGGTTTTTTGCATTCAATTGATAAGAATATAACTAAGGTTCTTATCTCTGCTTTTAAACATTTGCACTAAACTGTAGCTGCTGCCAGGACTTAGTGTTCCTATTCATTTTACAACAAATTATATTATCAGCATATTCATTAGTTTTGCTGGTGTAACTAAGAAGATCCATGAAAGAAAAGAAAAAAGCCTATGGAAAGTCTGATTTCCCCTTTTCATCAGGTATGTATTGTTAAGCAGGAGAGTTAAGACCGATCTGCATACACAAGTAGTATTTGGACTTCTCCTTCATTTAATGACAGCACTAGATGTCAGCTCATGCCCATATCTGAAACTAGAAGGAAAATGAACCCAGGTTTTAAAGGCTATTTGCAACTAGTTACACATCTGCATATTTTTTACTTTGATGAAGTGGTAGGCTGCGCATGCATTCTCCATGCCAGTTGGAGATACACAGAAGAGTCAGGGTGTATACATGTGAATGCAGAGGATCAAAATAAAGTCTTAAAGCTGTAATCAGCCCACTCATTCATTTTAAAAATTGCCTATCTTAGGGTCTTTAGCGGTTATGTTGGGGAAAAACAGAATGATTGGAAATTAGGGGATCTCATTAGTGATTTAAGTACAATTCCATTTTTATCTAAGTGATCAAATTGCTCATTTTCAGTGGTTCTTACATTTAAAGTACAATGGATCTAATTCATCCTGGGCATAATTCCACTGAATGCAAACACCAGGAATGGATTTGTCTGTTAAACCAAAGTCCAAAAGTGTCTGGTTTGAAGCCAGAATAGATATACTGTATACATAGAAATAATCACTGTGAAAACTACATTTTTTAAAAATACAGTTGCCTGAAAATTTCTCTTTACACAGAGATGAATTCAGAGCACTAGCTGATGGTCATTGTTGCACTGTAGATGCAGTATAAATCCATTTTCACCATTATAAATGAAATCAGAATTTGTCACACAGCATTTAGATATCCATAATTTCCTCCTACCATTTCTTGTAGACCAAGAGTTACTGGCGATTTATGGAAGTAGGACAAAAACTGAACAAATACAAATAAAATTCTCAGATATTGTTTTTGTCCCACTTAGAACCCCTGTGATGACAAGCGGCACAGAGATATCTGGTCTAAAGAAAAAACCTGTGATCGATTACCAAAATTCCTGGTTATAGGACCTCAGAAAACTGGTGAGAGTTTACTGCATTTTAATGCACCTGGTGATGTGCAAATTCAGATGATTACAATAGTGAATTAGTTTTAGTCACTCAAGCTATGTCTACACTAGAAAAAGTTAGATCGACTTAACAAAGTGGTTACCCTAACCGTGGACTTAGTGAATCAACCTAACTGCCCTTAAGTTGACTTAATAAAGTTGATTTAAGGGTTAATCCATGTCCACACTGTGCTTAAGTCAACCTAAGGAGTCGATTTAAGGCTTAGGTCGACCTAACCGGCAGTTCTTACTTAAGTCGACCTAAATTGTCAGTGTAGACATACCCTCAGAGATTTGTCTAAACCTTGATTATCTGATAGCACTTTTTATTTTCTGACATTATTTATGTTTAGTATAATAATGTAAATGATAAAAAAGTATGACATTTTAACTATGTAGCTGTGTAGTGGAGAGTGTTAGCTTTTTCGTAGGATTTAACTGAGAAATAATGTGATTAACACTCTGTTGAAGTGATGACAGAGTGATTGACAGGATTTTATCAGAGCTGAGGGAGGAAAAGACAGTAATTTTTCAAAACGTGTTCAGTCCCATGGCCCCCAAGCTTCAACCTGTCCTTCAGGAAAAGTGTGTCTTGTTTACAGCAACTCAGTGTTGTTCAGTGGAATTTACAGTGCAAGTCAAGAAATTCCTACAGGACAGGTAGAATTGTAAGGCTATGGGACTCTATTCATTAAATGTATAGTTGCTTCTCTTCTCTCTGATCAGAGAATGGTGCATTTTTCTATAATCCCTTCCATATGCTACCAACCACCTATTGTTTATCTGTCTAACAAGAGGGCTGGAGTTTGTTTATCTTTTTTGTGACATGTGACAGCACAGATACAATAGTCTGTTTTTAAAATCCATTTTAGATGCTTCATCCACAGTGATGCTCCCATATTCAGTTTTAACTGTACAAATTTATTTTAAAATGTTTAGTTAAGAAATAGAGAGCCAGGATTTCAGCTCGAGTAAATCAGCATAGAATCACTGAAGTCAATGGAGCTATGCTAGTTTACAACACATGAGGATCTGGCTGACAGAATATATATGCTTTGTTAATCATTTGACTTTCATCCTATTTTCAGGTACCACAGCTTTGTATTTGTTCCTGATTATGCATCCTTCAATCATTAGTAACTCCCCCAGCCCAAAAACCTTTGAGGAGGTACAGTTCTTTAATAGAAATAACTACCACAGGGGGATTGATTGGTAAGATGGGTTATTAGTATAAATATAAAAGTTTATGTACATGCACAATACAAAAATGGCATTACTCTTTGTAATGAGTGTATACACAGTTTTAAAATGACCACTGGTACTTTTAGAAAATTATATTTAAATGCACATAAATAAATGATGGTAACCTCAGTCAAAAACACAGTAAATGCCTAAGATGTTTATCTTCCTTCTAATGCAGGACACAAAGAGATATCTGTTTTCAACTTGAGACAATAATAATTAATCTTAATGAGAATCACATGTATATCTCAAGTTGTTAGTATACACAGTGTGTATGAATAACAGAAAATGGAAAGGAATATTTGTTTTTTAAGTATACATTTCTTTAAGGATGACATTCCTATACATTTCTCTGGCAGGTGCTTTATTTCCCATTTGTTCATGCTTTTGAAGCTCTGATAATAAAAATAATATTATAAGTTGAGTATAAGATAGAATGATTAATGTTTCAGGATGAATAGCTAATTTCTAAAAACTGAAAAAAGAAATCTAATGAAAATTTCAGCCACCAGCAGTTTGTTCTGGTCTTTAAATGAAAATTAGAAATTTGCCAGTCAGTTGACAGGAGAAATGCTTTTTAAAAGTATTTTCAAATATCAAGTAATGATGAAAATGTTCAGCAGTCAATAATGCAGTAAATCAGGATAAGTGAAGGGAAGGTTCATCATCACTACCTTATTCCACACAGTTTACCCAAGAAGTTACCAAAGATCTCCACAAAGACAATTTAGTTGGCCTTGCTTTCAAAAAGCGCTGCAGGATAAAATGGTCAAAGTTGAAAACTAGTAATGCTGTACTGTAAGCAAGGGGTGCCAATAAAAGATTCTTGATATTTAGTCTTGTTTCTTTACTCCCTGGTGCCAGTGAAATTAGTTACTGCCTTAGACTTTGTATTCGCCCATAAAATGAGTAAGTGTAAAGGCTGTTCTATGCTCCAAATGGAGAAAAATCACATACAATTTCTTTTAAGATATATGATTTTCATCACATTATAATTGTTGCAGCAGATTCTTATTATAAAGTTCATCGGGTCAGCATTCATTACTGACTGAAAAGTTAGTCTGATGGATGGAAAATAAGAGAGCTGACAACTATACTAAAATCTACTGAACAGCCACCAACCATGGTGCAGATTCTTAGCTATTTTTATGAAACTTTTTTATATCTATATTATGTGAAATTCACCCCCATGCAGCGTGCCAACATAAGATCTTTGTGGTGGGGTATATTTTAACCATTTCAGTCAATAAAGAGGTTATTGTCTATAGTATTTTATGTTGTTAAGAACAGGAGGTAAAAGAAAAATCACAGAGACCACATTTATCAATTCCCTCCCACTTCCCCTTCCTGCACAACACAATGATAACAAGTAAGTTGGTTATGGATAGACAAACCTGATGGTAATATGACAGGTTGTTGGCAACTAACTAGAATAACGTAACTGGAGGGGGAGAAGCTCAGAACTAAACTAACTAAAAACAGCCTGCTTTGTTTCTACAGAATTGTGATTGAAAGAATAGTAATTCACCGCTTGAAGGACTTTTGTATGAAGAGGTTTTCTTGCTAAATCTTCAAGTAACATCTTCATGTTAGCTAACTCTTACCAGATTTGATAACAGGAATCCTGATTCTGAATATTATTTTGTTATGATATGCTGCTGTGCTGTAACTGAAATATATCCCATACTGTTATAAGAAGAATAAAGCACATTTTTATAAATAGCTAACAGTGGGCCAAATTCAGAAGTTTTAGTTCTGTTTTTCTTCAGTCTTTACTATTGAGTTTAATGAGAGTTTTCCCTAAGTAACATCTGAGTGAGAAATGAGTGAGTACTTTAGGGACTGACCCATTAATTTTAAGATGATAAATTGTTTATTCCTCT
This sequence comes from Pelusios castaneus, assembly GCA_007922175.1. Lineage (NCBI taxonomy): Eukaryota > Metazoa > Chordata > Testudines > Pelomedusidae > Pelusios > Pelusios castaneus. The sequence goes on from VOCT01072087.1 coordinate 8,849, forward strand.
CACTACAAAACACAAGGCCTTTTTTTTTTTAGAATGTTTTTACTGGACAATGACTGTGTCTGTTACTTTCGGGTTTTATGGATTATTCTCATAGTCTTTCAGGTCAGAAGGGACCAGTACGATCATCTAGTCTGACCTCCTGAAAAATGCAGGCCTCAAAACATCACCCACCCACTTCAGCAATAGGCCACTAACCTATGACTGAGTTATTTACCTCCTTAAATCATGATTTAAGGACTTTAAGATATAGAGAATTCACCGCTAGGTGAGCCATGCCCTTTGCTACAGAGGAAGGCGAAAAACCCCCAGAGTCCAGGCCAATCAGCCCTGGGGGAAGATTCCATCCCAATCCCAGATATGGCGATCAGTTAACCCCTGAGCACATGGGCAAGTCTCAACAGCCAGTTACCCAAGAAACAATTCTCTGTAATAACTCAGAACTCACCTCCCTCCTTAGGCCACTTGTATATCCACCACCCATAGCCAAATATCAGTCAATTTCCAAAATAGGGTAATCATACCATCCCCTCCATAAATTTATCAAGCTCAGTTTTGAAAGCAGTTATGGTTTTTGCCCCCACAACTCCCCTTGGATGGAGTCACCCTCCATCCTTGATTTAATGTATGCAAGACTTTTGAATGTTTCTTAGGAGAGTGTTCCTTTTCTAGGTATATGGATTTCTTCCCTGTACCATCCAATGTCACCACTGACTTTCTCTTTGAGAAAAGTGCCAACTACTTCCATTCTGAGGAAGCTCCAAAACGAGCTGCTTCCCTGATCCCCAAAGCCAAGATCATCACCATTCTCATCGACCCATCAGATCGGGCATACTCCTGGTATCAGGTAGGGACTTTGAAAAATGTCAGCAGGTGCTAGTTTAATATATATTTTATATATTAATTTTATGTATTAATATGTATTTTTACCTGGGATCCTCTCAATATATTGTGATCAAATATTGAAAAGCAAAGGGGTTTTGTCAAGTAAGCCTGTATTTGAAAACAAGCAGTTACCTAGGAGTACAGAAAAAGTTGCCTCTATATATAAACTTGATAATTCATTCTTTTAAAATATTTAAACACTGAAGGCCATATTTTCTGAACTCTGACTGTAATGAGGGCGTGAAATAATGTGCTTGTGTGAAAAACTTCATGTAAAGAACATGCGTTTACACAATTAATTATGCACTTGAACACAGTTGTCCAATTTGTGCTTCCATATGTATACGCAATTACACATGGCCTCAGTTTTTTGCAGACATGGAATTCTGATAAAGGTTAATGGTTTAAACATTTGTTAAGCTGACCATAATAAAGGCAACAAATCAGGAATGCACAAGAATTACACACACATCTCAGATTGATAAAGAAATTAAAACGCAAAAACATTTCGTCATACACTGGAAAAAAATTAGATAAGAAGTAGTTAAAATAAAACTTCCTACTTAAATCCAATATCACCATCAAATATTTTTTAAATTACATACAATAAAGATTAGCACTATATTTTATCTCAGATTTCAATCAATACTACTGAAGCACCACTTGTGCTACCATTCTTTGGTATTATAACAAACAAGTCCAGGTTAATGTTAAAGGGGAACTTTGCATATTTTAAATTTAAATAGGCTCCCCAAATGTAATTCACAGTAAGTAGACAAAATAGTAAATGCCTAATACAGCTCACAAGACCATAGACCTATGTCCAAATGACTAGTGGGAATTTAGTTTAATTTGAAGCAGAAACGTGCAAATCAAACAAGGTTTTAAAGAGTCACGGTAGATTGTGGTATTGATGGTCAATGCAATTAGTTCAAGCTTTTTAATGATATAGGTCTGCTTTACTACTAAAAATAATAACAGCAACCTGTGGACAAAATTTCTTTCATAGTAAAACCCTACATATCACTGTAAATTATTCAATAACTACTGTAATTCCTCCATCATGCAAGTATGTATCTCATTTTTTGATCCATGAAATAGTAAATACAATTATTTTTTCTGTCTTTATCTACAAGAATGTCTATAATGCCTATCACAATGTCCTCTAGTTCCATACATGAAGTATTTGAAACAATAGGATCTGTCCAGAGTGGACCAGTATGTCTCAATCCTATTCTTAATTGTTGGCTCTTGTTTCAAAAAGTCCCTTTCTTTTGGTCTTCTGACTACAATGTTAATTTGACAAAATAAGGAATAAGTAGAAACTGAATAAGGACCTCAGGATATACATTACCTATACTAATTGATTTTAGGGGTTTTCTTTTGTTCCTGTAAGTTACCGATCCGATACTCATCTGCACTAACTATTGCATCAAGCGGGAACTTTGCTGGAGTAAAATCTGAATATAAACCATGTAAGGACTTCAATATTTGGCCACATAATTAGAGGTTCACATATTTGAGTTCATTATCCAAAGTTAATTTGTCCATAAGCTGCCATTTCATTGAATAAAAATGTTTCTAGTTTGCTATTGCTAATATCAGTCAGGACTTGATAGTTTATATTGGTGTTATTCTTACCTTCTCCACAACTTACCTAACATAGACCAAAGCTTCTTAACTGAAATTCACTTCTAATGTAATTTAATCTGTCACAGCCAGGTCCTTTAAACCACTATCCATATATACTCTGTCCCATCTCCATGGACTTGGGTGTCCATGATGTTCCTGTAATTTATTTTTCTTTTACAGCATCAGCGATCTCATGAAGACCCTGCAGCTCTAAAATTTAGCTTCTATCAGGTGATCACAGCTGGACCTCGAGCTCCATCAGAGCTTAGAGCTCTACAGAAGAGATGTCTAGTACCTGGATGGTATGCAATCCATATAGAAAGATGGCTAACTTATTTCCCACCTTATCAGGTGAATAGAGTGTAAAATTGTGTCCTATTTCATTTGTATATGATATCTTAGATTATTCCCTTTTCTGAAGTCTTCTTTACTGATTAGTACTATTCATGGATTCATATCAATGTGTTGTTTGGGGTACCGATTATCCAAAACCATGTTCTGATTGGTTGGCCGTGCCTTCTGGTGATGGCATAGTCATGCACTGATTCCTGGCACTGCACAACTGGGGTTTCATTAACAAAAAGGAACAGGATCACAGCCTTGGAGTTTGCATTGCCTCAGAGCTGACGAAATGAACTGAGGAAAATTGATCTCTGTGTTCCTTGCAGTGTCTTGTATATTGAAATGCCTTTAACATTGAGTTGTCTTCTTTTTTCTTTTAATCTTGTCATTTTCTGGCTCTTTACTGGCAGTATTGGTGAATGTAACATAAAGTAGAATAGAAACTCAGTGCTTTATAGTGCATCAAGCATCAACCACGTGATAGACTATCAGGGCTTTCAGGAAAAGGTGTCGATGGGGAACCTAGTAAATTACTACGCTGGTGCTGTGTAAGGCTTCTGCACTGTGCAGCATCAAAGCCTTGGCCAGCAGCATGGAACGTCAATGCATTATCTATACCCTGGATGGGGGCAAAGGAGATACAGTGCACTGAACACAGCAGAGATGTGAGGCTATAGAGGCTTGAGTATCTGGAACTGAGAATGATACACAAATAAAGACATAGGGCCTATTAGTCCTTAAGTGTTTCAGTATCTTCATCTGCTCATAATCTCAGTGACCCTTCCATGAGCTAATCATTACACTGCTGGAACTGATTACATTGGGAACAAAATCATATGACATCATCATATGACCCATGTCTTGTTGATAGGCTTTCTTTTTGCTGTTGATGTTTCTGATTGCTGGCAATCTATGAAGCACTACCTCCCAGCACAGTTGTTTGGAGGAGAGAAGCTATCCAGAGTCTGCAACCTCTGTTTTCCCATGAACAAGAAAGCTCTGATATATCTGTCTCATGATATTGTCTACATGTTTCTTTAGGATCCAAATTTGCAGAATCCATAGGATAGACAATTGTGTAACACCAGCATACTGATGTGAGCTGTCTGCATTCTGTTTAGATTTGATCTCTCTAAAGGTCTCATGTTGAATGGCATGTATTCTAAGATAAACCAGTAAACCCCCGATTCTCTAAAGAATCGCAAATTGAAGAATGGTAATCACGCGCAGGGGCGTTGCTGGATAGAAAAAAGATCCGGGGCTGTGGCCCTCCAGCCCATTCCCTGCTAGCTTCTGCCCCCCAGCTAGGCCACACCCCCAGCCCCCACCCCCACCCAGTCCCCCCACCATGACCCAGCCCCCACCAAGTCTCCTTGTCCCCATGCCCCCTTCGCCTCTCCCCAGGCCTCTAACTCCATCCATCCCTTCCCAGCCCCCCCATCCTGACCCCTTGCTTGATGGACTCGCGAGTCCAGACCCCTCCATTCCCACCCCCGGTCTCCGTGTTCCCCCCTTACCTTAACCCCTGATACAAAGGCCCGGGACCGGCCTGCGGCGGCAGAGCAGGACAGCCGGATCAGGCCATGCTGCTGGCCGCCACACTCTGCTCCCGCCACCGCCGCACGCCAGCCCCTCGGGCCTGATCCTGCCCCACTGCCGCTGCACACCGGCCCCTCGGGCCTGATCCTGCCCCTATTCCACTGCACGCTGGCCCCTCAGGCCTGATTCTGCCCCGCTGCACACCAGCCCCTCGGGCCTGATTCTGCCCCACTGCACACCGGCCCCTCGGGCCTGATTCTGCCCCTCTGCTCCCACCGCCACATGCCGGTCCCTTAGGCCTAATCCTGCACCTCTGCCACCACCATCACGGGCAGGCAGCATGGCCAGTTCAGGCCTGGGGCCCCTTTCCCGGCTCCTCTGTCCCCCTGTCCCGTGCTCCTTTCCCGGCTCCTCTGTCTCCCTGCCCCGTGCTCCTTTCCCGGCTCCTCTGTCCCGTGCTCCTTTCCCGGCTCCTCTGTCCCCCTGTCCCGTGCTCCTTTCCCGGCTCCTCTGTCCCCCTGTCCCGTGCTCCTTTCCTAGCTCCTCTGTCCCCCTCCCCCGTGCTCCTTTCCCGGCTCCTCTGTCTCCCTGCCCCATGCTCCTTTCCCGGCTCCTCTGTCCCTTTCCCGGCCCCACTGCCCACCGCCTCCTCCTCCTCCCAGCCCCTTTACCTGGCCAGAGGCTCGGAGCTGCAGCAACGGCTAGCAGAGCCGCTTCTGGGCCAGGCCGCTCCCACCCTGAGCACGCTCTGTCTGAGGATGCTCAGGGCGGGAGATTTGAATCTCCCCGGCCCGGCCACAGCAGGAGTCTGCAGCTTTGCTGGGGCCCCTGGGCGGAACGCAGCGTTCCGCCTAGTGCGCATGTGCCTGCTGGGGAAAATAGATCCAGGGCTCAGGATTTTCTACCCAGGGCTGGCGCCCTGCCAGCCCGATGGCAACGACGCCTCTGATCACGCGCGAGCTATCTAATCCACAGGCTTATGCACGGCATGGCCGTGGATTCAACTGCTGCACGCGCACAGCTGTGTCAGTTATATGCGCGTGCAGGAGCTGCGTCCACGTCTCGCCGTGCATATATACAACTGTGTTTTAGTTATATAGATCCTTGAGGAACACTGGATTTCATAACCCTCACTGAAAACAAGCAATTGTCTGTCACCTCTGATTGACTCCTTGCTTCTGTGTAAATATATCAGTAATGAAATATACTTGCCAAGGCTACAAGACATGGTCAGTCGTATCCAAATTTGCTATGGAGTACAACATAAAACGGTTATCTAATGCAGATCTAAAACTAGGAAGTGATCATAAAAATTTAGCCGTAGATGCAAAGAAAGACTTGAATCTACCCAGCGTATTCCAGCTGGACCAAATATATGTAGCTTCTAGGGGATACTATGTAAGTAGTGTATGCATATATATATATATATATATATATATATATATCTTT
>VOCT01072098.1:0-15252 GCA_007922175.1 Pelusios castaneus
TCGACTTGATTAAAATTAAGTTGACTTTATAACACCTCCTTTGAATTTGACCTAAGGCTTAAGTTGACTCCCTAGAGTCGACTTAAACCAGTGTAGACGTGGGATAGCCCTAAGTCGACTTAGGGCTACCCCAGGGCTACACCTGCCGGGGGAGGCACAGGGGGAGCCTGGCATGCCCCCCCCACCCTGCCCCTATGCCCTGCCAGGGTCCCTAACCACCTTTGCTCCATTGTACCTATGTACAATGGGGCAAAGGCTGAGCCCCCTGGCATTGGGCAAGGGGTGCCCCCGTGGACCTCCCCTAGTTCCCCCTAAGCCCCTAGAAGTCAACCTAGGCATCCAGTGTGGAAGCTCTAGGTCAACTTTCTAAGTTCCCCTTTAAGTTGACTTTAATTTTAAGTGTAGACGCACTAAGTCAACTTAACTAAGTCAACTTTAAGTCGACTTAGTTAAGTCGACTTAGTTAAAGTCGACTTAAATTAACAAATGTAGACATAGCCATGGAGTGGTTAGATTCTCCCCCACCCTCTGCTGTCACTCTGCTTTTCTGGGCTCCAGTCAAATGGTAATTTTATCCATTCCAAGCTGGAACCACGTGGTCCAAGCTGAGCAAACACATCTGCCCTTTGCTGTCTTGTCTACTCCAGACCCTGCCCTAGGAATTTGTCAGGAAGGTGATCCCACTCAGTTAGAATGTGGCACACTTGTAGAGTAAAGCGAAGACACTCAGTCTTGGCCACTTAACTTTATGAAGAAGTGAAGGCAGGGCCAGATTAATCCAAGGTCTTTAGCGGCTGCAGCCCCAGATTAGGGAGGGCCCCACTGCCCTGAAAAAATCCAGCCCTGAGCGATGCTGGCACAGCAACCTGCCGCTGCCCACCCCCCTCTGTGCCACCAGCTGACAGTGCTCCTGGGGGAGGGAGTCGCAGCTCTGGAACACTGTATTTCTAGCTTGGGCGCCAGCATGTCTGAGTGCCACTCCACACCCAGTCTGGCTGCTGCCACAGAGAGGTGGGGGCACAAAAGCGGGTAGCCTGTGGCCCTTGAGCACCTTAATCCAGCCTTGAGTGAAGACTATCTGCAGTCTCTGTCTCCTAAGTGAAACCAAAGCCAATGAGAGAATGTTTCTTTCAAGATACCTACTCAATTCTTATCCCTTTCCATTTAAATCTGTGTGATCAGGTTAGGTCAAATCCAGTTTCTTCAGAAAAGTGTCTTAAAGAATAAACAAGTCAGCTTCTGGGGAAAGAAGGGCCAACAGGGAAAGGCTGCAAGAGCTAGGATCATTGTTAACTGTTGAATGTGTAAGCCCAGTGGGTTGAAGCTCCTAGAAGGCAGGTAACTCACTACTACTATCTGTTGGTGAACAGAGGAAAGAGTGGCCAAGAGCTGTTTCAAAGCTGTTTACCGAGAGCTCCAGAAGACAGAAGCTCTCCTTGGTAAGGATGTTCCTGGGACATTACAGCTACTGACAGTTCATTTATGTAGTGTAATCCTGAAGTGTAGGATAACACTTAAATTAGCCAACTGCATACCCAACTTTTACACTGGAGGGTGGAGAACAGAGTTAAAGGGTTTTTGCCAAAGATATCAGAGAGTGGCTAATTTATTCATTTATATGTCTAGTTGGTGTGTTTTCCCAAGTTGATTCTGTGCCCCCTTGCACTCTAATGAAGTCTTCCTTGTGTTATAGGCAGACTCAGTGCTTGTCAGAGGAGAAGTATTGCCTACTAATGACACCCAGGGGAAGTATTTAATTTTCCCCTGGTTTCTGGATTGGGGCTCAAGCTTTGGTGTTCGTTAATTTAAAGAGGACCCCCTTAAATATCTGAACCAAATCCTGTTGCTACTGACAACACCTAGCAGAAGGGGACAATATATTATTATAGACATGGTTGCTAGCACCTACTATTATTTAAGTTGTCCAACAATTCCTCTTCTTAGACTCCGTTTTCAGTTGCTCATAACTTTACCAAACTGTAACCCTTTGCACTGAAATTTTGCATGCTCTGTGTCTGCCTCCGGCTGAGTTTTTCTTGAAATTTTGGGTCAGGATGATTCAGCTCTTTCCCATGTGGGATGTACATGATCTTGGAGGGGGTACCTCTAAAGAGCTTTGTCTATATGAAGTGCCTCCTCATAGAGCTGTTGGAGGAGACAATACGAGGGTTAGAGATGCAGGTGGAAACCCTGGTTGAGTTTAGAAGGGGCTTTGAGCAGTTGATGGAGCAGATATATGGGGAGGCTGGAGGAAAAAGCCCAGACCTGTGGATGGAAGCAATAGCGCCCAATTCTGAGGGGAGGATGCTGGGTGAAGAAAGTGACCAGTGGAAGCATTGACTGTGAGAAGCCGGCAGAGGAAAAGACCAGCCAGTGAAGGAGAAATAGAGCTCAGAAACAGGTTTGCTGCATTAGCAAATGAAGAAGGAGCACAGCAGATGGTTACTGAAAGTGGGAGTAAAAGGAAGAAGAGGAGAGCAGGTAATCCTATACAAAGTGGAGATGAGGCAATGGAGATAAATAAGACCCCTGGAAGGATTCAGGAGTGGATGCAGAGGATTGCAAAGAGCAACTGTAGGAGTCATGTCTTTCAGCCAGAAAGAACTGGGGATAAACTGAAGAACTGCACCATTTTGAGGAAAGGGCAAGTCTATGTGATTGGGGATTCCCTGCTAAGAAGGACAGACAGGCCTACAACTATAACAGGCTGACCCAGAGAACAGAAGGATGTGCTGCTTGCCTGGAGCTAACATACATGATGTGGATCTAAGGCTGAAAAGGATCCTCATGGGAGTGGGAAGGAATCTTCTGATTGTCCTTCCTGTGGGTACAAATGATATAGCTAGATTCTCATTAAAATGTATCAAAGGAGACTATGCCAGGCTGGGGAAGACTCTCAAGGAACTAGAGGCTCAGGTGATCTTCAGTGGGATTCTACCTGTCCCTAGAGGAGGACAACATAGGTGCGAGAAGATACTGACGATCAACAGATGGCTCAGGGAGTGGTGTTATAAGGAGGGCTTTGGGATGTATGGGCACTGGGAGGCATTCATGGACAGAAGACTGCTTGGGATGGACTTCACCTGAGTAGGGATTGAAACAGACTTCTAGAAGGGAGGTTAGTTCAACTGATTAAGACAGCTTAAAACTAGGGAGTTGGGGGAGATGGTTGGGAGATGCCCGGACAATCTCCACACCTGATATTAGCATTGAGAAGAAGGAAAATGAAATAGGAAAGGACAAAGATGCGGGGAGCAGTATGGAAGTTAGAAAGAAGGGAAGTACAAATACTGGTCTGATGGGTGATGTTGGCAGTAGGACAACACTGCCACATTGGGTAAGGAATGTGAGTGAAGCCAAGCAGCAAAAAACTAAAATGTTTGTATACTAATGCGAGAAGCCTAGGTAACAAAATGGAGGAACTGGCACTACTGGTAGAGGAAGTGAAACCAGATTTTATAGGGATAACAGAAACTAGTAGTCACGACTCGTGTATGGGTATTGAAGGCTATGTGCTCTTTAGGAAAGACAGATGTAATGGCAAAGGTGGGGGAGTGGCATTGTATTATCAATGATGCAATAGAATGTAAAGAAATTCAAAGTGATGGAATTAGTAAGACAGAGTCTATCTGGCTCAAAATCACATTGGGGAAGAAAGCTACTAGAGTTTCTCCTGGGATAGTGCTTGGGGTGTGTAACAGACCACTAGGATCTGATTTGGACATGGATAGAGACCTCTTTAAGGCTTTTAAGGAAGTAAACACTACTGGGAACTGTGTGATTATGGGAGATTTTAACTTCCCAGGTATAGACTGGAGGACATGTGCCAGTAGCAATAAAAGGGCCCAGTTTTTCTTGGATGTGATAGCGGATGAATTTCTCAATCAAACAGTTTCCAAACCAAAGAGAGGAGACGCAATCTTAGATTTGGTATTGGTCAGTAGTGACAATCTCATAGAGGAACTGGTTGTAGGGGACAACCTAGGTTCCAGTGACCACATGCTAATCCAGTTCAAACTGAATGGAAGGATAAACAAAAATAAATCTCTGACTAGCATCTTTGACTTCAAAAGGGCTAACTTCAAAAAATTAAGGGAATTAGCTAGAGAAGTGGACTGGACCAAAGAACTCATGGATGTGAACATTGAGGATGTTTGGAACCACTTCAAGTCAAAGTTGCAGAAACTATCTGAAGCCTGCATTCCAAAGAAGGGGGAAAAAATTATAGGGAAGGGTTGTAAACCGAGCTGGATGAGTAAACATCTCAGACAGATGATTAAGAGGAAGCACAAGGTCTACAAGGAGTGGAAGATGGGAGGGATAGGAAAGGAGGGCTACCTCTTGGAGGTCAGAACATGTAGAGATCAAGTGAGAAAGGCCAAAAGCCAAGCAGAGATAGACCTCGCAAAGGGAATTAAACCCAATAGTAAAAGGCTCTTTAGCTATATAAATAGGAAGAAAACAAAGAAGGAAGAAGTGGGATCACTAAGCACTGAGGATGGGGTGGAGATCAAGGATAATCTAGGCATGGCTGAATATCTAAATAAGTACTTTGCCTCTGTCTTTAGTGAGGGTGATGGTGAACTTGGGGATAGAGGTAGGGCAGCTAATGGGAATGAGGACGTGGAGGTAGAAATTACCATATCTGAGGTAGAAGCCAAGCTTCAACTGCTTAATGGAACTAAATAGGAGGGTCCAGATAATCTCCATCCAAGAATATTAAAGGAACTGCCACATGAAATTGCCAGCCCATTAGCAAGGATTTTTAATGTATCTGTGAACACATTGTGACTTTGTGACTGGAGAATTGCTAATGTAGCTCCTGTTTTCAAGAAAGGGAGTAAAAGTGATCCAGGTAACTACAGGCCTGTTAGTTTGACCTCAGTAGTATACAAGGTCTTGGAGAAAATTTTGAAAGAGAAAGTACTTAAGGATATTGAGGTGAATGGTAACTGGGATAAAATACAACAGGGCTTTACAAAAGGTAAATCGTGCCAGACCAACCTGATCTCCTTTTTTGAGGAGATAACAGATTTTTTGGATAAAGGGAATGTGGTGGACCTAATTTACTTACATTTCAGCAAGGCATTTGATACAGTTCCACATAGGGAATTATTAGTTAAATTAGAAAAGATGGGGATTAATATGAAAATAGAAAGGTGGATAAGGAACTGGTTAAAGGGGAGACTACAGAGGGTCATACTGAAAGGTGAACTGTCTAGCTGGAAGGAGGTTACTAGCGGAGCTCCTCAAGGATCAGTCTTGGGACCAATTTTATTCAACCTTTTTATTACTGACCTTGGCACAAAAAGTGGGAATGTGCTAATTAAGTTTGCAGATGACACCAAGTTGGGAGGTATTGCCAATACAGAGGATGATCGGGGTATCATACAGGATCGGGATCATACAGAAAGATCTGGATGACCTTGTAAACTGGAGTATTAGGAATAGGATGAAATTCAATAACGGGCAGGGCAGACATATTAAAAATGCACCTTCCCATATAAAGGGCCACCTATTGGCGCTGCTAGGCAGGGTCATCAGCAAGACGGTGTGGAACGTCACGGTCGCCCTAGGTCACTTGAACACAATGGGGGAGTGGCACTCAGACCCCGTCCCATTTAGCTCCCCATCTGGCTAGGCGCCAGACTTTAAAGTGTTCTAATATGACCCAGCTGCAGTGACTAACCTCAGTACAATACAGGGGTGGCAGGCTGGACATGGAATAACCTATCACATTATGAAACTTATTTGTCATTACGAAGCTTAGGTATCACTGTAAATAGAAGCCAATGCCTAATGATGCAGCTAGAGGCCAACCAGCAGTATCTGTTGTTCTATTTGCAATGGCAACAAAAAAAACCCTGACGTCTGGGCACAGGAGCTAAAGCTGCCCAGCCATGCATGGGTCAGACCCATGCACTTCTGGTGTAAGGACCAATGTTGCAAGGTAGCAATCAATTATGGGGAACCATGGGCGCGGGAAGTGTGGTGCTCCCTGATAATCCTACCTGAAGTGCTTTCAGGACTTGGACACCCCAAGTGGATAGACCAAGATAATTATACTGTTAACCCTGGGTTGTGTGAGAAATGGCCACGGGAGTGGGTGTGCCCTCGGAAAAAAACTGCACCCCTGTTTTCACCCCAACCCCGGGGATTGTGTATGGCATCGGGTATTATGTTAATGGAACAAATGTTTTTTCAGGTCAATTGAATCAAGGCCTGTGTGGCTACCAGTCATGTGATACAATGAAATGCTTCGTCCTAGCCAAAAATGCTTCAAGCAGTGGGAGCGGGTAGGGGCATCCCCCAAAATAACACCCCCCAGTGCCATCTATCTGCCTAGATTGCAGGCTCTACAGAGCCTAAGCAAGCAAGCTGAACACCACTACCACCATGCCACGAAGCTTTCTGACACTGCCCATGTCTGGATGGTGATAGACGCCAGGGGGTCGTCAAGATGGCAGTCCAGCTGGAGCAAGTCACCGAACACCACTGGTGGGACATTTTCAACGGATGGTCACCTGGGGCAACAAAGCTCTTTAATGTTGTTATGCAACCAGTAATCCTTTTTTTAGCAGTATTGGTAATTTTAGTTGTGATAATGGCTGTAATAGTCTGTAAATTTTGACAATTGTACCAGAAGCTGGCATGCTTCGAGGCCATGTATCATGGGTACCAAAGCTGAACCTAGCATTATCAAGGGGTGGATTGCGGTGCGTAGGCCGATCCAGGCCCGAAAATTTTGTCACGCGAGTAGGGATAAGGCTGGATCAGGCTCTTCTCTTGGCCTAAGAGTAGCCATTTTAAAAAGCAAAAAACATATAGTAAGCTTGTCTGTCATTTCTAAGAACTGCTAGAGCTGGTAGCTGTGGTAAACGTTTCCTGTAAACAGTGTCTGAGCCTGCAGCAAGCAGCACAAGCCTGTGCCAGACTTCCTCTCAGCTGTGCGGCCTAGTTAACAGCCAACTGATGTTAATGCTAATGCAGTTTTACCATATATTGGGGGGAGGAGGGGACTCTTCAGCCCCAGAACGGCACTTTCTCCATGAGTACAAAAAGCAGTGGGCTTAAATCAGCCCCTGAAAAGTCATCGCGGACCATCAGTATCCGGTTTGACTGTGAGGTGCCATGAACCCGTGGGCCCCCCACCCTTCAGTAGCCTACTTAAGGAGATCATGCAGGGGCTTCTTATCGCCTTGGTAAGCGCTTGATTTCCAATAAAGAGGGTTGCTTTAAGACCAGGCCTCAGTGTTCATTTCCACAAACTGGTATCAAAATGAACACCTGCCTGTGGCAGACTACAATACTATTATGATTGCAAAATCAAGCACTCAAATTTAGGAAATGCCAACCCCCTTTTGCATGTTTATTATGATGCAGTCTCTAATTACATGAACACATAATATGTTTTCAACAGGACACATGCATCTTTCATTGCACAGAATGGGCAGCGCTGACAATAAACAGCTATTCAATATTTTGTGATCTCATCATTGTTCAATTTGTGGCCCCAAGCCTTTATTACCATCCACTATACACATCCTGCTCTGAAAACAGGATGATTAATTTCCTCATGGACTTTTCTATGGTGCTAATCACTATAAAATCTGAGTCCTTCACAAACATAATTTCACACCATCCCTGTGAGATAAGGGGCAATTATTGCTGTTTTGCACATGGGGAAGCAATGCACACACAAAAAAAAGTATCCCCTAATTTGGGGGGACCATCTTCAGATACCTGGGACCTGATTTTTCAGAAAATTGAGCATTATAATATAGCACTGCATATATTCAAGAACAGCTCTCATTGGCTTGAGCTGCCACTGTGAGTGCATAGCATTACTCCGTAGCCTATCAGACAGTCTCAAATCAAAGAAACAAAAAATGAGAAACATGCATAAGTGACTACATGTAAAAACATTCAATGACTTGCCCAGCTGTGAGGAATCAGAGCAGCAGCTGCCCTTGCTTCCTTAGAGGGATGAATCAGCAAACCACCTCTTACACTCAGTAGCAGCAAGTCTATGGTGGCTACACAAAATATTTGCACATGGCTGGGTTAGCCCACAGCCTTCACTTTTCCCAACTTCACACGAGGTAACCCAGTTCTGACCCTTGGATCCAATTCTTGATTTTCTGTTGCTGGCAGCTGTCCTTGGACTCAGGAACTCAAAGTTTATTTCTTGCTACCTGCTCCAATGACTAGACATGACCACTTAGATCCTGGTCTCTGACAATGGCAGAAGAGACTCCAGCTCAGCATTATGGATCTAAGGGGAGGAGACCATGATAGACAGTGGACAGGTGCTAAGTTCTGGTAGCAATCAGAGAAGAAAAACATGGGATGTTTCAAAGGGAGAGGAACCAAACAGCTCTTCAATTCCCCACTAAGATCATTAGGTCTGTCAGTACAGTACAAGCAAATGCCATTCAGAGCTGTGTTGTTATGCTTTGCCCCACTACCTTGGAAGGGCTCCATTTGAGACATGGCTATAAAAGAGACAGTGAGATAAGTAGGGATCGGAAGAGGAAAGGAGTTAGGAAATGCCGTTTTCCTCAATAACCCATTGTCTGCATTGGGGCTGCAGGAAAATATCACTTTTCCACACTTTCCTTTATTAAACTGATGTTAACTAAATGCTGTTTTACAGTTGTTAAAAGAGGATCTGCCCTGCTGTTCTCCACAACTGCCCCCATTGGATTTCCACTGTGAAGAAGCAACATATAGAATCATTAGAAATCAGGGAGGTGAGATTTCCAGGCCGAATTTAAATATCCTGAAGGGAGAGGCTCTGAAGCTAAGAGATCTCTAAAAGACAGACTAAATTTCAAGAGAAACTTACTTCCTTCATTTCATTCTCTTCCTCCTAGTTTTCTTCCTAAAATTCTCTCACCCCCAGAAATCAACACCCTTCAGATATTTACAGACAGTGGCCACATAACTCTCATTTGGTCATTGCTTATGAGAGCCAGACAGCTGTAGCCGATTCAGGCCTTGTCTACACGAGAAAAGTGCTGGAGATCCGCCTGGAGTGTGATAACCAGCCCTTACCTGACAGTGACTGTTTCTTTAGTGGAGATGCCATGTAAGTGCTCTGTCTTAGTTAAACTAGTCATGGTGGAGCCTGCAGACAGCTAGGAATAGCCCCTAAAATGTTAAATTGAGAAACTTGGTACCCTGCAGCTATATTAGTAAAGAGGGCAACTTTCAGGTAAGGTTATCTAATACATCCCAACCTAATCTTCACTTATTTTTTCTGTGTTAGACACACCCAGAATCTCTCTTAATTATTCAGCTACTAAAGTTCCTGCAGTTCCACTTCAATGGAAATCTTTATCTGTGCACAAAGAGAAGCCCTTGCACCCAGCTGTGTAGACAATTCTTGTTGTCACTGGGACAACAGAGTCCTGTGGCACTTTTAAAGACTAACAGATTTATTAATCGCATGAGCTTTCGTGGGAGAAAATCCCACTTCGTGAGACGCTTTGAAGATGGGAAAGTTACAGAATGGGAGGAAATTAAATGCAGGGGAGTGTATGACATAGCATCAGCTCAGGCTGTAACAGCAAATCAAAATAGGTGTTAGCATTCAAAACACTGGGGAACAGCACATAGAGGAGGGGGAGGTCAAATCACTTGTTGTAATGCAAGAAAAATCCATAGTCCCTGTTTAACCCCAAGACAACTGAGTCAAATTTGCCTATAAGTTCGAGTTCTGTAGTCTCTCTTTGAAGCTGTGATTTGTTATTCATCTGTTTCAACACAGCTATTGTCGTCAAGGGAGTGAGCAGGGAGATTGAAGTGTTCCCCTACAGGTTTTGCAGTGTTGCAATTTCTGATGTCAGATTTGTGTCCATTGATTCTTCGGCGCAGAGACTGTCCTGTCTGTCCAATATATAAGGCAGAGGGGCATTTCCGGCACATGATGGCATAAATCACATTGGTGGATGAGCAGGTGAACGAGCCCTTGATGGAGTAGGTGGCATGATTAGGCCCTGTGATGGTGTCATCAGTGTAGATATGAGGGCAAAGTTGGCAGCGTTGTCTGCTGCAGGGCTGTGTTCCTGCCTTAGTGTTTCTGTTGTATGATCTGTTGTTGCTGGTAAGTATCCTTTTAAGATTAGGGGGCTGTCTGAAAGCAAGGAGAGGTCTGTCTCCTAAGGCTTGAGAGAGTGAGGGGTCATCTTGTAAAATAGGCTGAAGATCTTTGAAGATGTGATGAAGGGGTCTGGCTTGGGGGTTGTAGGTGATGACCAGTGGCGTTCTGTTGTTGTTTTTCATGGGCTTCTCCTGCAGTAGTTGACTTCTGGGTACCCGTCTGGCTCTGTCAATTTGTTTCTTCATTTGTTCACTGTCCCTTATTAGCCCCAGTCCTTGGGCAATCCGCTTCCCCTACTAAAGCAGATACCAAAGACCCATGCACTCAGGATTGGCTGGAGAGATCAGGAAGGAATAAAAAATCTAGCCTCATGCAAGATCCTCAGGGTGAGTTTGGGTGATTTGCACTGTGTGGAAATGGTACAGCAATGAAGGGAATGTTAGCATCAGAGAAAATCCACTGATTTAGTCTCTGGAACATAATTCCAGAACTCCTCATTCACCTCATGTGCCTCCTCTGGGCACAGTAAGGTGGAGATAGCATTTTGTCCTTTTCAAGGAAGCAGAAGAGGAACGGGCTGAGGATAGCATGTGGCTGCGTGGAAGTTCCTTTTAATGCAAAGGAGGCAAAAGCTAGCGAATGACGAGGAAAGCCCAGCACTGAGGAAACATACACAGGAAAGTTGGGAATTTCTTTGCTGGCCTGGAGTCAGTCACATGTAAGAGTACTTGCTCATTGCCACATCCCTGCACCTGATGCTGATTGGGAACTCACTAGCCCGACTGGTGTGTGTTTTGTGTCCCTGTTAGGTTGATGGAGCAACAGAGCCTGGCTTGTTGTGGCAATGGAATTGGAACATTACAGAATAGCTCATCCACTTCTGGCTGGTCTTAGTTGTAGTTGAATAAAAGACTCTGTGATGTTCATATCTCTCTGTACTCCTGTGTGCTGGCTTCTCTCTCTGACTGCAAGTAAACTCCCCCAAAATCCAGGCATAACACTAATCACATCTTACACAAAGGGCTGATCCCTTCAAAAGGTGTAGGGTGGAGAGACTTCCTGCTCAGTGCTGAGGCACAAGTGGTGGAAAGGGGGGCAGGGGGTGGCTTTGTATCTGCTCTTTGAGATCATAGAATCATAGAATAATAGGGTTGGAAGGGACCTCATGAGGTCATCTAGTCCAACCCCCTGCTAAAAAGCAGGACCACTCCCCCTAAATTATCCCAGCCAGGGTTTTGTCTAACCGAGCCTTAAAAATCTCCAAAGATGAAGATTCTACCACCTCCCTAGATAGCCCATTCCAATGCTTCACCACCCTCCGAGTGAGAAAGTTTTTCCTAATATCCAACCTTGACCTCCCCAGCTGTAATTTGAAACCATTGCTCCTTGTTCTGTCCTCTGTTACCCTTGAGAACAGCCTAGCTCCCTCCTCTTTGGAGCAACCCTTCAAGTAGTTGAAGATTGCTATCAAATCTCCCCTCAGTCTTCTCTTCTGTAGACTAAATAAGCCTAGTTTCTTCAGTCTCTCCTCATAAGTCATGTGCCCCAGCCCCCTAATCATTTTTGTTGCCCTCCGCTGGACTCTTTCTAATTTGTCCACATCCTTTCTGTAGTGGGGAGCCCAAAACTGGACACAGTACTCCAGATGCGGCCTGACCAGTGTGAAATAGAGGGGAATTATCACATCCCTCGATCTGCTGGCAATACTCCTACTGATGCAGCCTAATATGCCATTGGCCTTTTTGGCAACAAGGGCACACTGTTGGCTCATATTCATCTTCCCGTCCACCATAACTCCCAGGTCCTTTTCTACAGTGCTGCTACTTAGCCGATCGGTCCCCAGCCTGTAGCAGTGCATGGGATTTTTCCGTCCTAAGTGCAGGACTTTGCACTTGTCTTTGTTGAACCTCATGAGGTTTCTTTCAGCCCAGTGTTCCAATTTGTCCAAGTCTCTCTGGATCCTGTCCCTGCCCTCCAGAGTATCTACCATACCCCCCAAGATGAAGACAAGCAAGGGATAGGATGCCAGGACAGGTGGGGAAACACAGAGAAGTGCTGCTGGTATTTTAATTTCACAATCTTTTCGGTAATACCCCACTCTGTTTTCTCATAATCTCCTGGCTCTAGCCAAATAATACATCTGAAGCTCATGTGGTGCAATGTTGACTGAGCAAACCATGATAAGCTGAGGTCGTGGCTAGAAGTATGTTTTCCAGGGAAGCCTGGGGAGCGGCCAAATCTGTTGCACTCTGTCAGGGGTTAGCAACCCAAAAGATAAGAAGAGCCATTTTTTAAAATTCCTTCAATAACCAAGTATTTTGAGAGCCTCAATGGTTGTAGCTTCATGGGTTGAGGGAGCTGGCCCAAGGTGCTTGCCGCAGGGTCCCCTGGCATGAAGTGGGGAGTCCAGAACCAGGAGCAGGCCCCCCACAGGGCTCCCTGGTGACTCAGGGGAGTCCAGAGCCTGGCACGATCTACCTGCCAGGTTCCCTGGTGGCAAGGAAGGCCCAGAGCTGCAAGGGGGCAGCCAAAGAGCTGCATGTGGCTCCAGAGCCGCAGGTTACAGATCCCTACTTTATGACAAAAGAGCAAACTGATGCCTCAAGCAGGTGTAAAGAAGGCCCATAGACATTACTTGCTAACTGACCCTTCTTTGGCAGGAAAGGGGGCTGATTTCTGGATCTTGGGAAGAAAAGTCTAATTAGTTCAGACCAGGGAAGAGAGAAGTCAGTATCCCCACCAAATACAGTTTTCAGGGGGGTAGCCGTGTTAGTCTAGTTCAGCAAAACAAACAAGGAGTCTTGTGGCACTTTTAAAGATTAACAAATATATTTATTGCACAAGCTTTCGTGGGAGAGATCCCACTTCATCAAATGCATGAAATGGAAGCTATAGCATGTCAGGTGAATAAATAAATACAGAGACATTAGGCCACTGGGTAAGTCCAGTCCTTTTCAGCAAGCCAAACAAGTTGTTTTGATTCAAACAGTGTGGACCAACAGATGAAAAGGTGAGAATGTTAAAAGAGGGAAAAAACACTTTTGGTAGTGAGTGAGGCCTCCTAAATCCCTAGTCAGATCTAATCTAATGGTGTGAAATTTGCATATGAATTCCAGCTCTGCAGTTTCACATTGGAGTCTGATTTTAAAGTGTTTCTTTTGAAGCATTGTAATTGTCATGTCTTTCACAGAATGTGAAGGGAGGTTGAAGCGTTCTCCTATTGGGTTTTGAATGTTACTATTCTTGATATTTGATTTTTGTCCATTTATTTTTTTGTGCAGAGACAGTCCAATTTGGCCAATGTATAAGTCAGGGGGGCATTGTTGCCATGTGATGACATATCACATTGATCGAAAAGCCAGTGAATGAGCCCCTGATGGAGTGGCTGGTTGATTAGGTTCTATGATGGTGTCACTTGAGTAGATATGCGGGCAGAGTTGGCAACAGGGTTTGTTGCAGGGATAGCTGCCTGCCTTAGTGTTTCTGTTGCATGGTCTGAAGTTGCTGGTGAGTATTTCCTTAAGGTTTGAGGGGCTATCCGTAAGTGAGGAAAAGCCTGCCTCCCAAGGCTTGAGAAAGTGAGGGATCATCTTGCAGGATAGGCTGTGGATCCTTCATGATGTGCTGGAGAGGTTTGGCTTGGAGGCTGTCGGTGATGACCAGTGGTGTTCAGTTGTTTTCATTGTTGGGCTTCTCCTGTATTGGTTGACTTCTGGGTACACATCTAGCTCTGTCAATCTGTTTCCTTAATTTCCCATTTGGGCACTGTAGTTTTTTAAGAATGCTTGATAGAGATCCTGAAGGTGTTTGTCTCTGTCTGAGGGATTGGATCAAATGTGGTTATATCTTATGGCTTAGCTGTAGACAAAGGATTGTGTGGGGTATCCCATATGAAAGCTGGAGGGATGTAGGTAAGCATAGCAGTCAGTATGTTTCTGATTGGCTTTGGTTTCACTTAGGAGACAGAGATTGCAGATAGCCTTCACTCAAGGCTGGATTAAGGTGCTCAAGGGCCACAGGCTACCCGCTTTTGTGCCCCCCACCTCTCTGTGGCAGCAGCCAGACTGGGTATGGAGTGGCACTCAGACAGCAAAGGGCAGATGTGTTTGCTCAGCTTGGACCACGTGGTTCCAGATTGGAATGGATAAAATTACCATTTAAATGGAGCTCAGAAAAGCAGAGTGACAGCAGAGGGTGGGGGAGGATCTAACCACTCCATGGCTATGTCTACACTTGTTAATTTAAGTCGTCTTTAACTAAGTCGACTTAACTAAGTCGACTTAAAGTCGACTTAGTTAAGTTGACTTAGTGCGTCTACACTTAAAATTAAAGTCAACTTAAAGGGGAACTTAGAAAGTTGACCTAGAGCTTCCACACTGGATGCCTAGGTTGACTTCTAGGGGCTTAGGGGGAACTAGGGGAGGTCCACAGGGGCACCCCTTGCCCAATGCCAGGGGGCTCAGCCTTTGCGCCATTGTACATAGGTACAATGGAGCAAAGGTGGTCAGGGACCCTGGCAGGGCATAGGGGCAGGGTGGGGGGGCATGCCAGGCTCCCCCTGTGCCTCCCCCAGCATGTGTAGCCCTGGGGTAGCCCTAAGTCAACTTAGGGCTACCCCACGTCTACACTGGCTTGAGTCGACTTAAGCCTTAGGTCGAATTCAAAGGAGGTGTTATAAAGTCAACTTAATTTTAATCAAGTCGACTTTATTTTCCTTAAGTCGACTTAAGCAAGCTGCTTAAGTTGACTTAAGAAAACCGTAGTGTAGACGCAGGGTAAATTAAGTCGACTTAAGCAAGCTTAAGTCGACTTAATTTACAAGTGTAGACGCAGCCCATGTGAGGGAGCTGCAGGGAGCAGAAATGAGACCCTGAGTTAAAGCTATGAAAGAAAAACAAACTCACTCTCTCCTTCTGCTAGTGCAAGGATCCTCTGTCCAACACAGCCCCAAAGCTCTCTTCTCTGCTTCTCTTTACCTCTGAATTTTCAGCACTTTCTCTAAAATCCAAAAACTGCCACTAGCACACACTTAGCCCTTGCCCTGGGCGGCAGTTCCCTTTATCCCCTAAAAGCTTCAGTGGAGAGTGATGAACTGTGTGTGTGTGTGTGTGTGTGTGTGTGTGTGTGTGTGTGTGTGAGAGAGAGAG
>VOCT01072099.1:0-14230 GCA_007922175.1 Pelusios castaneus
GCTGTGGGAACCCTCACACCTGGATCAGCTCACGCCCCTCCTTCTGCGTGTAATCGGTCCCTCCCCCAGTGGAGGGGTGTTCTGACTAGTCACCCATGGGAGAGACCCCAGCGAACACAAGTCCCACATGCACCCCTGGAACCACCATCTAGCAGGGTTCAGTGCTGCCCCCTGCCCCCTGGTCTGCACTGAGACACTAAATTAGTGCTGACTTTTACTACTGCCTTTGAATGTATTTTATAATATTAATATTTCTGGTTTATTATTATTATTGTTTCTAGGTTATATAATTTTAATACAGCAGCATTGCAATAATATTGGGGTTGGGCAGGGTTAATAGTTTTATACATTTTATTCATTTTCATTTGGCTGTATGGTGTGCATACATAAACACAACCTTGTTTAACACACACAATGGTAGAATTCATTGGGAAACGAAGTGTATTGATAATTTTATACACATCTCTATTTTATATTTATATAATAGTTATTTATTTCAGTAATTCTAATAAGGGTATGCAAATTAAGTTAATGTTTTTGAGAAATATATTTAATTTGTATTCTAATACGATGTCATATGTGCAGCTTTGTAAACTAATTAATTGAATTTCCTTTTTTTTAAAAAATCATATTCGGTGTTTAGTAGTCTATAATATTGTAGTTTTTCGTATTGAGGCTTAGGGTGACTCTTTTGTATGTGTTTGCAATGCAAACATTGTATGTTATTATTATATGGGGTGTCAAACATGCACCCCATGGGCCAGATGCAGCCTGCGAATTTCTTCCATCCAGCCAGTGACTATGCGCCATGAGACCACGCTCTTTCCCTAACAGAGACAGAGAGGGACAGAGAGTATGGTCTCGTGGAGCACAGACTCACATACACAGTGCTCTGCGATGCTGTCAGAGTGCCCTAGTGTTTTGGTTGATGCTATGTATGACCCACTCGAAGTACATCTAAGTCAGATCTGGCCCGGCCACAGCAAATGAGTTTGACACCCTTGATATTGTACATGTCGTAATTATTGGAGCCTGGGCCTTTATTGTGAAATATAACATTTTGATCAATAGTTTGTCTTTTTTAAGGTGGTGCCATGATCTTAAATTAATTCTTTTCTTTTATTATGTAGCATTTTATTAAACTTTTTATTGGATAATAGCTTAGGCTGGGATCTGAACCCAAAACTGTGATCATATGAAATCTCAGGCTTTGGAGGTATCATTTATCCTGGTTTTTTTTTGTTTTTTTGTTGTTTGTTTAAGGTTTAATAGCCTTGGGTCTGTTTTATTGTTATATATATATTTTAGGGTAAGAATTTTTTTTCAATTTAAGGCTAACTGTGTGTGCACTAAGGGAATTGACAAGGCTTTAAGATTTTTTATTAGGATGCTTAACTTATTAGATAAAATTTTTCTATTAATTGCATTTAACATTTTTGCTGATGCTTTTATATTTTTCAAAATATTCTTCTTAATATTTTGCTTGGGAAGTTCATACATGTTAGCGATGTGTGTTACACACGTGTCCATTTTCATACTAGGAGTATTAGAAACTACGTGGCATGAGGATGTAGTTGGGATATGTTAATATTTTGCCTGCCTACTTGTACTTTTACAAGATGTATCTTTGGGGTTTTAGCACTTGGCTTTTATCATCTTTTTAATATTAAGTTTTTAACATTATTTTTTGGGCTCAGGAGCACAGTGAACGACTACATAGGATATGTGTTTATGTACATTACTACACCTGGCGAAGGGATTATTAAAACCTATGGCAGACAGAATACCTTTACCTCAGGACCAAGTGTTTCCTTTGGTTTGTCTTATTCAGTGGAATATTTGTGTGCTGTAATAGCTAAAATCTGCTTTGTTGTAAATTATTTCAGACTGATTTTGACACCATCTCAGTTTGTTGATGTTTTCATTTCTGGTTTAATACTCCTTGTGGAAATAAATTACGTTATTTGGACCGGCTTTTGGATGGGGGGGGAGGTGTACCTATTTTGACTTTTGGAGCGGGTTCCACTAATTGTTCTACTATTAGTTCTACTGATTGTGACTTGCCCCTAAAATGACAGAAATCTGTTATTTGAAGCTTTAAAGCATTCTTTTTTAATCACACAGCAGTGAGTCCGGGTACTATCCTGCACCTTTTGTTTGAGATGCACAATTGTTTTTGTTTACACCCGCACGGCACAGCAAACACACAAAGTCAAACTCCAATAGCCAGTTCCCCAGGGGCAGCCGTGTTAGTGGGGTTCAGAAGACAAACAAGGGGTCCTGTGGCACGTTGGAAGACTAACAATTGTATTTAACATATGGGGTTTCATTGGTCCAATCCCACTTCATAACATGAGTGAAATGGAACCTTCAGTCTCTGGGTCATCTTGGACATATGCAACTTGGTTCTACTAAAGGATTTGATTTTCTGCTTTTGTATGTTTCTGTGGCTTTGTCTAATAACTATTTAAAAAAAAACCCTGAACAAAAGACTTTATTAGTATGAATTACTTACAGACATTTCACTGTTCTATTTGCTATTATTTAGTGGCTTAAAATAATATGGCCTGATAGAGGAATTGCACTGTGGCATTTTATATTTTCTTTTCCCTATAGTTCAGGTATTGCTTTTTTATGCTTTGAGCTTTGGAGGCTGAAAGCAATATAATGTTTTGGTTTATTATGTGTAATTTTTATTTGATACACGATGGGGCTGGCTTTATTTACTGTGATCACAGATTTTCTTTATTCTGGGCTTAAAGAATCTGCAGGATTTTTGGAAACGTAGTTCAGCACTTGATTTTTGATTGGCCATTCCTGAGGTTTTAATATGGGGTTACATTGATGGTTCCTATTTTAATATATTTGTACTAAGTGCATTGAGCACTTGCTGATATACGCACATAATGTTTTGTAGCCGCTGTGACACACACTGATCAACTTTCCATTTGGGCTGCAGCGTCTTTCTGGGGACCATTGGCTCCCTGGTGTTCTAGGGATCGTGTTTGGCGTTCTGTTCTAGCTTTACAGGGGGAAACCCATGGGCTGATTTTGTAGCTTTTAGAGCTCGGAGTACTAAAGGGTATTTGTTATTTTAATTTTTGCCTTGAGGATTAATTATTTTCTTAGTCAATGTCAAAGTTCGATTGGTACATTCTAGCGCTCCCAAACTCTGAGCACA
This sequence comes from Pelusios castaneus, assembly GCA_007922175.1. Taxonomy (NCBI): domain Eukaryota; kingdom Metazoa; phylum Chordata; order Testudines; family Pelomedusidae; genus Pelusios; species Pelusios castaneus. Next base: position 3,182 of record VOCT01072099.1, read on the forward strand.
GTGTGATTTATGCTGTTCTTGTTTTATGCTTAAGGTTTAACAAGTTTATTTTAAAATGTTGCTACTGAAGTGAGGGTGTTTTGGGGAGCCCCCATTCAGAAACGAAATAATTTACCAGTATTTTAGCTGTGGCCCGGGCAGTGTTTTTTTCAAGTGGGGAAGGCCTGGACTCATTTGGTAAATGGATAAATAATTACTAAGCAGTGAGGATGGCTTGTTTCCCTGGTGGGTAACTTAATGTCATTCATTTGGAGGCAACTTCAGGGTTCTCTAAGCCTTTGGTGGCCTGATGGCCTTTTTGAAAAGAAATATTTGGGTTGTTTACTGTCCAGGCTCGGCACTTGGTTCCTCACCATTGTCTATTTTGTTTTCTATTGGGCCTCGATTTTACTGTTTGTAACCAGCTTTGAGGGGAGGGTTGGTACCAGAAGGGCTATTTTTATGAACTGTTTGTAATAACACTTTATTGTTTTGTTGCAACAATTTCTATTTCTAGTATTTCATTTTATTTTATTTTATTTTATTTCCCTTTTGGCCATAAGCAAACCTCTTGACTACTCTTTAATTTTACTTCTTTACTTGCTTTTCTTGCAGTAGCTGTCATTTAGTGTTGTTACTTTTTCAAGGCTGTTAAATTTACAGTGGGTACAGATTTTTGGGGGGGTTCCCAGATCAGTGGCTATTGGGGTTTTTGGCTGCCTTATTTTTGATTTTGCTTCTCATCGATATGCATGGAGAAGGGGGGGAGGAGGAGGAGAAGGGGAGGAGGAAGAGGAAGCTGTTTGTTCTGATTAACTGCATATCTCAGACTCTGACCCCTCTGCCCTGCACATTGAGACTACCCGGTTGCCCCAGGCTGGGGATGGTGGGAGAGGTTTGCAAGCTGCCTGGCCTGTGAGCCCCGGCCAAGCATGCAGATCCCAGCCCCAGTTTCCAGCTGGAGCAGACAGGTCCCCTGAGGAAAGGCTGACTTGCCCAGACTCACAGCTTCTCCCTGATTGGTTCCAGGATGGACGTACTACGGCGGGTGCTGAGGAGGAGGGTTGCGTGGGTGGCCCCAGCACCGGAGGGAATTGGCTGCCGTCAGCCCCAAGAGAAGAGTGGGCCCCCCATCCCAGCAAGGGGAGAAGCAGCACCTGCTCAGCCGAGGAGATGGACGTGCCCGGCCTTTCTGCGCAGGAGGAGTCCAGCACCTGCAGCAGGGGCCGGGAGGCCAGAGGCGTCGTCCACCAGGAGATGGAGGTGGCCCATGTCCCAGCTGGGCAAGAGACACACAAAGCAGGAGAGGAGCTGGACAAGACATCTCTGGGGCTGCTTCTGCCGGAAGGCCAGCCCCCAGGAGTCCAGCCCCACAGGCCAACAAGAGATAGCGCCCTGCCTGCTCCCTCCAAACCTTCCAGCCTCCCCAGAGCAGGAGATGGGGGATCACAGTCCCATCACGGGCACCAGCAGCTCCACCTGCTCCCAAAGAGACAGCAGCAGCTCCCCGGAGGCTCCCTGCAGCTGGGACTATGAATCCTCTCCCACAGGTGAGCAGAGCCCCAGCATGGGGAGGGGGAAGGGGCCAGGCACACCTTCCTGGAACAAGAAAGTATTAACCCTTCTCCCTGTGCCATGTCCCATCCTTCCCCTTCCTTCTCCCAGCAGCATCAGCAATCAGCCTCTCTCCTTCTCTCTCCAATGCAGAGACCATCAATCACCAACTGGAGGGAGAAGATCTGTCCTCAGATGACAATCTGTTCCCAGAGGAGGTGCTGGCCCTTGAAGAGTGTGTGAGCCCAGAAGATTTCAGCGGGGATGATGAGGACGACAATGAGGTCGACATCGCTATGGAGGAAGCTGCCCGGAGAACCGTCATGGAATATCTCCAGCCAGGAGAGATGGTACAAACATTGTCCAGCTGAGTGGCAAACTAGTCTGTCCTGCCACTCGTCCCATCCCAGCTCCCTGTGCGCGGCTAGTCCCAGGAAATCCACAGACCCTAACAGGGACATTGATCCCCGAGGGTTTGAGAGCCCAGTAGCAGTGTTTGTCCTAAGGGGCCCCCCTCACTGGCCCCTCACAGGGGACTGTCCTCTCCCCAGCTTCCCCTGAGATATACCCTTGCTCCTCCTTGTCCTTCGTCTCCGTGCTGGCAAGGTGACCACCCCACCTTCTCCCCAGTTGCCCCAGCCTTTTACAGCTGGGTGGGCCAGAGCAGTGGTCCTGCCCCGGTCTGCGTCCCTGTGTCTGGGGAAGCCTTCTGCCTCCTCTAGTGGTCTCTCAAATGGTTACACACAAGGGTCGCATCACAGAAATACAGGAGTAACATACGGGGAAAGTGAGGCACAGAGACAACTCAGAAATGTGGGGTGTGACCGGGGCCTCCTGGGATACCCTCCTGGACGTGCAAAAAACAGGGCAAGCTGCAAAACTGGGAGCCAAACTCCCCACACACTGATGGGTGGTACTTAAACCAGTCTCCCTGTCAGTCACAACCAGGCTTCTGGTTCCCCACACCGGGTACCAAGAAATCCACCCAAAATAGAAACAGACCCCTTTACTGCACTCCAGCTCCTCTGGCTCCCACCTAGCCACACGGTCCCTTAAAGAGATAGGTTCTCCTGACCCCAAAGGGCCAGCCACAACACACAGAACAATATAGGTTTGGATCTTAACAAAATACCCCACTTGTAGCCAATCCTTTAGCAACTACAACTAAAGGTTTAATATAAAAAGAAAAGAAGCAGAATATGAGAGATCTTAAAGGGTCAAAGCGAATCACATACATACAAATAATTTAAAGTCCATGTAAAGCAGTTTGCAGGCTTGTTCCTCTGGAGTTTGCAGGCTTGTTCCTCTGGGAAACACCCAGCAGCTGGGTGGGCCTCAATCCTTTGTCCATTCACAGAGGAATAGCTCCAGAGGTGGGTATTGGCTGTAGACTGGGGACTTGAGACAAGATGGAATCAGGGCTGCTGCCTTTTATCACCTCTGGCCTTCTCCATGCTGTGTGCAGTTCTCTCCAACCAAACTGGAGTTGAGCCACATGTTCAAGTCCCAGTGGCTCAACAGCTTTCTCCCTGGGCCCCTTGTACGTGGGAGCTTCCTTAATGAGCCATTAAGGAAACAATGGCTGTAGACATCCTGAGTTTCCCCAGAATGACACAAGTTAAAGTAAAGATAGAACAACCATATTCCTAACTTCTAATACAAATACAATTCCTACACATAAACTATATAATCATTCCCAGCAAATTACTATCTTTCTATTAATACCAAACATGGCATCATTCCTATGAATTATAGCAATTATGAAATATTAATACAAACTAATATCATAAATGGTTCCCTAAATCCGGACAGCATCACATGGGGTTGCCTCACCCCACAAGTCCCTTCACAGTCCCTGGCTCTGGCCGTGCTAGAGGAGGCTGTGGGTATGGGGTGGGGTTCAACCACCTGTGAAAGGCACGAGCCCAGAAGCTGCGTTGGATGGCCCAGAGATCTGAGAGGAGAAGGGGACTTGCATGGCCTGGAGGTAGATCAGTGCCTTGGGGCAGGGGGCAGGGACCCCTGGGCTGAGTACTGGACAGCAGCAGAAGGGAAATTGTGGGGGGCAGCACTGGGGCGGTGGGGAATCGTGGGGCAGGTGAGATGGAAAGACGAGACGGGCGGTTGTGGGTGGTGGGTGGGGGAGGAGTGGGATTGAAGGTAGGAAGGAATTGGGGGGATGGGGACCAGCTCTGTTGGGGATCCCAGTATCCTTGTGTGGGACCTGGGCAGCCTCCTCCCTGATCCTGAATCTCATACACGGCTTTGTCTCCTCTGACTCTCCCAGGAGCTGCTGGAGGCTCTTCCCTTGGACTCTGGGCCCAGCTCCGTCCTCTCCTGCTCCTTGGTGGCCGTGGCCAAACTCAGGTACCAGGGCCCCTGCCCAGCTCACCCAGCCTCTGCTCCACGGCTCAGAGCCAGGAGTCTCCCAGCTGGGGTGTCCCACCTTTGGCAGGGATGGGGCCACACTCCCGGCTGTGCTGGGATCTCCCGGCCCCCGGACAGCGCTGCCTCAAAGACAGGGGCACAGCCAGAGGTGCAGGGGGGCAACAGGGCCCACAGTGAGGGCCGAGGAACGGGTGCTGTCCCAGCCCTGCACTGACTGGCTGGGTGACCTCAGCCAGGTCTCTGCCCTGCCTGGAGCCAGCTTCCATCCTTCCCGCGCGGTTTCTAGTTCCTCCTGGTCTGACGCGCGTCACTGCCTGTCTCAGCCCCACTCTAACGCCAGCTTCTCTCTGCCCCCAGCAAACTGCGCCCACCCCTGGAGAGAGAGCTCGAATCTCGCCTCCTGCGAGCCACCATGTCCCGGATCTTCGCCACGGACACGGTCAAGAACCCCTACGCTCAGGTACAGCCTCATCCTGCTCCTCCATGCTGGGCCAGGAGAGGAGTCTAATCCCTGCTCCCTCCCTGTGCTGCAGCTGTTGAGATAGGGATGGGGTAGGAGAGATGAGACGAGTCTGGAGGGAAACCCAGGGCTGCAGTGTCTCTTCCTCTACGGGACATTCCTTCCATCCTTCCTTCCTTCCTTCCTTCCTTGTTCAGTGCCCTGACCCATGGATAGCACCACAAGGCAGCTCCTCCCCACAGCAGCTTGGCTGTGTCCTGCCCTGCTATTCACAGGCCCCTGCAGAAAAGCCCTAAGATAAGGGTTGAGGACCCAGCTGTCCCTGTCCTGAGCTCTGGCTAACTGCACAGGGAGGAATTGGGATGGGAGGGGCCAGGCTGTTTACAGATCTCACCAGGGCTTCCCATACACCCACCCCACTCGCCCTGTGGTAGGGATACCCACACTCCCGTGGGGTTGCTGACCCCTGGCTCTCCATCCCGATTGCAGGCTCACTTAAAGATCTTGGAGCAGAAGTTGGACGAGATGCTGAGGAGTCTGCTGACAGCGACCCCGAATGTCAACAATCTCCAGCACATCTTGGAGGTGAGCGTGGGGGGCTGGGTCAGGGCGTGCGGGGAGTTCTGCCGCAAACCCCAGCGGGAGCTGCATAGGAAAGATACATACTCCTCTCACTGGGACCCCTGGGGCCATATTGGGCTAAGCCAGGCAGGATTATGCAGTTCTGTCCTTCTTCCGGGGACATATGGACAGAGCTGGGCCTGCCAGCCTGGCTCTGCTCTGCCGTGTGTGAACGGGAGACCGACGTTGGCCTCCTCTAACACCATAACCTGCCTCCTTCTCCCACAGCACATCGTCATCTGGATCTGCTCCAGAAACCCCATGGAGAGAGCCAGGGCCGTGAGGACCAGCGCCACCCTACTCCGATTCACCGCCCTCCACCCACAGTTTAACGTAAGTGACCTTTGAGTCCCAGTCTCTGACCCCGCACACAGACAGGGCTGGCTCCACAGGCTGTGGAATCTGGGGTGCTGGGGCCCTAGGTTGGGAGGGGTTGTGTGTGGACACAGCATGAACTGCAAGTCAGATAATCAAACGATAAGTTCCTCTTCTCCCTGCCAAGTGGTGTCCCCAGGGCGCAGGGAGGACTCTGCCCCACAGCCCCTGCAGCAGATTGGGCCTGACCCTGGGCCCTTCTTGTTCCCTGGAGCAGAAGGGGAAGCAAGTCCTCATACAGGGCCCTGCCCTAGTTCCCAGCCTTGGAGAGTGGGGGAGCTGAAGGGGAGATGCTGATGGAGCCTCCTCTTCTTCCTCCCACCAGAACACATTGGAGTTCCCCCGGCTGGGGCATCTGGTTGCACACCTGGGTGTCACCATCACCGACCCAGAAGAAGACATCGGCCGATTGGCTAAGGAGGGGATTTACCGCCTCTACGAACTGCTGCTGCGCCACAGGGGTAAGTGATGTCCGCGAGGTCCTGGCACCCTAGAAAAATGCTCCCGTCATCTCAGATGGAGCCAGCTGGACACTGGAACCCTAGAGGAGCGAGTCCCTCCTCGGATGTCGACACGGCTGGAGGAGGAGTCCATTGTGTCCCACTGTACTAGGGGCAAAAGAGAGGAAAAGTGCCAGTGGAACCAGCTTTGTCCCCATAGCCCAGGGAAATGAGCCCCCTTGGCTCTGCCAGCTGAGGGGGGGGGGGGGGAGAGGAGCTGCTGGGAGCCGTGGTGGGAAAGCAGCCCAGTGAGGGGAGGGGCAGTAGCATTGGGCACAGGGCAGGCAGGCCAGACTGGGGTGGTTCCAGCTGGATACGCAGGGCAGAGCCTGACCCCAATGGGAGCAGGAGGGCCCAGCATTCAGCCCCCTCAGGAAGAGGGAGCTGATCCCACAGCCTAGAGACCATTGGGGTCACATGAAGCCCAGGACTGACACAATAGAGCCCCAGAGACTCCCCCCGAAGGGAGTCTGGCTCTTCCATGGATGCACTAAGACAGCGAGGGGATGGATGGAAACTGGCCCCGAACCAGGAATGACAAACCTGAGGCATGTCTCTCTCTCCTTTAGGGCTGAATATCTTTGAGGCGGAAGAGCTTTGGAGCCAGGACACACACACGGACAGGCGGCTCCTGGCCTTTGTGAACACGGCCAGGGTGGGGCAGGTAAGAGCACTGAGCCAGGGCACCGCACTTGGCCAGCAGCTGCATCCTGGCTCCAGGACAAGAGCCTGCTGCTCATTCCCAGCTGGGAGAGTTCCTCCTTCAGCCCCAGGGGAGGCTGGCATGGAGGGTCCCACATTGGAGCCTCGCTTATGTTTGAGGCTGGTGCGGTGGGTGGATTCTCTGCGGCACAACCCAGACCCACTGGGATGGGAGTGAGACCTCCCCGCCCAGGCCATGGAGCTGCCTCGGGGCGTCTGGCCCAGCCTTGTTCCCTCTTGGTTTTAGGTCTTCGGGAAGCTCTTCTTGGAGGAACAAAGGAAATCGTTCCTGCGGACGGCGCTGCAGGCCACCCACCACCCTGTAGTGTACGTCAGTGAGGCTGCGCTGGTGCTTGCCTACGCCCTCCAGGGAAAAGCCGACCAGCTGCTGGGAGACACGGTGAGTGGCTGGGGTGTGGCAGGGGTTGGGGTGAGGTCAGCGCCTTTCCCTGTTGAGACTCTGCCACCATTTTGGGGCCTGGAAGCAGTGAGGTGGGTGGGGAAGGAGGGACTGAGGAGCCTGAGAACAGGAGCTCACCCTCCAAGGGAGTTTGGGGCTGCTGGGGAGGAGACAGACGCCTGTTCTGTGGCTGGGTGGGTGACTCCATCCCTTAGATGCAGGAGGGGCTGCATGGGAAACTCTGCTGGTCCCGGGGCATCAATGCCCCCATGCTCAGGGCAGCAGAGTCTCTGAGTGGTTCTGGTTTCTTGGCAGCTGGAGGACACATTGGCCAGGATTCAGCAGCAGCTCTTTTCCCTGTAGAGCCTCAAACAGATGCCTGCGCGGCTGAATTTCCTGGACATTTGCAGCCCCTAAAGGATTCCTCCATCTCCTAGAGCCCCTGTTCCTGACTGCAGGTACCATTGGGTTTCCCTGTCCCTGGGGCTGGCGGGAGGGGAGAGATCCCTGGGCACTGATGTAAAATCTGCACTTTCTCAGTGGCCAGGGTGATTCCTCTGCCCCCAGATCACTTCCTCTTTGGCCTCAGTTGCTTCATTCCCCTCTCAGCTGTCCTGGGATTGACCTTCTGTCCCCAACCCGTCTGCTCCTAGGGAGAGCTGTCCCGGCCGGCGTGGTGCATAGGGCAGATTGTCAGGACCATGGCCTGTCTCTGCCACTGGGACCCTCAAAGCTCCTCACTGGGGCTGGAAAGGGGCTGTTGTGGCCCAGGTGCAGGATCCATGGCCTGTGCCCTGGGTGGCTTTATGGTTCTGGAGTAACAGTTAGTTATGGGGGTGATGTGTCACAGGGATGGGCCGTTCCAGCCCTTTTCTCCCCCGACCCTTCTTAGCTGGTGATGTCCTACACGGACGGCCCATTTGTCCGGCCTTGCTCCATCCCTAGAGTCTCAGTGAAACTCATCGGAGACGAGTGCAAAGGACCGAAGGTGCTTGGGGGACGGGGACAGGAACACTAGGACAGCCAGGGAGCAGCTGTGTCTGGGAACAGAGACAGAGACAGGGCCTGTTCACTCCAAGTGGGGAGAGGCTCTGTGGATCCTGTCACTCAGGAAGCCTGTAGTGGAGCAGGGGGACTGTGGAGACCTTTTGGGTCCTGGTGCCCGTGAAGGCAACAAGCTCCTCAAGAGACTGCACTTTGGGGGAAACCAGCTTTATTAGCATGGAAAGTGTAGGGACTTGCTGGCGTTTTCTGATGTTGGTTTGTATTATAACCGTTATTGTGCACGGCTCTCCCCTGTTCTTAGCTGACTCTGGTCTCTCTTTATGGAATCTCCCTAGGTTTATTGTAAGTGCTGTGTGGGACACAAGAGCAGCGACTTCAGGTAAAATGGGAGAAGGGGGGCACGCTGCTCCTTTGGGGGCAGAGGATCTGAGATTTCTGTGAGTAGCGAGTGTCGGGGTTGGATTCCCAGGGCAATGCAGGAAACGGACTTGGACCCTGGGCTCCATCTATGGTAAATCTGCAAGGCAAAGACAGGGCTGGCATAGCCCAGTGAGGAGTGCGTGAGTGGCTAATGGGCTGGTGGTGAGAGGGAGCTGATGTCCATCCACCGTGGGAAAGGAGGATGCATCTTGGTGGAGGCAGGGGTGGGAAAGTGACCCTGAGTCCCGGGCCCCGAGATCCGTCACTTTGACCCTTCTCTCCCACAGACACTGTCACGGGAGCGGGGAAGAGAACTGTCCTGTGTCCCTCCCTTCACCCACGGAGCTGCAGAGCTGGGCAGGGATCAGGAACCTCTGAATCTTGCCCAGCACACGGGGAAGGAGGCAGTATCTGACCACAGACGGGCCAGTCTCTGAGCCAGTGGGGCAATTCTAGGATACAGCCAAAGGGACGGGGCCAAATCCTGAAAGCAACTAAAGCTTTTCTGAGGCTCTTCCCTCCCAGGCCACATTCTGCCCTGGCCCCTGAGGATCAGCCCCACGTGGAGCGGGGTGTGGAGCGGCTCATTGCGCAGAACAGGCAGCTGCCCATTGACTCTGACAGGTCTCCTTCTCCCACAGCATGTCAGCGTCTGGAGCCAGACAGAGACCAGAGAGCCACGGCCGTGAGGAGGACCCCGACCTGCCTCCAGTCACCACCCACCTCCTAGGATTTGACGTAAGTACCCTTTACCCCCGACTCCGGCTCCCCGGCACGGCCAGGCTAGTTCTGACGGGTGCTGGGAGCTGTGGGTGCAGGCCCCCAACAGGGCAGTGGGGTCAGAGCTGGGCCCGTGCTTCCAGCTCACTCTCCTTCCCCAGCGTGGGAGTGTGAGGGGAGCTGAGCCGGGCACCTTAGCTGGACACTCTCGCCCCCGGCTGGGAGCTGTGTGGGCCCTGCCCCTCCTGGGCACATCTGGGTCAGAGAGTCCAGAACCTGCATCCTGTGTGCCAGCTTTTAGTGCAGGGTGCAAAGATCCCAGGTGCTGAGTGCAGAGGTGGGATATCAGAGCTGCCCGAAGGGTTCGACTGTAACTAGAAGGACACTGAGGCAGCCCCGGCTTTACTTGTGTCCACAGATCCCGACAGAAGAAAGGAGATTGTGCGACTGGCCCATCTCTGCGTCCCTGTGTTTGTGTCGCCGTCCCAGCCTCCCGTCCTGCTGTGCTCTGCTGTCTCCTGCCGTCCTGTCCCCGTCGTCTTCTCGCCGTCTCCTAGTCATGGTTCCTGCTCCCTCTGTGCTGGCTTTGTTCAATTCCCCTTTGTTGTTTCCTGTCAATAAATTGTTTCATTTGCTCTTTCTGGCTGTCGCAGTTGTGGTTCCTGGTTACACCTTCCTTGTCTTTTTTCCCTGAATAAACCGTTTTATTCGTTTCAGTTCAGCTTCAGTGTCCGAGTCGTGATTACCGGGTGAGAAGGGCAGCGAACCTCAAGGGTCCCTCATTAGTTTTGAGTTTATTTCCTAGGTGGGGAAAGGGTTTGTCAGCTTCGGGCCATTTCTAGTTTCTTTCCTTTTTGTTTTCAGTAACAGGTCAGGAACTGCGGGGGGACCTGTGTGGTCTCAGCTTGAACTATTTGTTGAAATGTTGTTTTCATCTGCACAGACCCAGCCACGGTGCAGAGCCCCTCTGGGATATGTGTGAGTAGCTGACAGCCCCCACTGGAGCCCCTGTCGTGAAGTGACGGTGCCGGGAGGGGCCGGAAGAGTCTGGCTGGTTCTGAGGAACCCGGGAGTGGTTCAGGCTGAGAGTGTCTGGCAGTGTCAGGTCCGACAGACCCTGCCCACAGGCACCCTGTTACGGACACATTCCTGACCCTTGAAAACATTTTGGACAGTACCAATTTAATAATTGTTCATCTTTAATTAAGTCAGGAATCTTTCCAAGCTTTAAAGCATGCAAGGTTTCTGTAATTGTATTCAAAACATATTCTCCATATGCAGAAGAAATGATTTCTTTTCCCAGATGTTTCTCTTTTCTGGTCATTGTTTACAGAGATTAGCTGATTAATTTTTGCCTGAGTTTCATTCAAAAACTGAGTTATATCTTGCATACTAAAAATAGTAAATTTCTTTTCTAGGGCCAACTCTTTAATCCCTTGAATCACTGGGTTAAGCATTTGATTAATTTCTTCTTGCAACACATAACCAATGTGTTTGCGGATTTTCCAAATGTCAATTTGGTTCATACAGACATGCCTAAGCCAAATAGACGGGCAAATTATCCCAATGTGCTAGAAGGATTTAAACTACTTTCCCCCCCTCAAATTATGAAGTTTATTACCCATACTGGACACAGTGATGTTCTGTATTTGTTATTGGTAAGTCACTACTTTATTCATCCACAGGATTGAAAAAAAGATGCCACCTTAAGGAAGGCGCTATAGCCAAATTCACCTGGGGACAAATAGAATCAACCCCACAGGTATACGCATGAACCGAACCTGATTCAATAAAAATTGTTTGACCTGGTAACGAAATCAGACCTGTTTGGTCCTGTTCTCGTACTTGGACAAGTGGTTTAAGTTGGAATTAGTTCACTGGCGTCACCAAAAACTGTCTCTCTAACCTTAAATTGGAAAACGGCA
>VOCT01072131.1:0-11978 GCA_007922175.1 Pelusios castaneus
CCCCCTTTCTGCAGAGGCAGTATCTGGGGTCACCATCACACCCCCACCTCAATCCCCATCGAGGCTGAGGCTGTGACCTGAGCTGCCAGACTGGGGGCAGGTTTCCTACAGCTGGGTCAATGACAATGATATCTTGGAGGCTGGAGGCCACCTGTTTCTGAGCTGTGGCAGCCAAACCCTGATACTGGACCCTAGCATCCGGAACCACTCAGGCAGTTACACCTGCCAGGCCACCAAAGCCATCAGTTCTCAGATCACCACCATCTCTCTGGTCGTGTGCTGTGTGAGCCCCAGGCGTGCCTCAAGAAGGAAGTTCCCAGGGTTGGTCTGGCCAGTGGCTCAGAGATCAGAAGCCCAGGGGGCAGGAGATGGAGCATCTGTAACATGGAAAGACAGGTAAGGGTCCAGGGTCTGTGGAAGCAGAGGGCTGTGATCCTGAAGGCCAATGGGGCATGAGACCCCACAGCCAGGAGCTGCAGTGAGGCAGGGCCAGGGATATGAGGCTGCTTCCAGGGCAGGCGATCAGGGAAGGAGGAATCTCCATCAATCGGGGACTTTGGATCCACATGTGTCCAAACCTCCCTCTCCACCCAAATCTCCCTGTCTTTAGGTTGGGATCTCACTAGGGCTACACAGTGGCTCAGAATGGACAGTGCCAGGGATGCCCACCAGCTATTGGAACTAGGCCCATCAGGTGCTCAGTTCTTTGCAGCCAGAACAGCCTGCCCCTCTCCAAGTCACTCCCCAATATGAGCTCCCCTGAGTTTGCTGAAGATGGGCCCAACACTCCATGATCACCTCCAACCAAGAGGTTTATACTGAGGGCTCCACCGTCCAGCTGTCCTGCCGAGATGATGCCAGCCCAGCTGTACTGTATCTTTGGTTTTCAACACGGCCTTGCTGGCCACTGGCTCCGAACTCATGGTCCCTGATCTCTCTGTGAACCAGTCTGGGGTTTACAAATGATCAGCCATCACCTTCCTCCTCAGCCTCACTCAGACACGGAGATTGAAGTGCTGAGTGAGTAGCTGGACACCATCTACCATATAGCCTCTGTCTACTGACACACAGAGCACCAGGAACTGTCGCTGTCTGTCCAGCTGGCACTCTGGCCAGTCCTAGTCTGTCCTATCTCCACCTGGGTCCCTGTCTGTGTGGGATGTCCCCTGTTGTCCTCACTCCATGCACCCACCCAGCAGCACCGCTCCTGTGCTCTCCCTGTCTCTGCAGCCCAGTCTGGTGCTTCAAGTCTGCTCTGGATTCACCCCTCGGGCTCTGTTCTGCAAGAAGTGATCTCATCTGTCTCTAACCTGGATCAGACACCCCCATTGCCTGTCACTGCCTGTGCCAATCCCTTCCCCTGCACTAGGTGGTTTCCCTGCCATTTCACCATCTCTCCAAGCACACCCCTCCACACTTGGGGCCTCTCCAGTTTCCTGATTGCCTCCTGTCATGCATGGACTGACCTAGCAGCCAGCACAGCTCACAGACCTCGGAACCAGACCCAAGCAATCATGAGATCGGCATATAAATCATTCTCTGAATCCAGTCCCTGGTCGGGGCCATGTCTTCACTGTCTGGACCCTGGGTCTTGTTGGGCTGTGATTTCCACCTTTTCATCCCAGTCACATGGGCCAGAAACTCGCTCCTTGTTAAATGAAAGTGGAGATTCTCCTGAAACTCATGGGACTCCAGGGGCTGAGGATTTAAGAGGGCACCCAACATAGTAGGAATTGGCCTATGCCTCCTATCTGAGACTCCATTGATCCTTCTCTGCGATGGTCTGTGGTGCTCAAAGGACTCTTTCCACAATCTCATGGAGGGGCAGGACACATGGTAACGCTCTCTCTGTTATGTGCACAGAAATACTGACCAGACCCATGGTGACGCCTGACCAAACCCCAGTGCCTTCTCTCTCAGCAATATCATTGTACTCTGGCTCCGGATCGGGTCGTACCTTGTGCCCGGTGGGAGGCTGGAGCTTTCCTCCAGAAACCGGTCCTCGTGATGCTGGTGCCTACCAGTGCAAGGTCAGGAATTTCATCAACACCCTCAGCAAGCCCAGCACCGTGACGGTGGCCTGTGAGTAACTGCAGCCCCACCCCCTGGCCGTACTGCCCCCTGGCCCTGCCGGCATCACCCAGCCACGCAGACGCAGTCATTTCTGGGGTGGTGCATGGCACCTGTTTATCCCTTGCCTGCTGGCGCTCTCCCTCCCCCAATCCCATCCTTCTCTTTGTAGATGGGCCAGACTCTGCCAGCATAGACCCTTCTGACCCTGATGTGTGTCACCAACTCCATCCCAGCCACGAACTATCACTGATTTCTTAATGACATCAACACTAATGGGAGCTGGAGCAGCTGGACCTTTAAATCCACAGCCTTGGATCACCCGGGCACGAGTGCCAGGCTCACAACTCCCTCACCAGCCTCACTGCTAGTGCAAAGAAAGAGGTGCTGGATGAATAGCTGGGCACCGTTCCCCACACCAGCTTCTGCTTCCAGCACATAGAGAACTGGAACTCTGTCACTGTCTGTCCAGAGCCATGGCCACTCCAGATCTGTCCCATCTCCAGCTGGGCTCCCTGTCTGTGTGGGATACCCCCTGTCGCCTGTCACTCTGTGCACCCACCCCCTCGCTCAGCACCACTTCTGTGTCCTGGGGTCTCCTTATCTCTGCACTGCAGTCAGGTCAGGCGTCTTCAGGTCTGCTCTGGATTTGCCCCTCAGGCTCTGTTCCCCAAAGCATGCTCCCAGCTATCTCCCATCCAGATCAGCCACCCACTGCCATCTGTCACTGCCACACCAATTCTGCTCCTCATGCTGAACTCTCTCTCCAGCCACATCCCTCTGTGGTCTGGTCACCTCAGCTTCCTGATTATCTCCTAAAAACAACAGAGTCGTGTGGCACTTTTAAAGACTAACAGATTTATTTATCGCATGAGCTTTCGTGGGAGAAAATCCCACTTCGTCAGACGCTTTGAAGATGGGAAACTTACAGAATGGGAAGAAATTAAATGCAGAGGAGTGTATGACATAGGATCAGGTCAGACTGTAACAGCAAATCAAAGTAGGTGTTAGGATTCAAACACTGGGGAACAGCACATATAGAGTGGTGAGGTCTCCTGTTGTAATGAGAGAAAAATCCATAGTCCCTGTTTAACCCCAAGGCAACTGAGTTGAATTTACATATAAATCCGAGTTCTGCAGTTTCTCTTTGAAGCTTTGATTTGTTATTCATCTGTTTCAACACAGCTATTAGCAAGTCATCAATGGAGTGAGCGGAGAGATTGAAGTGTTCCCCTATTTAGTGTTGCGATTTCTGATGTTACATTTGTGTCCATTTATTCTTTGGTGCAGAGACTGTCCTGTTTGTCCAATATATAAGGCAGAGGAGCATTTCTGGCATGATGGCATAAATCACATTGGTGGATGAGTAGGTGAAAGAGCCCTTGATGGACTAGGTGGCTTGATTTGGTCCTGTGATGGCATCGTCAGTGTAGATATGAGAGCAAAGTTGGTAGCTGGGTCTGTTGCAGGGATATGTTCCTGCTTTAATGTTTCTGTTGTTTGACCTGTAGTTGCTGGTGGGTATCCGTTTAAGGTTGAGGGGGCTGTCTGTAAGCAAGGAGAGGTCTGTCTCTGAAGGCTTGAGAGAGTGAGGGATCAACTTGTAGAATAGGCTGTAGATCTTTGATCATGTGTTGAAGAGGTTTGACTTGGGGGTTGTAGGTGGTGACCAATGGCGTTCTGTTGGTTTTTTTCTTGGGCTTCTCCTATAGTAGTTGACTTCTGGGTACCCGTCTGGCTCTGTCAATCTGTTTCTTCACTTCTGTGGGTGGGTATTGTAGTTTTAAGAATGTTTGTTAGAGATCCTGAAGGTGTCTGTCTCTGTCTGAAGGTTCAGAGCAAAAGCAGTTATATCTTAGGGGTTGACTGTACACAATGGATAGTGTGGTGTGTCTTGGATGAAAGCTCGAGGGATGTAGGTAACTATAGCGATCAGTAGGTTTGCGGTATAGGGTGGTCTTTATGTGCCCATCACTAATTTGCACTGTAGTGTCCTGAAAGTGGATCTCCTGTGTGGAGTGTTCCAGGCTAAGTTTGATTGTGGAGTGGAAATTGTTGAAATCTCTATGGAAATCTTCAAGGGCATCCTTACCATGGGTCCAGATGATGAAGATGTCATCAACATAGCATAAGTAGAGGTGCTTTGGGATGAGACGTGAGGCTCCTTGCCATGGTGTCTGAAGTGACTTGTTACTGTGAGTGCCAGGCTCAGGTCAGACTGCCAGAGAACAGGGACATGCCCCACTGGTGATTTGTCTATAATTAGCTTTCACTGAGCCAGTGACAGATGCGGAGTCCTGGATCACCACAGTTGGCTTACAGAGAAGCCACGGATAGTCCCCTTAGACTCTGCAGCCAGTCTCACTCCTGGACAACTGGACTTTGGGTTGGAGGGTTATTAACCCCCGAAGTCACCTCACCTGATTCACGCCCAGCCCAAGGGGCCTGTCACTTACCCTGGCTCAGTGGATGTTTGGATCTCATCCAAAGACATTGCTGTGACCAATTCCTCTGAGAAACCTAGTAAAGATTTATTAGTGAAGAGAAAGAAATGAGAGTGACCAAGAGAATAAAACAGGCGAGTCAGAGTTTGTCAGCCCAAATGACACAGAGATGTAGCTGCCAGTTTTCTGTAAGTCTCTCAGGGTTGCCTAGCATGGTTTGGGGACCTTTGTGGACCTCTCTCTTTCGTCAGAGTCCACCCAGCAGAATCCACCCCTGCAGAGATGCAGGATCATTCCCTCAAACCCAGATTTATAGATCTAGTTCCCAGAAACTGAGCTGACCGGCATCTTTACGCCATGGGCTGGGGTGAGCAGCCAGCGCAGACAGGCTGGGAATTTCCTATAGAGCTTAACGCCCCTTGCTTTGAAGTGATCATTGCTGCTTCCATTACAGTTCTAAGGCCTCAGCCCCGTTTGATGGGCAAGTGTCCTGTAAATACAGTGTGAGAATCACAAAGAACCCATCACTGGTTTTCAGGCCATTTTACCCATCCAATCAGTTCACATCTCAACGCTCACATGGCTGTAGATCCAGGGCCAATAAAGCACAGGATACACATAACGCAAACCAGCAAGTTACAGATCAGAAAAGACAATAGCCCTGAGGTTTCCCTTTGATCCACACTTAGAAGTGACTGGTTTGAATGCACTGAGGTCCTTTGACACTCATTTGACACTCAAATCCAGGGAATTGCTCTGTGGCTCCTACATAAACTGATCTGTCTGCTTAGACAGCATCACACCTCTCTTCCCAACCAGCTTCCCCACATTTGAGATGCAGCCACTCGGCTCCAACTCGTGCCTCACCTGGGAGCTCTGCCAGGCACGTTCAGCAGAGCTGGGCTCCTGGGAGCCTTGTGCCTGCTGTGGGGATTGATGCCCCTCAGCCCTGGCTGGAAAGGATGACAAACAGCATTTGCTCAGCAGCCGGGCTCATCGGTCCATGGGCTGTGGCCTGGAGAGTGCTGAGCTCTGCATGGAGATGGGATGGTCAAGTCAGAGTCTGGCCTGGACAACACAGAGTCTGGGCAACCTAACCCACCCCACAGTGAGGTTCTCTTCATAGGATGTGACCTGGACTACCAGCTTACAACAGTGTCCCACTGAATGATGCTGGACATCACCTAACCACAGTGTAGACAATGCTACCTTGCGAGAAGAAGTCTCCATCAATACACCCACCAGCTCTCAGGGAGGGAAGCTTTCTGCCAGTGGGGGAAGTTCTCCCCTCAGATAGGAAGTGTCTTCCCTGGGTGATGGCAGTGCTAAGTGTAGGGAAGGCAAACTCTCCGCTAGGTCACAGGTGAGAAATCCCAGGCCCCTTTTTTGAAGTCCCCTCTTATCTCGCCCACTCCTGCTCCAGTTCCTTTTCTTCAGCAGGGGTCTCTGCCCAGCTTCCCTGTGGTCCATCCTCTGCCTCGTTGGTCGCTAGGTCTCAGTCTCCTGGGATTAGGAGATTTGTGTGTTCTTGGCTTTTCCATTGATCTGGGCTGGGCTTAGGCAAGCTGTTTGATGTCTCACCTGTCTACACTGACAAGCCTACACCAGCCCAGTGGTACCAGTACAAACCCAGAGGGAAATGCAGCTATGCTAAGGTCAAAGACCAGGGGCTGTGGTGGGAACCACCTGATCTGCAGCTCCAGACATCAGAACCCAGCCCCAAACAATCATGACATTGGCTTAAAGCTCACAGGATTGAAATCTAACCCCTGGTCGGGGTCGTGCCTTCGCAATCAGGATGCAGGATCTTGTTGGGTTGCAATTACTGTCTTTTCTCCCCTGTCATGTGAGCCAGGAATTTGCTGTTTATTAAATAAAAACTGGGACTTTACCACAAATCACAGGACTCCAGCAGCTGAGAATTGAAACAAGGGCACTCAATGTGGCAGGAGGCCCCTTGTTCTGTGTTTCATGGTCTATGGTAGAAATGGCCAGGAGAAGCTGGAGGAACGGCAGCACCAAGACCTTTCCACAGTCCCATGGGACAGCGATCCTCACCCCAGGTGGAAGGAGAGGCAGGACACACGGTAACACTCTGTTCTCTGCACACAAATGTGCCTAAGCCCACAGTGATGCCCGACCAAATCCTGCTGCGTGAGAATGGAACCTTCAACCTCTCGTGTAATAGCTCCCACAGCGCTGACACCCGCTCTGGCTCCGGAACAGGACATACCTTGTGCCCAGTGAATGGCTGGAGCTGTCCCCTGGGAACCGAACCCTCACGGGGCTGAACGTCACCGGAGGCGATGCCGGTGCCTACCAGTGTGAGGTCAGGAACGTCGTCAGCACCACCCGCAGTGAGCCCAGCACCGTGATGGTGGCCTGGAGTAACTGCAGCCCCATCCCCCAGCTGTGCTGCCCCCTGGCCTTGGTGGCTTGGCCCAGCCTGGAGATGCAGCCATGTCTGGGGTGGGGCCTGACATCAGTTTATCCCTTGCCCTGCTGGTGCCCACCCCCTAATCCCATACCTCTCTGTATGGATGGGCCTGACTCTGCCAGCACAGACCCTCCAGGACCCAATGTCCTGACCCTCTGTTCCCTCTGACCCTGACGTGTGTCACCGACTCCATCCCAGCCCCAAGTGATCACTGGTTTCTTAATGACACTGACACTAACGAGACCGGGAGCAGCTGGACCCCTAACCCCACGACTGTGGATCAGCTGGGCATATATGAGTGCCAGGCTCACAACCCTGTCACTGGTTTCACTAGTGTGAAGATCGAGGTGCTGGGTGAGTAGCTGGGCACCACGTCCCACGCCCGCTTGTGCCATCAGCACACAGAAAACTGGTCTCTGAGACTGTCTGTGAGGCTGGTTCAGCAGGTCTACGTCAATCATGCAATTTCAAGTGGGAAATTGACAACATGCGTCTGAGACACATATTCAATCAATGGGGAAACCCAGCAATCGACCTGTTTGCGACGTACCTCAACCGAAAGTGCCACCGCTTTTGCTCCAGGGCAGGGACATGACCCAAGTCAGTGGGAGATGCCTCCCTCATCACATGGTCCCAATAATTCCTGTATGCATTCCCTCCGTTTCCCCTAATTCCCAAAGTACTACAAAAGATCAGAATGGACCAGGCCCGCATCATACGTATTGCACCAGCCTGGCCCAGACAGCCCTGGTTTGCAGATCTGCACACTCTATCGCGACGCAAACCAATAATGTTACAAGTGACTCTGGACTTACTGACTCAGAATTCCGGCCACTCTCACCATCCGGAAATCAGGAAACCACACCTCACAGTTTGGTTTCTCGATGGTTTCGACAAGAGGAATTGTAATGCTCAGAAGCCATGCGTCACATCCTGCTAAATAGCAGGAAATTGAGCACAAGAAAAACTTACTTGCTCAAATGGCGAAGGTTCCAAAATTGATGCAATCGCAATAAGATTACACCATCCTCATCCTCTATTCCACAGGTTCTTGACTACATCCTGGAACTGAAGCAGTCTGGTCTCTCCTTCAACTCCCTGAAAGTTCATTTAGCAGCAATCTCAGTTTTCCATGACCACCTCAATGACTCACTAATCTTTAGCCATCCCATAATAAAACGGTTTCTAATGGGCATTGAAAGGTTATTCCCAGGTATACGTCCCCCACCACCACCCCGAGACCTGAATCTCATGCTCAACACAATAATGAGAGCCCCGTTGAGCCTCTGGCGACCTGCTCAGATTACCACGTCGATGAAAATAGCCTTCCTACTCGCTATTACTTCCGCTAGAAGAGTGGGGGAAATTAATGCCCTCACGATGGAACCTCCATACACAGTATTTCAAAAAGATAAAGTTACCCTATGCCCTCACCCCCGATTTCTACCCAAAGGTGTCTGCCATTTACATATTAACGAACCCATACATTTACCTACCTTTTATCAAAAGCCTCACAGGAACGGTCACGAAGTTGTCCTTCACATGTTGGATGCCCGACGAGTGTTATCTTTATATCTGGAAAGAACAAAACAATTTAGAAAATCAAATAGATTATTCATCTCCATTGCAGAGAGATGCAAAGATCTACCAATTTCTAACCAGAATCTCTCGAAGTGGATAAAGGACTCTATTCACATGTCCTATTGGCAAAATGAAAGGCAACCCCCAGATGGAGTGAGACCACACTCCACAGGAGTGATGGCAGCTATGACAGCCTTCCTAATTAATGTTCCACTCACAGATATCTGTAAAGCAGCCACTGGGTCATCCCTCCATACATTCACGACCCGCTATGCTATCGACAGAGCCTCCAATAACGATGCCAAAGCGGGAACAGAGGTGCTTCCTTCTGTACACTGAAGTCCCTCCTCCATGACTGACAACAGCTACAAAGTCACCTGAAGTGGAGCACACACAGGGACATCGCTTGAAGAAGAAGAAGGGGTTGCTTCCCTGTAACGTCTGTTCTTCGAGATGCATGTCCCTGTGGGTGCTCCACTGCCCTCCATCCTTCCCCTCCTCTACTTTGGAGTACTTACCTTCTTGCTCCGTGGTAGAAAAGGAACTGAGGGACAGAAGGCGCTGTGGACGCCAAGGAAGGCTGAAATGGTCGCGAGCTGTGACCGGTGCATGCAGCACCCTCTAGTACTACTGCTATGAAGACTCTGCTTTTTGCCATGGGACACGATGACACCTGGCGTGGAGCACACACAGGGACATGCATCTCGAAGAACAGAAGTAAGCAACCCCTTCTTCCTGCGCCCTGGGACCTTCGGGTTTGTTCTGGATTCACCAATCCGGCTCTGTTCTCCAGAGACTGCCCCCACCTGGCTCCAGTCTGGGTCAGACATCTCTCCCCTCTCACTGCCTGCACCAATCCTGCTCACCATGCAGTGCTCTCCGCTAGTCATAGTATCTGCAGCTGCATCAATCTGTGCTCTGGGCTTGTCCAAGGCACAGCCCCACCCCACGGCCTCTGTCTTCCAAGGGCTGCTTCCAGCCATGCCACAGCTGGGCCAGACACTTCCTGTCAGCTTCCATGTGGGTCCCTGAACGCTGCAATCAGCACATTGTGCGCCCTGCTCTCTGCCCATCTCGCCACCCCCCGCACTCCCAGCTCCATTTTGCCTCCACTACCCCCCATCCCATGGCCTTTGTCCCCTCTGCCTCCCACATCACACCCCACCACAGCTCAGACAGCAGCCTCCCCTCCCACCCACCTCTTGCCTGGCGCCTCTCGTGATTCCCTCCTGCGCTGGGCTGGTGGCCGTGTCATTGGTGGGGTGGGTCGGTCTCTACTGGCAATCAGCCACTGAGACGGCTCCAGCCTCCAGCCACACACCAAGTCTGTGGCCCCATCTGAGATCTGGGATGCTGCTGGGCCTGTGAGGGTCTCTTGGGGGTGTGGAGCAGACAGGGCTGACAAGGGAGGGGAGGTGCCATCTCTCTGAACTGCTGTTTCCTCTTTCACTGTTGCTTCTCTCATGGGATTTACTCATTCCTTCCTTGTGTGACTCCCCCCCCCCCCAAGTGCACCCCCCAGCAAGGAGCGTTGGAGAGTGCGTCAGCCAGCAGGCAAGGGAGGGGGTTTGGTGGGGGGAAAGGTGATGAAGGGGCCCTGAGGGAACAGACTGGGGGAACAGTGCTGCCCCAGGAAAGGGGCACAGATTGGCGAGGTGTCCTTGAACCTGCTGCTGGATTCCAGATGCCCCCTCCCCTGTCGGACTCATGTGGGAGGAGCCAGGGTGCGTGGAACCGAGAGGTCCTTGCTGAGCTATGGGACTGGGTGGGAATGGAGGGTATTCGCTAGGCCGGAGAGATCATCTCCCACTCCACTGGGTCACCCCGATCTCTCCGCCACGCCCATCCTGGGCTCAGAGACCAGCCCTGCCTCAAGCTGGGTTTGGGATGGCAACTCCATCAATTTGGAGGGGATGGCAAGGACCCAGCAGAGGGCTGTGCCCATGGGGAAATGCTGGTGGCACCATGCGCCTTGGGAGGTTGCGACCCTCCTGTCAGGTCTAATCCATCATGGGATCAGCTTGAAAATCCTGCTGGGGGCTGGAGCCTGGAAGCTGGAGTGTCGCTTTCCCTTCAAACCACAGCTGAGCATGTCCCAAAAATGACAAGACTGCGGGGAGTCTTCTCTTCTCAGGACGGCAGCCCCTGGCCCGGGCGGATGGAGCGACAGGACACACAGTAATGCTCTCTCTGTTCCCTGCACAGAAATGCTGTCCCCGCCCATGCTGACACCCAGCCAAATCCATGTGCTGGAGAACGGGACCTTCAACCTCACATGTAACAGCTCTCTCAGTGCTGACACCCTGCTCTGGCTCCGGAACATGGCTTACCTTGCAACTGATCAGCGGCTGGAGCTGTCCCCCGGTAACCGGACCCTCACAGTGCTTAATGTCACCCGGGGTGACGCTGGTGCCTACCAGTGCGAGGTCAGGAACCCCGTCAGCACCAACCGCAGTGAACCCAGCACCGTGTCAGTGGCCTGTGAGTAACTGCAGCCCTGTTCCCCAGCCGCATTGCCCATGGCCTTCTGGTATCACACAGCCATAGAGATGCAGCTGCATCTGGTGTGAGACACGGGCTATTTACATGGGGATCCCTCACTGGCGCCATCCCTCCCCCTGATGCCTCTTTCTCTGTAGATGGCCCAGACTCTGCCAGGATAGACTTGCTGGGACTCATCACCCTGGGGTCCCCTATTACCCTGATGTGCATCACTGACTCTGTCCCGTGCATCACTGACTCTGTGCATCACTGACTCTGACTCTGTGCATCACTGACTCTGTCCCGCCCTCGCACTGGCTTCACAATTGCACCAACGCTAACGAGACCGGGAGCAGGTGGACCATTTACCCCAAGACCTGGGATCAGCAGGGCACGTTCGTGTGCCAGGCTCACAACCCCGACACCCACCTCACTGCCCGGGCGTCTGTCACTGTGCGGGTCACAGGTGAGTCCCTGGGATGATCCCAGTGCTGCCTCCCTGTCCAGCACCAGAAAATACCTTGCTGGGGTGAGACATGGTTGGGGTTGGGGCCGGAACCAGGTTGGGACATGGGAGGGAGGACTGGGCTGTGGGCTGCCAGCAGCGCTCAGGGGACCCTTAGATGAAGGTGTCTCTCTGTGTACATGGTCCCTCCCCATCTTGCTCAGCACTGCTCCTCTCCAGAGCCTGGTGCTGTGGGCAGGGGGCAGACAGGGGCTCAGCTGTGGGTCTGTATCCCCCAGGGCTGGGGAGGGCTCTAGCGTGGCTGGGGGCAGAGGATCTGTCAATGCACCGCACAGCCCTGTTGCCTCCTGAATTACCCCAACACCAGCCAGTGAGAGAGCTGAGACCCCCCACACACCCAGTACGGGGCCTAGAGATACTGGGGGACTCTGGCACCACTGAGGACCCCAACCCCCAAGGGGCTGGGCAGCACCAGACAAATCCCAGTTCCTGACCTTGG
>VOCT01072143.1:0-11725 GCA_007922175.1 Pelusios castaneus
CTCCTGTTCCCTCATCCCCTAGGCAAGTAACGCCTAGTCCTGCACCATCTGCTGGCCCCCTTCATTCTCTGTGTATTTGGAAGAAGAGGGTTCTAGACCTTGGAGAAGCTGAGAAGAGAGGCAAAGTGCTTTTGTTAATTTCTTTGGATTCTCACACTGGATTCTTGGATTCTCACACTGGAACAGGGAGGACACCTGTCAGCATGGTGACTGTGGAAAGCTAAATTATTACCCAATGGCTGAGAGGAAACGGAGGCATGAACAGAGGTAAACTGAGGAAGAGGCATGCAACAGGCCAGGCCAGGCTAGAGCCTCTTACAGCCCGATTCTATGGTCGTTAGGGGATTACTGGATTTTTTGATGCACAGTTGTATGTTGGTTTGGAAGGTGGTGGTAGGTTTTGTTATCTAAAGAATTTGTAGCATCGAGTTGTAATTTCATCTGTGATTATTCAGCTTATTAGACCGCACCATCTCTGGTATCTCAGAGCTATCCAGGAATACTCAGTAGTGTGACTGGTATCAGTTACGCATGGGTCTAAGTTTTATATTCCTGCCCATCCTCCACAGTATCTGGGTGTTTTCCAGGTAAAACAGACTTTCCTCTCTCTCTTCCTCTCCTCCACCTGGCTTTCTTGAGCGTTCTTTATTGACACTTCACGTTGGTACTTATGAAACAGCTAGACTCCTACTGGTCCTCATGGAGTCTCTGGCACTTGCACTTTTTGAGAGAAAAAGTCTGCAGAGGTCAGGTTGTTTCTGCTTTTTAAACTGGTTGGGTGGCTTGTTTGACTTATTGGGGTTAATGTCTCTTTGAGATTGGCTTGGGTTGTTCTTGGTACAGCGCTTGCCCTCTGTTGTTTGACCTCCAGTTAGGAATGACCTTTCTCAGTCCCTGCTGGTGAATTGACTCATTTAGTTTCTTTGGCTTTCAGTGAAATGTAGCAGCCTTGTGCTGGGTTTGCTGAATGTAGGAATGTCCTGACTGGGCCAACCAATGGTCCTACCTGTCTACTGGCTGTGGCTGATGCTGGATGCTTCAAAGGAATGAACAGAACAAGGCAATTATTGAATGATCTGTCCAGTCCCAGCATCTGGCAGTCAGAGGCTTGGGACACCCACAGCATGGCTAGTGCCTAGTAATAATGTACCACTGGATATGATACATAAGAGGTATACAGACCACAGGTTGAGAACCACTGTTTTAGAGAACTACCTACAACCACCAAAAAAAGGGCTAGAAAACTGTTAGGAACCATTATGAAAGGGATAGCTATTTTCTGACATTTTATCATAATTGCAAAGCTATACATCTGGGGTACACCCACCATTTCTATACTGCAAGCAATTCTGGTTGCCCCATCTCAAAAGTAATATTTTAGAATTGGAAATTATACAGAGAAAGGCTACAAAAATATTCAGAGTATGGAACAGCTTCCTTATGAGGAGAGATCAAAAAAGACTGGGTTTGTTCAGCTTGAAAAAGACAATTAAAGGAGTGATATGATGGAGGCCTATAAAATCATGAATGCTGGAAAAAAAAGTATCATTTACCCCTTCACATAATACAAGAAACAGAAGCATTACATGGCATTACAGACAGCAGATTAAAACAAACATAAGCAGCTACTTCATACTATGCACAGTCAACATGTGGAACTCCTTGCCAGGGGATGTTGTGAAGACCAAGACTATAACTGGGTTCAAAAATGAATTAGATCAATTCATGGAGGAGAGATCCATCAATGGCTTTTATAAAAATCTTTAAGAATCTCCACTCAATTTACCAGTTCAGTGCGATATCTGTTTGTCTCTCTTTGTAAAGCTGTCGAATACGAGGCCTGTATGATGTTGTCTTCATTTTCAAGCAGAACTGTAAGTGCTCATCGTTCAGTTGGCTTCAAAGTTTGCTTCTGATGTAATTCATGCTTGAGAACACTCAGTGCTTTTTTTCTAAAAAAAAAAGGTACCGGAACTCCTATTGATGTCCGTCGTGTCATAAAGAAATAACACTGAAAATAGTGCAGTAAACAGTAAATTTTTGAATATATCAAAGAAATAAAAATACAAGGTAAAAACTGTTAAGTTTTATTAACTATGCAGGCCGCTAATATACTGAAAGACAACCTGTGAGGTCTTACAGCAACTTCCACAGTCTTCGCATGTTTTCGTCCGACAAATCGTCTCGCTTTCTTTTCCTGCTTTGACTATCTACAGCTGAATGTCTTCCTCTAAGTAACCACGAATCAACGTACTTTGAAGGATCGAAAAATGTGAGAGGTGGACCCACCAATCTGATGAATAACAGTGACGAAACTGTTTTTGTCATCAGAGAAGCTCTTGTTGAGGTGATTATCAGATTCATCTGCGAAAATCCTCTCTCGCACTCCCTAGAACAGGGGTCCTCAAACTTTTTAAATAGGGGGCCAGTTCACGGTCCCTCAGACTGTTGGGGGGCTGTATTATAATTAGAAAAAAACGTGAATGCGTAGCTATCACGTCTGCTGCTGGCCTGTGTTTCTGGGTACTGGGTGGCAGGCAGTAATGCATCCACACACTTTTTGTTGGTGCTGTGGGCTCCGGCCAGGCCCAGAGTATGGGACTGACCGATGTTAGCCTGCTGGCCTGCTGTTGTGTACGCAACTAGTAGCCAATGTTCCCTCTAGGTTTGGTGGCTTGTGTGCAAAATTTTCAAGCCGTGTGAAAAGCTTTTTCAGAATAAATTTTTGGGGAAAACTCACAAGACAGAAATTATAGGCATTAATTGAAGATAAAGTGATTGTAAATAGAATTAATTAATTAATTGTGTTTAATTAATTTAATTGGAATGAATTTGGAATTGAAATCTAATTTTAAGAAAGGTTTTTATTTAAAATTAATTTTTAAAAAGTTTTAAAAAAGAAGGGAGAGAAAGAAAAAAGAGAAGGAAGGAGGAGAAAAAGAAAAAAGAAAGAAAGGAAGGAAGCAAAGACAGAAAGAGCAGGAAGGAAGGAAGACAAAGAAGAGAAAAAGAAAAAAGGAAAGGAAGGAAAGGAAGAAAGAAGAGAAAGGAAGGCAGGGAAGAGAAAGGAAGGCAGGGGAGAGGAAGAAAAGAAGAGAAAGGAAGGCGAAAGAAAGAAGAGAAAGGAAGGCAGAGAAGAGGAAGAAAGGCAGGGGAGAGGAAGACAAAGAAGAGGGGAAAAAAAGGAAAGGAAGGAAAGGAAGAGGAAGAGAAAAAAGAGAAAGGAAGCAGCCCCGGGAGTCTGGAGGGGGCGGTGGGTGCTGCCGGCCTGCGCGGGGGTCCCTCCTTGTCTCCACCCCCACCCCTCTAACCCGGGCCGTCTCCTTGTCCCCACCCCCACTCCTCTCCAGGCCTCCCTCCAGCACCCCCTTACCTGGCTGGAGTCTGGGAACTACAGAGATGGCCGGCAGACCTGCTTGCCGGCCAGGCTGCTCCCGCCCTGAGCACGCTGTATCTGCGCATGCTCAGGGCGGGAGATTTAAATCTCCCCAGCCCGGCCGCAGCCTGCACAGCTGGGAGGGAGCACCGGCGGGGACCGAACGCGGCCCCGGCAGGGCAGACAGACCCCGGCAACGGAGCCTGATCCTGGCCCCGTGCCGGGAAGCCGACGCTGTCGGGAGAGCGGGGCGGGGTCGGCTCTGGGCCAGGAAGTCGAGGCGGCCGGTGGGTGGGAGACCGGCAGCCTGCCCTGGCCGCGGCCACCCCGCTGCCCCAGACGCATGGGGCAGGCCACAGCAGGGGCGGGGGCCGGATAAATAACCTTGGCGGGCCGTATCCGGCCCGCGGGCCGTAGTTTGAGGACCCCTGGTCTAAGGAAAAAAAGGTGCCGGAACACCGTTCTGGTGCGTTCCGCCAGAAAAAAAGCACTGAGAACACTTATTCACATAGGTACGTTTTGATTTGAAAATGGAAAGAATGCCAAATGCATATCTCTTCAGGTTGCTGTAGCTATCTAGTAAGGAATTCCACACATCAAACACAAGCTGATCCTGTTTGCAGGGATCATGCATTTCTTTCCACCAGTGTTTTAGTGCCAGGGTAGCCTTTTGTCTTTCTAGATTGTCAATATCTGTCAGTAAGCCACTGAATTCTGAAGTCCACAACTCCTTGGTCCGTAGATCGGCCAATTCCAGCTCAAAATCTGGTTGCTTCACTCCCACAAAAGCAGAAAAGTTGAGTGAAGACATGTCAGCATTAAGGGGGTTCAAAATAAACTTTAAAGTTGCCCTCTCCTCTCTGAACTCCTAAAATCGCACAGCAAACGATTATTGCATATTTAGAATCACATCTGAAATTCTTATTGTCAAGCTCATTGTTCTGCTTTTTGAATTGTTTCAGAGGTGGGAAATGATCCAGTGAGCAAGTTTCCAGGTCTCTTGCAAACAGAGTTAGTTTTTGCTCAAATGACAGTACTTCTTCCAAAAGTGAGAACTGTGTTTCCCCTTCCTTGCAGCTTTCTGTTGAGGTCATTTAAATGTGAGGTGATGTGAACCATGAAGTAAAATTTCTGCAGCCAAAGAGGATCTTCAAGTTCCGTGCATTCTTGGCCTTTTTGACGCAAGAACACCTTCACTTCTTCAAGACAGGCAGCAAATTGCGTCAGCACCTTTCCCCTTGATAGCCAACGTACCTTATTGTATAAAAGCAGGTCAGAATATTGAGAGTTCACCTCTTCCAGAAGTTCACAGAACTGTCGATGGTTCAGTCCATTTGCCATTATTTTGTTGACAAGTTGCACAACCAGGGTCATCAGTTCCATGATCTCAGGTGGAAATGTTTGTGTGCAAAGGGCCTCTTGGTGGATTACACAGTGAAACGATATCACCTTTTGATCCAACAGCAGATCTTTCTGCAGCAGAGTCACAAACCCCTTATGTGCCCGTCTCATCCTCGTTGCCCCATCAGTTGCGACAGAGACCATGTGGCTTATCATAGAATCATAGAACAATAGGGCTGGAAGAGACTTCACGAGGTCATCCAGTCCAACCCCCTGCTAAAAAGCAGGACCACTCCCACTAAATCACCCCAGCCAGGGTTTTGTCTAACAGAGCCTTAAAAATCTCCAAAGATGGAGATTCTACCACCTCCCTAGCTAACCCATTCCAATGCTTCACCACCCTCCTAGTGAGAAAGTTTTTCCCAATATCCAGCCTCGACCTCCCCAGCTGTAATTTGAAAAAGATTGCTCCTTGTTCTGTCCTCTGTTACCATCGAGAACAGCCTGGCTCCCTCCTTTTTGGAGCACCCCTTCAAGTAGTTGAAGGTTGCTATCAAATCCCCCCTCAGTCTTCTCTTCTGTAGACTAAATAAGCCTAGTTCCTTCAGTCTCTCCTCGTAAGTCATATGCCCCAGCCCCCTAATCATTTTTGTTGCCCTCTGCTGGACTCTTTCTAATTTGTCCACATCCTTTCTATAGTGGGGAGCCCAAAACTGGACACAATATTCCAGATGCGGCCTGACCAGTGTCGAATAGAGGGGAATTATCACATCCCTCGATCTGCTGGCAACGCTCCTACCGATGCAGCCTACTATGCCATTGGCCTTTTTTGCAACAAGGGCACACTGTTGGCTTGTGTTGATTTCTTTGGCCTTCAGACAATCTACAATTGCTGTAAAAATATCCTCTCCCCGTGTCTGGCCTTTAAGCGGCAATAGTTCAATGAGCTCCTCTTGGGGACCCTCTGAATTCACATACCTGCACAGGAGGGCAACCTGTGCTCTGTTATCGATCTCACATGATTCACACACGCAATTGAGAAGGCTGGAGCTGAATTTATGCCCCTGATCTGCTAGCTGCTAATGTCTGTGGCCATTTTTATTGATTGGCCCCTAACTGTCTTTGCAGACAATGGCATATATTTATATTTCTGAATGACTTCTTTTTCGTTTTGGGAATCTGCAAACAGGTTTTCTATTCCTACCATGAAGTGCTCCTCTATATAATCACCATCTGTGAACGGATGTCCGTGTTTCCCAATCACTTGGGTTATTGCGAAGGTAGCAGCAGTAGTGCAATTTGGTGTCTTCATCCATTGTGAGAAGCTATTCTTGCTCTGCTTCGCTTTGTGCAGTAGCTCCTCAATTGCCCTCTTCCTGAAATCTCCAGCTGTATGTTTCTGAGAGAATGAAGCATGTTTGTGTGCAAAATGCCTCTCGAGATTTGACTTTTTGTTGTTAGCCAGTTTTTCATTGCAAATTAAACATAATGGGAACCCAGACGACGTGGGTATAAATGTGAACAATTTGATCCATTCATTTCTGAATTCTTGTCTTTCAGCCTCAATTTTCCTCTTTTGAAGCCATCTGACCCTTCATATAATTTCAGTTTAATTTTGAACTGAATGCCAGCTTTTACTGCTGCTAATCTATGTTGCACACACAATGAAATGCCTTTGTCTAAAATCAAACACCCATGCGATGCAGTAAGCAGAAGTAGAGACTTTGGGGCGGACTCTGAAAACAGAGGAAATTGTGGAATACATTAAGAGCTCTTACCAGGGGTGCTGCTAGGTAAAACACGAGGCAGTGTTGAACTGGGCTCAGCCAGCCACGGCCAGCACACCCGACCCTGATCCTGACCCTGGGCTCCTACAGCCAAAATGCCTGGCCCCAACGTAAGGGGGATGGGAAGCTGCAGACAGGATGCCAAGGCATGGATGTGGGGAAGCGGCTGTGGCTGTGGCTGCCTTGCCCCCTGCAGAGGGGTGGGGGCAGGGCGGGCAGCCATTATTTGATGGCACTTTGAAGTCTGCTAAATTTACAAGACAGAAACTTTGTTTAACACTGTAACATTTTTTGTACTTTTCACAGATTAAATCAGAAGAATGGCAATGATCAACAATATTTCTCCTTAGAGCTTTATTAATAGTGGTCATGTCATAGCCCCTCATTTCTTGTTTCTCTGCTATTTATGAAATCATGGAGACCGATGAAAGCCTCTGTATATGTATCGGATTGTTGCAGGTGTAGCTCTTTATCAAAGGGACGGGGGAGGGTGGGAAGCCACAGTCTCAACTTCCCAGATCAGAGCATGGGAAGCCAGGCAGCCATGGCGAGAACGCCCTGCCCCAGCTCCAGGGGACCAGGTATTCTCGCCGCGGCTGCTGGGCGCCGAGCAGGGGCTGTGGGAGGGCGACAGCCGCGGAGAGAACGCCCTGCCCCAGCTCAAGAGGACTGGGTGGGTCGCGGTGAAGCAGAGGCTGGGGGTGGGCAGGTGAGGCTGCAGCCACAGCCTCCATTCTTGGCCCTGAGCCACAGGGGCTGGGGAGCCAGGACAAAAATGCTCAGCCCCCTTGGC
The DNA here is from genome assembly GCA_007922175.1 of Pelusios castaneus. Taxonomy (NCBI): domain Eukaryota; kingdom Metazoa; phylum Chordata; order Testudines; family Pelomedusidae; genus Pelusios; species Pelusios castaneus. The sequence goes on from VOCT01072143.1 coordinate 7,298, forward strand.
TCTGAGCCGAGCAGCAGCATTTGCTTGGCCCCGAGCCAAGGAGGCCGGCAGCAGCCCTGAGACTGCTCGGCTTGGAGCCAAGGGGGGCTGGCAGTCACGGCCAGAGCTCCTGCCCTGAGTCAGGCTGGGCAGCCCACATGGTCAATACGGGCAGACTGAGCCTGGCTTCAGGGCCATCCGTGGCTACAGTCAATATCTAGCCTCCTACCTATCCCCTCTCCCTGCTCTACTTTCCCTCCCCTTTCCCCCTTCCTTCTCTTTTACCCTCCTCCAGCTCCGGTTTGCTTTCCCCAGCCCCAGTACTCACCTGTGCTGGTCCAGGGAGAGGGGAGAGCTACCACACACCTGGCTCCCTGGAGGGAATTGCATGCGGCTCTCTGTGCCACGGTTGCCGACCCCTGCGTTAGGAGAACGTATTTTGGGTAAAGAACTTGGAGTTTTAAGTAACTTGCCTCTTTACTGAAACCCAGTGGCTGTTTGGAGACCAGTGGCTGAAATGCAGTGAAGGAAGGCGGCTGTTTGTATTTTGTTGGTGCATCTCGATAATGGTGTGTGGAATGAGGGCACGGTTTCCAGCTGTTGGGAAGTCTGGGTTCTTTGCCCCCCATCAGTGGTTAGAGAGTTTGGCTCTCATTTTTGCAGGTTTCCTGATCTTTGCATAATCAGATGGTTATCCTAGGTCAGAGGATGGGTGGGTGTTTCCCATGTCAGATCAGGCCTCTTAACTCCTTTGGGGTGTAGGGAACAATGGGGCTTAAGGGGGCTTAAACATCATGGCTCTACTGTAGGGCTAAAGATGAATTTACACCATAGAATTGCTTCCAACAAGAATTTCCAACTGGAATAATGGCTATTGTTCATTATAAAAATGCCGTGCTCAATCAGTCTCTTGTTCTTTAACATTATAATCAAAGTCTGATGTCATCCATATTGTAACCAAGACTCCATTGTGAATTTAGTTGGGATGTGCGAATGAAGGGTGTGTCTGATGACAAACTGCAGACACCACCTTAATGGCTGAAGAACAATGCAATCAAACCCTGCAAAAGCAAGAAGAATCCACCCTACAAAGAAAGGGACAAAAAACCCCATCAAGAAGAAGATCAAAATTACATCTGTCATAGCCATGCAGTACCCAGGGGCCGTGTGACACAGCAAGATCCGTGGGCTAAAAGATATAAAAAGAGGGATGAGATTGCAGAGCTTTGGGTAATGTTCTGAACAGCATCCAAGCTATGATCAAGATGGGTAACTATAATCAACTGCAGAAAATCAGGGAGTGGGGCGGGGGCGGGGGAATGCAGTGTGTGTGTGTGTGGAGGGGCGTACTAGATATTAGCTATTAACATAATTGTATTTTTCTCATAATAAATATGGCATATTGCCTCAGCCCCCCACTCCCTGAATAAGGTCCTCCTAATCTTTTAATTTTCTAAGTATAACACTACCACTGGCAGGAGGTTGGGAAAAAGAAACCACAAATTAACCCCCTGTGCCCACCCCCCACATCTTTCTATCTGCCTTCAGGTCTGCTGGTGAGTCTGGAGCAGGGAGGGGGAATCAGGGCCAGCACCTCTGTCCCCTTCTTGGCTTCACTGCTGCTGAATGGACCCAGTGAGACAGAGGAGCCGATCCCAGCCCAGTGCCTGGAGCAGGTTCTTCAGCCTATGTGTGGCTGAAAGAGACAAGGATGCCAGCAGGTGGGTCCCCTGACAGCCACAGGACACTGCAGGAGTCTGTTATTGGCCATAGAGCCTTGGAGAGTGGAGGAACCAGATAATGGGAAACATCCTGGAGAGAGAAACTGAGAATACCCCAGATGGGGCCACAACCCGTCTGTGGGAGTCAGGGGCACTGATCCCTGGCTCCCAGCTGTTGTCTGGAACACACAGCGGTGTCTGAGCAGGTGTCTTTGGCTGTGTGTGTCAGACCCCCTGGGACAGCACTGGCCCCTCTCGGCCTGGGTCTGTCTCCTCCCCTCTGCTGTGTGGGGCCGGGGTGAGACTCCAGGATGTGTCAGGCCAGGTGGGCACAGCCAGTGCTCTGCAGGGGGGTGGAGAGGGAGGACAGCTTGAACTCCTGCCCCTGGCACAGACAGGTCATTATCTCTGTACCCTGGAGATCGCCAGGTCTTGTGACAGCGTGGCGGGGAGTGCCCAGGGGAGGGCACAGGACTGAGGGGAGAGGGGGACTGTTCTCCCCGCCCCAGCCTGCCTGGTTTCCAGGCTCCTCTCCCAGAGCGTCTGAGGGAAGGAGCCACGGACAGGACACTGCGTGTTCTGGGGCAGCTGCAGCCCTGGGCTGTCAGTGAGACGTGTCCTCCCAGCCCTGCCTGACGGGTCTTTCTCTCTCAGACCCCCAGGGGAAGTTCAGCGAACGTCACTACAGATTATGCATCATTGTCCTCGGAGCTGTGTCTCTAACTCTCTTCATCACAGTCATTGTCCTGGCAGGTGAGTTCTCAGCCCTCCCTGCCACCCCCCCCCCAATTGCCCTCTCTCCTGGCCTGCCCCACCCCTGGACAGAGAATGGGGAATGTTCCTCCAAGACCCTCCTTCTGCTCCCTCACAGCCCCTGCACCTGGGGTCTGTCTGTGGCAGGACGATCTGACTTAGTCATTCCCCCAGCACATCTCTGAGCACGTTGGGTCCCCATCACTATGGCCGTGTCCCAGGCACAGTCACTTGTGCCCATGGACAGTGGGGTGATTGACGGGGTAAGGTGCAGAGCAGCAGTGAGCTCTGTCTGCCATCGTCTGGGGACAGGGGAGCTGTGAGTCTGTCAGGGGATGGGATTTTTCTATTGCCCTGTGTCGAGACCGTGGCGGGCCTGGATCAAGCATAAACAACCGATATGATTGCAGCAAGAACATTTATTGATACATAAGTAAAGATTTTTATACTTTTCTGTAGTCCCACCATTAAAATGACAGGACAGTTGATTGGTACATATGTGAATACAAAAAGCAAGCTTTCTAAACTATTGGTTAAATACATGTTATACAATCTTAAGATTTATATTTCTGTGTACTGCTTCACTTGTCCTTGGTTCCCAGGAAAGTTTAATTAAACTCCAGACACTCAGGCGCGTAGGCTGATATGGCAAAGCGCCATTTGAGATAGAGTATCCTTGTCCGACCTGGCTGTGAACTTCCACTCACAGTGTAACCAGATCCATATATGCATGATAGATCCCCACATCTCCCCCCTTTTGTTTAAAAGAGCGAAAGCGGCAAAAAGAAAAAAGGGAGGGGATACACTGAACAAAACAGCACAAAGTAATAAGGCCTACAAAGGCAAAAACAGCATAGCCAAAAAAGGCTCGGAGGGGGCCCAGATCAGGAAGCCAACCCGTGAGCCAATCCCAAAACCCACTGAAACCCACATCCTGGGAAATATGCGCTGTAAGCTTTTGAAGCTCAGCCAGACGATCCTCGATGGAACGACTATTATCAGTAAGATTGAAACAGCACATACCTCGAAAGCCAGAGCAACCATAATGGTGCTTAAGCAAAAGAAAATCAATGGCAGCACGATTATCCAAAATGGCGTCCCGAAGCTCATGTTGCTCTGCATTAAGAAGCGCAATAGCAGAGGAGGTAGTATTAATGGCCTTGGCAGCATAACAGGCTAAGTGAGCTAATTGTCTATGTGTACCAGCTGCCAAGCCAGGAACGCCCACAAGCGAAACAGCTAAGGAAGTATATTCAGCTTTACTCAACAACTTAACATTAGAATCACAGGATGCATCCAACGGTTTTGCAAAGCGACGATTACGTTTTTGTAAAACAGGAACTGAGGGCAAAACAATAGCCAGCCGGCTAAGACAACACAAGGTACCGTCAGTAAGATTAGCAGGAACATAACTAAAGGTACGAGAACCACAGGTAAAAAACCAACCTTTGGGCAAAACAACGTGTGCAGCAGCAGAGATCATATCCATAACAGATGTACAATTTAACATTGGGCCTGGAATGGTAAGACATCCTTGGGGGACATCTTTACGGGAACAACCAGTAAGACGGGCACAGGAGGCGTTCACCCCACTGGCCGGATAAGGGATATGAAGGGAGAGTGCGTCAGGTGGTACCTGCCTGACCGCTGGCCCCCATTCATACATGGTTTTATAGGTAACTGTAATATTAAAATTGCGCAAGAAGGTATCATTTTGAAGCTCAGAGGGTTGTTTACATACTGGAATAAGACAGGAACCAAGAAGTTGGCCAACTTCCACCTCATTAGAAAGACAGAAATAAGAGGTATTAACCATGGCAGCAAGGCGGTGCCAGATATTATAGCTCATTCGGTCCCGAAGGGAGGGGAGAGAGGCCCCTGGCCTTGGAACAGAACATAAAAGACATAGCAGAACAAAGGGAAACATGATTACAACAAGCAAATTATGCTTCACTAAATAATACAGGCAAAAGTC
>VOCT01072150.1:0-14170 GCA_007922175.1 Pelusios castaneus
ACAGAACAGGATCTCTGCAGACACGACTCCTATTGAGATGGTTACAAAACCCGGAGTCTCCCCACCAGTGTTTTCAGGCAAACCATGTACCTGTGAAAACGGTGGCAATCAGAAGGAAAGGTAGCCAGAGTGACATGTTCCTGGGTGGGGAGAGAATTCACCGATCACCCGGTTACTGCAGGGACACTTGGGCCGCGGATTCTCCACCCGAGGACTGTAGAGTGAGGGGAGCTGCTGGGTTTAAAGAGGAAACTTCGTGAGAATATTTGCATAGCCCGCTCCCTATAAAACTCTAGTCTGCGAGGCGGTGCTTGGAATAGCAGAGTTAACACCTGCGGAGAGAAAGCGAGCTCGGAGTGACCTGTGAAGTGTTACTGAGGCAATGAGACTGTGATGGGCATATGCAATGCCTTTCACTAACCCAGGCTGCATCTACACTTGTAAATTAAGTCAACTTAAGCTTGCTTAAGTGGACTTAATTTATCCTGTGTCTACACTACAGTTTCCTTAAGTCGACTTAAGCAAGTTGCTTAAGTCGACTTTATGAAACCTCATTTTACTTGGACTTAAGGCTTAGGTCAACTTTTTCAAGTTGACTTAAGCTAGACCTGGAGTAGCCTTAAGTCAACTTAGGGCTCTCCAGGACTCCCCCACTGCCCTCCCTGCCATGGGGGGCACATGGGGAGCCTAGCATGCCCCCCCCAGGGCAGGGCTCTCTGCCCACCCTGCCCCTATGCCCTGCCAGGGTCCTTGTCCCCTTTGCCCCATTGTACCCATGTACAATGGGGCACAGACTGAGCCCCCTGGCACTGGGCAAGGGGTGCCCCGCTGCCCCCGTGGACCTGCCCAAGGTCCCCCTATCCCTTAGAAGTCGACCTAGGCATCCAGTGTGGACACTCTAGGTCGACTTTGTAAGTTCCCCGCAAAGCCCACTCTAAATTTAGGTGTGGACATGCTAAATTGACTTAACAAAGTTGACTTAAAGTCGACTTAGTTAAGTCGACTTAGCTAATGTCGACCTAAATTTACAAGTGTAGACATAGCCCCAGTCTATACGTCTAGGATTGGCAGAGGATCCTCAAGGAGTGTCTTTGGGGAAATGAAATGATTTGGGAAATTAAATCCTTATAACTCTCTGGGATTGAGGCTCCTAAATTTGCCATTTTTGAAAGTTGGATTTAGACTCCCAGGAAATTTAAACTGTTCCTCATCTGTGCATGGCGATTCTATTTCTTTACTTGAAGATCCACTAATGATTGTGAGACACTCAAATACTGAAGCAATGAGGGTATCAAAATATGTAGATTAAATTGTTCAAATGGGGAATAGAGGCTATTAACTGACGCTGGATTTGGCAGCTGCTTGTGTTTCAGGTACCTCACCGTGGTTGCTGCTATTAACAGGACTTAAGGGTCTATCAGATATTTATGTTTGACTTAACAGAGTCCAGCTCACTAAGACATCTGAGTTAAAACATTCAAAACAGCCCAGGGGATACTCACACCCAACTCTTGTTCTTTTTAAAGGTGCTCATTTAATAATAATTATGTTTTATAGTTCAACGCTGTTAGGAAGCTTTTCAAATACTTTTCTCCTTCTACACATTGAAGAAGAAACGGACATTTTAGACATTAGTAGTACCATTTATACAGCAATTGTCTTCAGTAGATGGCAAACCACTTCCTAAAGGAGGCTCAGGATCTCTATCCCAATGTTACAGGGAGAAGCTGGCCCAAGTCAATCCAGTAGCCCAAGGAATAATCACCAGGGTTTCCATGGCCAGGGGTAGCTATAGGTGGGCCTGGGTGGACCACATCCTATCCACTCTGAAAGCAGACCCAACCAATTAGATTTTAAGCAATTCATCCCATTTTTATCAGCCACTGTTTCGCTTCTGACACAAGGCTTGTGAGAGTGGCACCCATCTGAGTTAGTGACAGGATCAATCAAAAAATCAGTTCTGGCTATGCCTCTGTCCATGGCCCAATCCAGTGTGCTATTTACAAGGACACAGTGTGCCAAAGGACTCACAAACTAACAGCAGACAGAGAACTTGAGAGACTCTCTTGGGATTGTCTTGGGATGTCATGGACTGTGCTTCAGTTTCCCTTGCTTTCTATTCAGGTATTCTGGAGGTGGGACCCAGGCATGTAATTATTACAAGGACCACTGAAAGAATTATGGGCTCTCCGCAGTCTCATGGAGGCAGACCTTATTAGGACCCCAATCCTCACCCAACTGGACACACAGGTTGTAGCAGACCAAGACCCAGGGGCAGTGTTCATTGGTCCAGAAAAAAGACAAAGGACTAGGGGAGGGATCCAAGAGAGAAGGGCAGTGCTATGGTGGGGTTTTAAGGGAAAAGATCCTCAGAGCATGGCACCACTCCTCCTGGGTATTTGCTGCTGTAACCTCTAGTTGATCTAGTTCCATGCTGTGAACCTGAATGCCAATAAACCCTTCTTACTTCCATAACAATGAGAGTCCCTTCTGACTGGAAGCCAGAAACTTAGTCTTTGGCCCATGGAGGACCCCCGGGACCCTTCTGGGGATGGGTCCTCCACAGACAGAGTTCAAGGGGAAGCAGGGGTCTAACCCTCTGATACTGGATTTGATAGCTGGCTGTATGGTAGGGTGGAGACCTCAGCTTGATGGGGGCAGATTCCACCATGGCACAGTCCTGATCAGCAGTGACCTGAGGGGACCCAGCCTGAGAGGCTCCATCATAATTTGAAGTTGGATATATTCCCCTATCCACTCCAGTCCATGTGCCACCAGTGTCGGGTGCATGCTAACTGGCTTTGGTGCTCCTGCCTCCAGTCCTCCCACTCCAATTCCAGACACACCACTGCACCACTTGCCTCCGGTTTCCCCTCTGCCCTCACCACGCAGCCCCCAGCTCCTCTGCTCCTGTGGGAGAGCCTTCCCCCCCAACCCTGCCTCTCCCTGGGCCATGTGCCCCTGCAGTCCTTGTCCCACAGGCATGTCCAGCCCTGCCTGCAGGGAGGGAGAGAGAAAGGGAGAGAACACTCACCAGCAGGTGCAGCAGGGGTTTGTCACGATGTCACTAGCCTGGGTCTTCTTTGGCGGGAGGAACCTGCTCCTCTCCCTCCTCCTGTGAGGCTGGGTCTGCTGTCAGGGAAGGGATGAGCTCCAGGCTGGCAGATGGCTCCAGGTCTGGCACGGTGCCCACCTGCTCCTGCTGGGCACTGGCCTCCCCCTGCTCCAGCACCACAGTCTCATCCCCTGAGCCCTTCTCCTGGTCATCGTTGAGGGAGCAGGGCTCAGCAGAGTCAATGGTGTGGGCTGGCAGGCTGCCACTCTCCTGGCCCTGAAAGGCATGCAGCTGCTGGTAATACCGGCAGTTGGTGGGGGCTGCCTCTGTCCGGAGTGTCTCCTCCTGGCAGAGGTCCTTGATCTTGACCCAGATATTCTGGGTGTCCCGGGTGTGGCCCTTGGCAGCCAGGGCCCAGGAGATGGAGACATACACCTCCCTGTTGCGTTGGCTGCCCTGCAACTGGGAAGTGACTACCTCATCCCCCCATATTGCCAGCAGGTCCAGGATTTCCTGTTGGCTCCAGGATGGGGCCTGCCTACGGAGCTGGCTCTGCTCTGCCATGCTCCCAAGCAGCAGGTCTGGCCAGCTCTGGGAAGCAGGGTGGTCAGGGGTGAGTCCTGCCCTCTGGTTGGCTAGGGCAGGCTCTTCCTGTGCCAGGAACTCTGGGAGGGAGGTCAGGGAGGAAGGTCTGGAGGCCATGGAGATCGACTTAGGGCTACTCTGCGTCAACTGGCTTAAGTTGACTTAATAAGGTCGACTTAAGCGTTAAGTTGACCTAAAAGGAAGTGTTATTAAGTCGACTTAATTTTTCCTTAAGTCGACTTAAGGAACTGCTTAAGTCGACTTAAGGAAAGCCCAGTGTGGACGCAGCGTAGTTTAAGTTGACTTAAGCCTCCTTAAGTTGACTTAATTTGTAAGTGTAGACACACCCTTCGTGTCTAGAGTTTTCAAAGGAGCCTGAAGTAGTTTGACACCCAACTCTCCTAGTATTTGAGGTCACATTCCCTTTGTCACCTATGGCCGGATTCTCAGACTCGTTTAGGCTTCTGAAGATGAAGGTGAGTTTTGGGTGAGACAGTACACCTGAATTTATTAGGAACTTGAAGTTCCATTCATTTTTATTGATGTCTGTAGGGATATCTTAGGCTTGATTATTCCTTTTCTTAGTGAACATGGGGTTCAAGAATCTTAATTTCTATTATTGGCCCCGTCATTAGATTGTTGGTTGGCTTTGGACATTTTCTTGGCCACTGTCTTGATTTCAACACCTAAAAAAAAGAGATGGGTCAGAGAATAAGACTAACTATAGTGATAGACTCAGAATAGGTTTACCTTAATAAAGAAAAAAACTAAAGGGTGACTTGATTATGGTCTTTAATTGCCTCCATGGGAAACATATTTAGTCAAGAGCTGTTTAACTGACAAAGCTGTAACAGATGGAAGGTGAAGCAAGACAGATTGAGATTGAAAATATGGTGCTAACAATTACCAACAAGAGAAATAAGACACTGGACCATTCTACCCATGGTTTTGGTGTATTCTCCATCACTTATTTCCAAGATTGCACATTTTTCTCCCCTAAAAGATCAGTGCACGGAATTACTTTTTGGGCAGTTCACTGGCCTGTGTTAGACAGGAAGTCAGATTAGGTGATCATATTAGGTAGTGTTTGAATCCTACCATCTATTTTGATTTTCTGTAACAGCCTGACCTGATCCTATGTCATACACTTCCCTGCATTTAATTTACTCCCATTCTGTAAATTTCCCATCTTCAAAGTGTCTGACGAAGTGGGATTTTCTCCCGCAAAAGCTCATGTGATAAATAACTTCGTTAGTCTTTAAAGTGCCACAGCCTTCTGATCTTGAAATCCATAACTTTTTTGCACCATGTGGATAATGGTATTTACCTCCTTGCAAAGTGCTGGGAGGCTTGAGAAGAAGTGGTGGTGAGGATGAATAATTCCAGTGGCCTGCCTCGTACAGTAACCTGTGTCACCGGCTTCAGAAAATGATGCAAGGGCTTTCCTAATTGGCTGTTACAGGATCATGTGTCCAAAGAGAAAGTTTCTACTTGTCATTAGTTATAGATTGCCCTCCACCATGTCCCACAGCTTTAAGCTCTGACCGAAAAGGTTTGGGAGAGGACATTGAAGGGTGGTCTAGTGAAGAGGCTCTGGAATGAAACCCAGGAGATTCCAGTCCTCTTCCCATCTGTGCCACAGACACTTTTTGTACCCTTAGGCAAGTCAGCAAGGAGAACATCTGAAGAGGCACCAAGGGGCAATCAGGGGGCTCTCATTAATAATCAATACTAGCTGGTTGCTTTAACTCTGGTTTGTCTCCCTGAAGATTACCCATTTTATCTCTGTGCCTCAGTTCTTCATCTGTGACATGGGAATAATGCTTCTCCACCTTAGAATTCAGTAATGATGGCGAAACACTCAGATGAGGGCCTTAAAACTTTCTACCTTGATCTACTTTGTAGGATGAACCAACCTACAACTAAGGAGAGTTATGGAGAAATTACCATATCAGCAGACTATATTCCATAAATTCCCACAGCAGGGTGTCTTGGAACTGCTACCAGCCACTAACAGAGAGAGGTAAATCACCTCCTTTGTTGCCTGATCTTCTCCAAGTTCCAAAGGGATAGCTGTGTTCAGCAAAACAAACAAGGTGTACGGTGGCACTTTTAAAGACTAAGAAATTTATTAATTGCATGAGTTTTCGTGGGAGAAAATCCCACTTGGTCAGATGCTTTAAGATGGGGAACTTACAGAATGGGAGCAAAATAAGTGCAGGGAGGTGTAAGTCACAGGATCTGGTTTCCACTCCATGATCAAACTTAGCCTGGAACTCTCCACACAGGAGATCCATTTTCTGCACACTACAGTACAACTTAGTAATGGACACATAAAAGCTACCATATACTGTAAATCTGCAAACCACTATAGTTACCTTCATCTCTCTAGCTTCTACCCAAGACACACCACTTGATCCATTGTCTACAGCCAAACACTAAGACACAACCTCATTTGTTCTGATCCCTCAGACAGAGACAGGAACCTTCAGGATCTCTATTAACTACTCAACCTGGAGTAGTAAAAAACAGACTGACAGAGTCAGATGGGTACCCAGAGGTCAACTTCTACAGGAGAAGTCCAAGAAAGAAAACAACAGAATGACACTGGTCATCACCTACAACCCCCAAGTCAAACCCCTATAGCACATCATAAAGGCCCTACAGCCTATTCTACAAGATGATCCCTCACCCTCTCAGGTCTTGGGCAGCGGACCTCTCCTTGCTTACAAACAGCCACCCAACCGTAAACAGATACTCACCAGCAACTACAGACCTAACAACAGAAACATTAAAGCACATTCACCTCTGCAACAAATCACGTTGTCAACTTTGCCCACATATCTGCACAAAAGAAACCACCATAGGAGCTAATCAAGCCAACTACTCCATTAAGGGCTCATTCACTTGCTCATCCACCAATGTGATTTATGCCATCATGTGCTAGAAATGCCTCCGACCCCACCCCGCCTTATACATTGGACAAACACGACAGTCTCTGTGCAAAAGAATAAATAGACACAAATCTGACATCAGAAATAATAACATTCAAAAACCACTTCAATCTCCCTGCTCATTCCATTGGTGATTTGTTAATAGCTGTGCTCAAACAAATGGATAACAAATCAAAGCTTCAAAGAGAAATTGAATTGAATTGCAGAATTGAAATTTATATGTAAATTTGACTCCATAAACTCAGGACTGAATAGGGACTAAGAGTTCTTTTCTCATTACAACAGATACTTTTGCTTTTCTTGTCCCCCACCCACCTCCCTACTAATTGCTGTACTCCACTGTTTGAATACTAACAACAGCTTTGGTTTGCTGTTTGCAGTCTGACCATATCCTATAACTTACACTTTCCTGCACTTATTTTGCTCCCATTCTGTAAGTTCCCCATCTTCAAGCGTCTGACCAGGTGGGATTTTCTCCTGCGAAGTCCATATGATTAATACATTTGTTAGTCTTTAAAAGTGCCACCAGACTCCTTGTTTGTTTTGCTGATCTTATCTTCCCATGCATTCAATTTCAGGGCGGGGGGGGGGGGAACTCTGAAGAATACTTGCATGTACTAAACAAATAAATTAATAAGAAGAGCTGTATTTAAGAGCTCATTTACTATCCGTGGTAGCTGCTCTGTCATTGTCTCTTAGGTAGGGAAATGAAGACGAACTAGGGAAAAAAGTTCATATGTTTGCTCAAATCTGCTCCTTGCTGTGTGTAGCTCCTGAATGCAATGGACTGGGCGATTTGTTTTCAAAATAAAGAAGGGGGGCAGATGTGTGAGATTGCACTGGCTTCACCTCACTGTGTCTCTCGTACAGTAATACACGGCAGTGTCCTTGTCCTACAGGCTGCTCATGTGTAAATAGAAACTGGAGATGTCCTTGGAGGTCGTGAATCACGCCGGATGGCTGGCCAGTAGCTCTTGCTAGATGATGAATAATAATAAAGCAGCCACTCCAGCTGTTTCCTGGAGGATCCAATTCAAACCATAGCTGCTGTGAGTGAAGCTGCTCATTGAACATTTCCATTGAGTGGATTCTCTGGGTTTCCTAATTTCTGGGCCGGACTGGGTCAGAACAACCTGTGACCAGGACCCTGGAAAGAGAAAAAGCGGCTGGTTAAATCTCATATTTAAAAGCAACAGTTAAATAATGTATATGCAATAGAGGGAAGGAGATGGACAGCTGGTTAAAGATTGGGTTGATAAATCCCTCGCACGACTCCCTTGATTTCAGTGTCTGTCCATGTAGGAGGAATTGTACAGGGGAGTTTCCAAAGCATTTGCACTATATAGGAGCACAAGTGCTATTTCCTTTCTCAATGACCTAAGGTAATTTGGGAACCTCTGAAACCCTAATTCCTAGCCTGGGACCTGCAGAGCTCTCCAAAACCAACTGGAGAACAGACAGATAAACAGACAAACTCACAGAAGAGGCCAGTCAGTAGAATGACGAGTCTCAGGGGACACAGCATGGTGATGGGGTGGGAACTAAGATATCTGGCTCCCAGAGCCAGAGGTAGAGTTTAAGTAGAAAATCAAATCTGACAATTTTGCATATTCTGACGTAAGACCAGTGGGATGGACATAAAAGGTTCCTAATGCAGAGGCACAGGGTGGGGGTCTGTGTGTGAACCTACACGATTTGAGGAGTCACTTGATCGGGAAGAGGAGAGAGAGGGACCCTTCGCAAGATAATGGGACTCTGAGCAATAAGAATGGGAAGACCTCTTCTCTCCCAGCCTTAGAACAGTGTCTGCACAATGAGACATTTCTTCACTCTGTCTTGTGGTAGATCAGGCCCCTGTGCCATGACCGTTTCATAATGATTTCTGATATACACTCCCCCTGCCAAAGGCGATGGCATGACTGCCCTGAACGATGAAATAGGTTCAGGTTCCCTAAATCTACCCTCCCTTATGGAGTCGGCTAGAGTGGTTCTGTACAGGGCATACTCCATGAAGGTGTGTTTTATGGTCAAGGCACTGGGCTGTGAATTGGGAGCCCTGTGAACTTCCTGGTTTGGGGAAAGTCCCTTAGGCTGACAGTTTCCAAGGAGACAAATGGAGGAAGGATCCCAGTTTGCACTGCAATGCAATGGGATCTGCCTCCATATATTGCCTTGATGCCTTAGATTAGAACACCCAACCAAAAGTTGCTTTTTCATATTTTAGCAGCAAATCCTGAGTACCCATAGTCTGTACACCTCACCAGGTTCATAGAAACTACCCTGAAAATATTCAAGATGCACAAAGCCCCTTGAACACTTCCGTGTGCTTATGTATTACTTTAATTTTCCCATATTTTATTATGTAATCAGAAAAGATCATGTTCTCCCAAAGCAAAACTCAGCATTGCTTACTAGTGTGCAAAATTGTGATCACATTCTAGTGTGCAAAATTCCAGGCAGCTTCCACCATCATATCTCCTGCATTCCTGCTTCCTAGTTAATTGGTCAGGGTTTGAAAAACAGCTTGAAGAAGGGAAAGCTAAGTAATGTCAGCACTTGAATCATAGAACATTAGGTCTGGAAGGGATCTCAGAAGGTATCTAGTTCAAGTCACGCTGCTCAAAGAAGACCTACCTCAACTAAAACATTCCAGCCAGGGCTTAGTCAATTGGGGCCTTAAAAACTGCTAAGGATGGAAATTAAACCACCACCATAGGTATCTCATTCCAGTGCTTTCCCCCCGCCCCCCCCCACCCCGAGACATATTTATTTTCTGTTTTGTTGCTCAATACATAAGGACATCTCTGCTCTTGTCAGCTCAGTGGATTTTTCATGATCAATACATGTTTTCAGAGGAGTCAGCTCAGACTCAGACACGAAGACTTTGTGTCCCTCTCTCTCTAAATAGTTCTGTTATGGCAGTGACTTCTGTCAATGAGTAGGAGAGACATTTGAATAGGAGGTTTTGGTCCTAATCTCCAAAGTGGGGTCTCTGATCTCTGTCGCACAGTCATACAGGGCCATGTCTTCTGCTTCCAGGATGCTCATTGGCAGACACAACAGGCTATTAGAGTCACCTCTTGAGAGGGTGAACTCACCCTGTGATGGATAGTTACTGTAAAATGAAGTGAGACTACTAGTGGGGTTGCAGATCAGTGAGACTCATTCCAGTCCTTTCCCTGAGCTCCTGACGGAGCCAGCTCATGTAAAAGTTGCTGAAGGAGAATTCAGAGGTTTTACATGAGAGGCAGAGAGAGTCTCCTTCCGTTTGAATGTCCCAACTGGATTGTACCATCAGGACCTGTGACCGGACATCTAAAAATAAAGACAGATTACTAATCACAGTCAAACCATGGGAGCCATGGGAAAGATGGTTCCTTTGAGGTTCTTCAGGGCAAGATGAAGAATGTGCAACATCTCCAGTAACTGTGGTGAATTGGAGGTGGGGGGACAAATTACCTTGAAGGGGTACTAGAAAGAAAACTAGATTAAGGCACCATATCAGGTTGTTGACTATGGAGGGTTTTCTAATGATAATTGTTCAGACACACTCATCACTTTCACCTTCTGGTAATATTGTAGGATCGGAGAGATCAGAGGATTTTTGCAGGCACTAAACTACATCTTTACCCCTTCATATCACAGATAATAGGGTCAAGCATTTAAGAAGCTCTGTGCAGAGTGGTTGATTGTGTGGGCTGCCATAAACATAGTCTTTGCTATTCTTCTTCTTCTTCTTCTTCTTCTTCTTCTTCTTCTTCTTCTTCTTCATTGATGGGCTTTTGAGGATTGTCACTAGGGCCTTGTTTGTAAGAGAAAATGACCTGCCCACCATGGGGGTGTGAGGAGCGGGGCAGGGGAGGAAGACACAGATGGAGCTTTTAAACAATACATAGGTTATTTCTCTCACAAGGTTTTCTATTCAGTCACTTTGCCTCTGAGTGTCATCTACCCCTTAAATTTTATGTACTCAGTGTGATCAAAATTTTCATCCATATTGTCATTAGGACGGCAAGCACTACACTGTGAACCCAAAGTTACTGCAATCTTTCTAGGGGCTGCCTTTCTTTATTGTGGCAGTGCACACTGAACTGATAGTTTTACACCCTCCTCTTCCCATTCTGTCTCCTCCCACAAGCTGAGTTAATAAAGCTGTGTAGAATATTAGGTTTAGAAGGGACCAAAGGAGGTCATCTACTCCAACCCACTGCACAAAGCAGGATCAACCCCAACTAAACCATCCCAGTCAGGGTCTTGTCAAGCTGCACCTTAAAAACCTCTAAGGATGGAGATTCCACCACCTCCCTAGGTCACCCATTTCAGGGCTTCACACCCTGATAGGGAAAAAGCTTGTTCTTAATGTCCAACTTACACCTCTCCTACTGCAATCTGGGATGAACGCTCCTGTTCTGTCACCTGTTAACATTGAGAACAGCCTCACTCCATCATCCCTGGAACCTCCTTTCAGGCAGTCAGGCTGCTACCATTAAATGCTGTTATCAAATCCCCCACAATCTTCTGTTCTGCAGACTAAACAAGAAGGTCACATTCTGAAAGCTGATTTAGGCACTTAACATTCTAAATCTCCTTAACTTTCTCTGAGCTCTAGGGTGGGAGGGAATCACCCATAATCTAGTCACATAGGTAACCCTTCACCAGGGGGCTGAAGACTCCACTGTTAGCAGGAGATCTGGATTCTCTCAGTGGGAGGTTTTTGAATTGCTGTAGAAGGGGTTTGACTCAATGTGTGTATCGAGCACAGTAGTACACAGCTGTGTCATCCGTTCCCAGGCTGCTCAGCTGTAGATATGCTGTGCTGATGGAGTTGTCCCTGGTGATGGTGAATCTCCCCTGGAACGCCTGGGCATAGCCAGTGCCACCATTACTGGGATTGATGTATCCTATCCACTCCAGTCCTTTCCCGGGAGGCTGCCGAATCCAGTTAATGTTATAGCTAGTAAAAGTGTAGCCGGATGTTTTACATGTCAGTTTCACAGCCTCTCCAGGCTTCTTGATTTCTGTCCCAGACTGGGTGAGCTGGATTTGGGAGCTGACACCTGTGTAAATACCAAGAAAGAAAAAAGTACAAGAAATCTCTCTCTCGCTTTCCCTCTCACATCTTTTCCCCTCCCTTTTCAGGTCCTTCCAGTGTCCCGCCGTCGCCACTACAGAATTATCTCAGCTCCTTGTGTACGTACAAATTTATTCACACAACACCCCGTTGAGTTAGGGATGTACTTGTTGTCCCGTTAGGAAGCAGAGTCACACAGAGTCAGTCTGGGATTTTCCACGCTGCCTAAGGGATTTTGACACGTACTAAGGGTTTGGTATCTAGACCCCTTAGGTAACTTTCCCCATTAAATGGCTAGTTTCAAGTCATAGGTGAAAGAAACACAGAATTAGTGAGTCGAAGTCTTCTCTCCACTATAAGCCAGCCTTCCTATACCACACCAGCTGCCCTAATTAGCTGCTTGCGAATTTATTTTACTTACCTGAGAGAGCTGCCAAAAAGACAAGGAACCCTGGCCCTGTCATGTTAATTCTTCCCAACCACCTTGTGTGTTGCAACAACACTAAACTGTGTGGGTATCGGCAGATTTTCAGTGAAGAGGGAGTCCTCTCCTTTACCAAGATGTTTCCCTCCTTCATTTGCATGCGGTCATGGCTAAAATATTTGCATAAAAGTTAGCTTTACTGATATTTGCAAATAGATGACCCAGCACGCAGAGTGAGAGAATGATGCTGAAACAGTAGGTCATTGCCAGAGAATTGAGGCACCGATTCCGTATTGATATTGGGAGCTCAGGGGGGATTTTAATTTAAACAGGAAGCTCAAATGCTATGATGCACAGTATTGGGTTACTAGAATGTGATACTTTCTGAGCACGGGGAGAAAATGAAAAAAACGAATTTATGAAGCTATGGACATAAGCTCTCTTCTTCGGTGAAATATGTGTGTGGTTGTGATTTCCAAAGCCTCCTAAAGTGCTGAAAACACAGCTGCTCTATTTATTTATTTAGTACAAGCCCAGCCTTATGGGTCTGAGGAGGATAAAATCCTCTCGGTTGTTTCCGGGTTCACTTTTCATTAAATACCCCCCCCCCACATTCGTTATATGTGACATTTTGCTGCCACCATGTGTCTAGCTACTTGGCTTTAACTTCATTTCATTTTGGAGAGTTTCTTTTGTCAGCTAGAAAATATGCATCATGTGAAAGGCTGATTTTGATTTGAAAAGTGACTCGGTGCTTTTATAGATCCATGGAAAACCTCTCTCCTCTCCATCTCTAAAAACACACATTTTCTCTTTAATGTGCCCATCACCTTCCTAATCATGCAATTTAGGAATCCTGTGCCATCCTTGACAAATTGCAAAGGAGTAGCTGTGTCACTTTAATCCAGCAAAACAAACAAGGCGTCTTGCGCCTCTTTTAAAGACTAACAGATTTATTTATGCATGAGCTTTCATGGGAGAAAATTCTACTTCCTCAAATTCTTGAAGAAGCACGAGTGCTAAATTAACAGGGGTGTCAAACTCATTTGCTATCACAGGCTAGATTTCACTTGTATGTACTTCAAGAGGGGCATACCATCAATCAAAACACTGCAGCATTCTCACAACATCAGGGAGTGCTGTGTATGTGAAACTGTGCTCCGCAATACCTTTCTCTCTGGCTTCTTAGGAGAGAGGTGATCTCCCCGATTACCCAACCGCTCCCTGATGTGGTGAGACCTGAGGCCTTGTACACACGATCAGATTATCGCGCATTAAAGCTCATTACCGCGCGATAGCAACAACGGCGTACACACGTGCAACAGGGCTCTTGCGCGTTAAGTGCCTTGTTGTCGCGCAATCCAACAACCACTCCGACGAGAGTGGTAACAGCTGTTGCGGATCATATATTGCGCGTTTGAGCTCGTGTGTACGCTTACCGCGCATTGACTGGAGTCCGGAACTGTCCCAGCATTCCCAAGTCGTCCTCTCTGGTCTTCCCCCCACCCGCTCTGTGGCCGTGACGAAACTGTCCCCGCCCTGCCCCGAACTTATTCCCGGGATTTTCAAATTTCAAGTCCGTTTCACTTCCTGCTCTCTTCCTCGTGGAGTGTGTTTGTGCTCCGATCATCAGTAGCAATGGCGGCCCGCCGTGGAAGACGCACACCCCTTTGGAGCACGGCAGAGGTACTGGACCTGATCAGCATCTGGGGAGAGTCCGCCGTGCAGGCGCAGCTACGCGGCAGCAGGAGGAATTATGACACATTTGGCATAATTTCTCGGGCCATGTCAGAGAGAGGGCATGATAGAGACACAGTGCAGTGCAGATCAAAGGTGAAGGAGCTCAGAATTACCTATCACCGAGTGAAGGAGGGAAACCGCCGTTCTGGATCAGCGCCTGCAACATGCAGGTACTATAAGGAAATAGAAGCCATCCTCAGCGGGGACCCCACAACCACTGCCAAAAGTCCCGTGGACACTTCAGCCCCTCCTCGTCCGGTGATTGCCAGAGCCGAGAAGGATGAGGACGTTGTTGAGGAGGAGGAGGAGATGGAGGATGACACGGAGGAAAGCGCAACCGT
>VOCT01072170.1:0-10378 GCA_007922175.1 Pelusios castaneus
TCAGAACAGGTGACTTGACCTCACCTTCCTCTACGTGCTGTTCCCCAGTGTTTGAATCCTAACATCTATTTTGATTTGCTGTTACAGCCTGACCTGATCCTATGTCATACATTTCCCTGCATTTAATTTCCTCCCACTCTGTAAATTTCCCCTCTTCAAAGCATCTGACAAAGTGGGATTTATCTCCCATGTAAGCTCATGCAATAAATAAATGTTAGTCTTTAAAAATGCCACAGGACTCTGATTGTTTTTCTGGAAATTTAATACACAGATCTGCCCAGTCTGTTGGTCCCTGGATGAAGGATCCAGCCACCTGCAACACCAGGTTAGAGCCAATTGTCCACAAAATGGACAGAGGAGGTAGTGTGGGAGTGGGGCAGGAGATGCTCTTCTGGAGGATTCCTGAATTGAAGAGGTTCAATAGAACCTCTCTGAATCCAGTTTGCATTCAAAGCACCTGCAGGAAGGTCATCAAGAATTTTCTCCTTATTCTAGAATTTCATATGCTGGTTTAAAAATCCCAAGATGGTTCTCCCCACCACTTAATTTTATTGGCCTTTCCCTTGAGTTTGACTCAACAGCTGAAAGCCCTGGGAGTGATTCCTCCTTACAGCTGGATCTCATAAGCAGTCACAATGTGTATTTAGCCCTGGCTTTCTGCTACCTACCATGCTCCCAACACTAGCAGACTTACTCAGGTGTGAGTGAATGAAGAGGAGGCACAAGTGGTCCTGTGCTGGACAGAAAGTTTTGGTTCTAGCTGATCATTCCTATGTTATTAATGGCATAATGCCAGCAATGCAGAAGGTTCTGGACCCTCTGACAAGCTGCTGGCCTGGTTCAGGAAAGACCTTCTCAAATCCATTCTGTTCATGATTTGGCCTGTTGGGCTCATGCAGTTGCGTTAGCCCCTTGTAGGGAAGGCAGCATAGCCTCTTGTTACAGGAGAGCTGTCCAACAGCAGTCACTGTCCGGCTCATGTTAAAACTTTAGAGAGTCTTAGATGCAAGCTGCCATATAAATGAAAATTGATCTGAGTCACCATTTGTCTGGCAAATTTGTTTCTTCTTCGAGTGATTGCTCCTGTCCATTCCATATTAGGTGTGTGCGCGCCTCGTGCACGGAACGCCGGAATTTTTTCCCCTAGAGATCCCGTAGGGCCGGCTGTAGCGCCCCCTGGAGTGGCGCCGTTGCGGCACCTCTATATAACCCACAGCCGGCCCTACCCTCCTCAGTTCCTTCTTACCGCCCTGACGGTCGCTGGAACGTTGGCTAGCTTGCTAGCAGTACCCTAGTTTATCAGTCAGTCTTAGTTAGTGGACAGTTCTTATCCTACCAATAGTGACTTTTCTGCTTTCGAAGAGCCCCGCTTCGGGGCCGGGGCATGCCAGGCTTCAAGGCTTGCGGGGCCTGTCGTAAGCCCATGCCCCTGGACGATCCGCACCACGAGTGCCTAAGGTGTTTGGGAGAGTCCCACCTCCGCGAGCGGTGCAAGATCTGCCGGGGGTTCCGCCCGAGAACCCAGAAAGAGAGGGAGCATAGACTGAAGCTCCTCCTCATGGAGGACGCTTTGCGGCCGGCGGGCACCGGGGGTCCCGGGTCTAGCGCGGCACCGTCGGTGCGGAGCGCTCCGGCATCCACCAGAGAAGGGCCGAGACCCTCTAGCCTCGCCAAAGAGCCACGGCACCGGCTCCCGCCGCCGGCACCGAAGCCTCCGGCACCGCCGCCGCGGCACCGCTCCCTATCACCTGGTCCGGCGAGGAAGAAGAGGCGTTCGGACAGGGGAAGATCGCCTGTCAAGCGCGGAAAGCATGGGGCTCAGACGGTACCGGGCTCGGACCGTCAGCTCCCGGAGCCACAGGCTCCAGCCCCGTTGACTCCGGGCCGTGAGAAGGTTCCGTCGAGTCCGGGGTCCAACGCCTCGCCCACCAGGGCCATCCTGGACGAAGATCTCCAGCTTCCCTCGACGCCGGAGACGTTCGAAGCGGCCCGAGACCTTATTGCGCACACGGCACCGTGTGCACCAGAAACTCACCCTCCGGCACCGCAGAGGGCGGTGCCGTCGAAGGGAAAACCGGCACTACTTTATCGGAGCCCTCCACGGCACCGTTCGCCGTCGGAGCAGGCGCACCGATCGCCCGCCGGCCCGACACTCGGGGAGCGCCCGCAATACACTTTGCCCCAGGCGCGGCACCGGTCTCCCGTCCCACCGGCAGTGGTAGCGGCAGCAGGAGCCCCACGGTACCGGTCCCCCCCAGAGAGCCTGGACCGTGACTCCCCGCGGCACCGTCGTTCGCCGGCACCGCGAGAAGCGGCGCCCACGACAGAGCAGTTGTGGTACTCGCCGGTTCGCGGCACAGCCCCACCTTGGTCGCCCCGGAGTAGGCTCTCCTCCGAGTCGGGAGGTAGCCTGAGCTCCGCCAGGCGGAGCAGGAGCCGCTTGGGGAAAAGAGGGGACAGCCGCGGCCATTCCCGGGCCCAGTGGGGGCCCCAGTGGCAGCCGCCGCAACAGTGGCCCTTTTGGACCCCATGGGCGTACCATCAGGCCCAAGGTCCCCTATCGGAGAGGCCTCCCTCCACCCTGTCGTCGAGGATTCAACCATCATGCACGGCGAGCGCTCCTCCGGAGCTGGGGAGGGCACCAGCCCGGGACCGGGCAGGGAAAGACCTACACAATCCGGCAGTAACGGAGGGTCGACAGCCCACGAGGGCACTAGACCCCCTGCCGGACCCCACCGGAGAGTCGTCTTCATCCCCTCCAGATGAGGCGGTGGCAGGGGCGAAGCCGGCCCCCCTCCCAGATGACAGCAGGTCTCATCAGGACCTACTTAGGAGGGTGGCTAAGGTCATGGGCTTACAAGCGGAGGAGGTCATGGAGGAAGTGGACCCCATGGTTGACATCCTCCTCCCAGAAGGTCCATCCAGAGTTGCCCTGCCCCTAATTAAGACGGTGCAGAACACGACCAAGGCCCTGTGGCAAACCCCTGCCTCCATTGCTCCAACAGCCAAGCGGGTGGAGAAAAAATACTTCGTCCCCGCGAAAGGCTACGAGCATTTTTATTCACACCCAGTCCCAAACTCGTTGGTGGTGGAAACGGCCAATGAGAAGGAGAGGCAAGGTCACCAAGGGCCTACGCCCAAATCAAGGGACGCCAGGAAAATGGACCTGTTCGGCCGCAAGATCTATTCCTCAGGGGGGCTCCAGCTGAGGATTGCCAATCAACAGGCGATCCTCAGCAGGTACACATTTAATTCATGGACAGCCCTCGACAAATTCTCCGACAAGCTGGACCAGGACTCGAGGTCCGAGCTGGCAGCTATGGTGAAGGAGGGTAAGGTGGTGTCCCGAGCCCTCCTACAATCGGCCCTAGACGCAGCAGACGCGGCAGCTAGAGTGATGGCCTCTGGCATCACGATGAGAAGGAGTTCTTGGCTCCAAGCCTCGGGTCTCCCCGCGGAAGTCCAGTCTACCATCCAGGACTTGCCCTTCGAAGGGCCGGAGCTGTTCGCGTCCCAGACGGACTCCAGGCTGCAGTCTCTAAAGGACTCAAGGGCGATGGTGAAATCGCTGGGCCTCCATGCCCCGGCACCGCAACGGAAGCCCTTTAAGCCACAAACATCGGCTCGGCCATACCAGCGGCGCCAGGACTGGGATAGAAGGAGAGGCCGTAACGGGCGCAGGGCAAGCCGTCGCCCCCCAGACCAAAACCAGGGAGGGCAGCGCCATCCCTCCGGCCCCAAGAAGGCCTTTTGAGGGTACGATCGGGGACGACGTACCAATTGTTGCTGTGGATCCGTTCCCTTTGCCCTTCCTCAACAGACTATCCCGGTTCCACCGTGCCTGGGCGCTAGTTACTTCAGACCAATGGGTGCTCCGCATGGTGCAGCATGGATACTCGCTCCAATTCTCTTCACACCCCCCACTCCGCCCCCCCCATGCCCCGTCCCTCTTCAGGGACCCATCTCACGAACAACTGCTGACCCAAGAGGTTCAGTCCCTCGTGGAGAAAGGGGCGATAGAGGAGGTGCCCCAGGACCTGAAGGGGAAAGGGGTGTACTCCAGATACTTCCTCATTCCCAAATCGAAAGGAGGCCTCCGTCCCATCCTAGACCTGCGGTACCTGAATCGTTTTCTACGCAAGATCCGTTTCCGCATGGTCTCGTTGGCCTCAATTATCCCATCCCTGGATCCGGGAGATTGGTATGCCGCCCTCGATTTACAGGACGCCTACTTCCACATAGCAATAACCCCACGTCACAGGCGGTTCTTGCGCTTCAAAGTGGGGGACAGGCACTTTCAGTTCACGGTCCTTCCGTTCGGGCTCGCAGCGGCTCCCAGGGTCTTCACCAAGTGCCTGGCAGTAGTAGCAGCCTTCCTCAGGAAAAGGGGAGTTCAGGTCTTCCCCTACCTGGACGACTGGCTTGTACGAGGCCGCTCGCCAGCAGAAGTGTCGATCCATCTGCAGTTCATACAAGACGTGTTCAGCCGTCTTGGTCTGCTGGTCAACCAGCGCAAGTCATCCCTCGTGCCAGTCCAGCGGATAGAGTTCATTGGGGCAGTCCTGGACTCAACAGTAGCAAAGGCATCCCTTCCTCGATCACGGTTTCAAGTGATCCGAGATACCGTACGGGGATTACAGAGACATCCATTAACATCAGTAAGAATGTGCCTGAGGTTGCTGGGGCACATGGCGGCCTGTACCTACGTGGTCAGACATGCTCGACTACGGCTCCGCCCCTTTCAGCTATGGCTAGCGTCGGTTTACCGCCCGAGCCGGGACGATATCGACATGTTAGTGGCCCCTTCCACGCGGGCCCTGAGAGACCTAGACTGGTGGTGCCTGGAGGACCAGGTCTGCGCAGGGCTACCCTTCCAAGCCCCAAGCCCCTCCATTTCCCTTGTGACAGATGCGTCAGATCTGGGCTGGGGGGCTCACCTGGGCCAGCTACGGACCCAAGGCCGCTGGGAGAGCGAAGAGCTCCGTTTCCACATAAATGTGAAGGAGCTCAGGGCAGTTCGTCTGGCGTGCCAGGCATTCAAGGAGCACTTAAAGGGGAAAGTAGTCTCCATCCAGACGGACAATACAACGGCCATGTTTTACATCAACAAGCAAGGCGGTCCCCGATCCTCCCACCTATGCAAGGAAGCGCTCATCTTCTGGGAGTTTTGCATCCTCCACTCGATCCTGCCGGTAGCGTCCTACCTACCGGGGTCGCAGAACACACTGGCCGACGACCTCAGCAGGAAGTTTCAAACCCACGAGTGGTCAATGAAATGGGAGGTCCTGAGAGAGGTCTTCCAGAGGTGGGGAACTCCCCGTCTGGACCTCTTCGCCTCAAGCTCCAACACCAAATGCGCGCGGTTTTGCTCGTTCAGGGGACAAAGCCCGGGCTCCATAGCGGATGCATTCGCGATCCAGTGGACAGGGGAACTTTTCTACGCATTTCCCCCGACACCCTTAGTGAACCAAGTGCTTCTAAAAATCAAGCACGACAAGGCCACAGTGATTCTGGTGGCCCCAGCATGGCCCAGGCAGCATTGGTACACAACCCTCTGGAACCTCTCATCCAGAGCCCCGATAGATCTACCCTTGTTGCCGGACCTCTTGTCACAGGACAACGGCAAACTCCTGCACCCGAACCTCCAATCGCTCCACCTCAAGGCATGGTACCTGAGTGGTTGAACCCGAACGAGCAGCTATGCTCGGGGGAGGTCCAAGAGGTCCTGCTCAACAGCAGGAGGCCCTCTACACGCGCCGCTTACGGGGCAAAGTGGAAACGATTCTCGACCTGGATGTCAGACAAGGGGATCGTCCCGGGGTCAGCCCCGCTCCCCCAGATCCTCGATTACCTGTGGCATCTCAAGTCGTCGGGTTTGACAACCGCTTCAGTCAAGGTCCACCTGGCAGCCATCTCAGCTTTCCATGAGGGAGCGGAAGGGGGCACAGTCTTCTCGGCCCCGATGGTGAAACGCTTTATCAAAGGCCTCGATAAGCTCTTTCCCCCCACCCGTCCACCGGTGGCGCAATGGGACTTAAATCTGGTCCTGACCCAGCTGACAGGCCCGCCCTTCGAGCCTCTAGCTTCCTGCTCACTACTGTGCATGTCTTGGAAGGTAGCCTTCCTCGTGGCCATTACATCGGCCAGGAGAGTGTCAGAGCTACGGGCCCTGACAGCAGATCCCCCCTATACGGTCTTCCATAAGGACAAGGTACAGCTGCGCCCACATCCGGCCTTCCGTCCAAAGGTGGTGTCCCTTTTCCACACCAGCCAGGACATTTGCCTACCTGTGTTTTACCCCAAACCACACGCTTCGGACAGGGAACGCAGGCTGCATACTCTAGACGTGCGCAGAGCCCTGGCGTTCTACATAGACAGGACGCGACCTTTCCGCAAATCCAACCAATTGTTTGTGGCAGTAGCGGACAGAATGAAGGGAGAGCCCATTTCATCACAGAGGCTCTCCGGATGGATAGTCGAGTGCATCCGCGAATGCTACAACCGGGCAAAGGTTACACCGCCCCCGATCAAGGCACACTCGACAAGAGCTCAGGCCTCCTCGACGGCCTTTCTAGCAGGTGTGCCGTTAGTGGACATTTGCAAGGCAGCCACTTGGTCTTCAGTCCACACCTTCGCGGCACACTATGCGATTACGCAGCAAGCGAGAGAGGACGCGGCAGTTGGCAGAGCAGTCCTGCTCTCAGCTAAGCTGTGATTCCGACCCTCCGCCTCAAGGTAAGGCTGGTGATTCACCTAATATGGAATGGACAGGAGCAATCACTCGAAGAAGAAGAAGAGGTTACTTACTGTAACTGGTGTTCTTCGAGATGTGTTGCTCCTGGCCATTCCACTTCCCGCCCTCCATCCCCGCTCGGAATAAGAGCAAGAAGGAACTGAGGAGGGTAGGGCCGGCTGTGGGTTATATAGAGGTGCCGCAACGGCGCCACTCCAGGGGGCGCTACAGCCGGCCCTACGGGATCTCTAGGGGAAAAAATTCCGGCGTTCCGTGCACGAGGCGCGCACACACCTAATATGGAATGGCCAGGAGCAACACATCTCGAAGAACACCAGTTACAGTAAGTAACCTCTTCTTATTTCATGAGTCAGTTCAGCATGTCTTGGATTCAATAACATCTTTGGGAGTAGGACGAATTCTTTGTCTACCACATGGCTCCTAGACATTACCCACATATAGAAATGTAATATTGGCCCTAGGCTGGAATGCAGGTGGCCTGAGTTCAAGTCCCCCTTTCTACTACCATGCCCTGTGTGCTCTTGGGTATGTCCCTTCGAGCTGGAGTGTGATTTGGAATACACAGGAGTTCGGGGGAGTAAGAATGCCATGAGTCCCGGGTGCTAGCATATGTAAACTCTTTGTACTCTCTCCTTTTGCCCCTGAAGAGGGTGGGCAGAGCGTAGTCACAAATGTGAGTGGTGTAATAGATTGCTGTAACTCACAACCCTCTGGGGTAAGAAGGAAGTAACTGTCCTCCAGTGGTCTCTATTACAGTGGTGATCGGCGGCACTGTAAAACCCTAAAAGAGATGCTGCCACCAATCCTTGCACAGGGCAGGGTCTAAGGGCACAAGCTAGATCTTCCTTTTGCTCTCAATTCCCCCATCAGTAAACTGCGAAGGAAAAGTAGAGCTGGTCAGAACTCTCTTCTGTCAATTTTGTGATTAAGTATCATTGTGGCCTCTTGCACCAGGGGTCAGCAACCCCTGGCAGGTGTGCCCAAGCTGAGTGGCACGCAGAGCTCCTGGCCCTGTGACGCCACTCTGTACGGTTAGAAGGGCTGTGGCTGCTCCACCTTCTTGTTAAAACAAAACAAATAAGGAACCCTGGGGCTCTTTTAAAGACTAATTTACTCAATGCATGAGCTTTCATGGGAGAAAATCCCGCTTCTTCAGACACTTGAAGATGGAGAATGTACAGAATGGGAGGAAAATAAATGCAGGGAAGTGTAAGATCTGACGAAATGGGATTTTCTCCCACGAAAGCTCATGGAATAAATAAATCTTGTTAGTATTTAAAAGTGCTACAGGACTCCTTGTTTATTTTGCTGAACTAGTCTGAAATGGCTACCCCTCTGGAATAAGTTAAAGCAATAATTGCTTACTGGGCTAGGCAGATGGATAGCCTGTGAGCTGTCTGTCTGCTCTCGATTATGGGAGAGCACTCAGATGCTAAATGTGTGACAAGGAAAACAAATCAATGCTGCAAACTAACAACCTGACCTGAATGAAAACAAACTCTGCTTAACCAGAAGGTGGAGTTTAAGAGGTATTAACTATTTATATTAGAGGAGCATTTGGAGTCCTGGACCGACACCAGAGCCACAAAAGAGGCAGTGTGGTCTGACGGAACAAGAACTAAATCTTGCTACTGGCCCACTGGATGACCAAAAGCAACTCATGTCACTGCTCTTTGCCTCCATTTCCCCATCTGTACAATGGGAGTAATGTGTTTAAAAATTTTCTCATGACATTTTCTTTATCTGAAACTAAAGTTTCATCCACAAACTTTTTTTTTTGCAGGGAAGAGTTTTGTTTTCCTTTGCAAAGAGCCTTGAAATCTACAGGTAGTGAGAGCTAGAGTCTACTTTTGTTGTGCTAGACGATGTGCAAACACACAGTACCCTCCCCAAAAAGTTTTAGAAGCTGAATAGCAAAGTCACGTGAACAGGGGGAGGAGAGAAGTAACCACATTCAACAGCTGGAGAAAGTATAAAGTTGTGCTACCACAATAATCCAAACTACCACTGTTTACAGTTGTCTTAACTGAGCTATTTGGGCTATTACTCAAAGACACACTAGTGGTTTTATTAGCACAGATGAACTCGGTAAGCCATACTGCAAAAGTCCCTAACTCTTAGTCCATCAGTACCAAGCAAGCCATTGGGTTCTTCTTACTCTTATAGAATGGGGTTTAGTATACATCCACTTTTAGAACAAAGCTGAAGGAAAAGCCCAGTAACATATCTGAGAATAACTCTTACTTGTGCGATTAGTTGGTGCTGAATCCTGTCTCTGCAACTCCTAGGAGCTGTGGGTCAGAAACATCACCCCTCTCTGTGCATATGTGCTAACCATCAAAGACTTCACATACAGTGTAGCTGTGCATTGACAGCTGTTTGGTGTAGATGGGACCTTAATTATGCCCTGAAAAATAGTTACAGCAGACAGAAACACACACACTAAAACCTTCTTTCATATGCCAGTATCCCAAACAACTGAAAATACAGCATTAGGCACTGAAGTACTTCACTCTTATCACCAGAGGGCAATCACTAGTTAAATATCAGAATCAATTTTAGCAATAGCTTTTTTTTTTTTTTAAATTAAAACAACCCCCCTCCTGGGGGGGGGGGGTTGTTTGTGACTGGTATCTCAATTTATTGTCTTCAGTAGAGAAATCAATTCAATTGCATGATGCTGATCAAGAAAGAATAAAGTGTGGGGGGGGGGGGGAAGATGGGTACGACTCATTCTCGTGTTCCTTAGGAGTAGTAGGACACGTGGGGCTGAGCCAACGTAAACACTGAGCTAATACCTGATCCTGTCAAGCATTCAGCGACCTCACTTCCTGTTGGCTTTAGGGGAATTTTGCTCCACTCAGCCATTTGTGGGATCAAAGCCAGTGAGAGACTATCAGCAGCTTTCATATTTGCAGAAAATTTATTAACTGACCTTGCTTTTAAAATATATGCCTAATACAAGCCCTCTGAAGTCAGTCAAATACACCAGGCACTGTGTTAGCCTCTGTGAACATAAGAACATAAGAAAGGCCGTACTGGGTCAGACCAGAGGTCCATCTAGCCCAGTATCTGTCTACCGACAGTGGCCAGTGCCCAGGTGCCCCAGAGGGAGTGAACCTAACAGGCAATGATCAAGTGATCACTCTCCTGCCATCCGTCTCCATCCTCTGATAAACAGAGGCTAGGGACACCATTCTTAACCCCTTTCTGGCTAATAGCCATTTATGGACTTAGCCACCATGAACTTATCCAGTTCCCTTTTAAATATTGTTATAGTCCCAGCCTTCACAACCTCCTCAGGTAAGGAGTTCCACAAGTTGACTGTGCGTTGTGTGAAGAAGAACTTCCTTTTATTTGTTTTGAACCTGCTACCTATCAGTTTCATTTGGTGACCCCTGGTTCTTGTATTATGGGAGTATTTAAACAACTTTTCCTTGTCCACTTTTTCCACATCAGTCATAATTTTATATACTTCTATCATGTCCCCCCTCAGTCTCCTCTTTTCCAAGCTGAAGAGGCCCAGCCTAAATTCTGTCTATTCTGGAAAGATAGTTTGATTTGAGTTTTCACAGGCTTTGCTCCCTTTCCCTGAAATCATTCAGGATGCTAATTTAATGTATA
>VOCT01072215.1:0-14659 GCA_007922175.1 Pelusios castaneus
AAACTCGTTCGGTGCCGGGGGCCACATTGGAAGGCAGGACACCGGCCGGGGACCACAGTGTGACTGAGTAGACTTCCCGACCCCCTTCTCAGCACAGTACCACCTGGGGTCCCTTACCCCACCCCCTGCCGCACTTGGGGCAGTGTGGGCTCCCCTTTCCCCTCCCCAAACCCACAGGTTCTCTGACACCTTCCCTTTCCTCTGCCCTGTGCGCTCCCCTTTGTTGCGCTGGCTCCCCGATCTCTTCCCCTTTGCTGCACTGCCCGTTCCCTTCCCTTCTCCCCTTCCCGGTGTGGCTCCTCTGCCCATTCCCTTCCCTGCATGGGGCTTCATTCTGGTCCCAACCCACCTTTTCCATGCCAGTTCCTGAACCCCTTTCCCAGCTTGCTGCCCCAGTATGCCGTTCCCCCCCCCCTTACCTGACTCACAGAGTCTCAATCCAGCCCCTGGAGTGAGTTCTCTGGCCAGGCCATTTTCCTCCCTGGGCCACTGCCTGGGTGCGTGCAGGGCAGCAGATTTTAAAAGGCCCTGGCCAGATTTCAACAAAATTTCTGCCCAGCTAGGCACCCAGCCTCAAAGCAAGGTGCCCAGCTGGGACCCCTAGGGAGCTGATGGGCAGGATCCCTTGGGAGGCTGATCTGAAGGGGAAAGGTGTCCAAGAGAGCTGGCTGTATTTTAAAGAGAGCCTGTTAAATGCACAGGAAGATAACATTCCAATGTGCAGAAAGAACAGCAAATGTGGACGGCGACCAGCGTGGCTTAGCAGAGAACTCTGCGGTGTGCTGAAATATAAAAGGGAAGCTTACAAGAAGTGGAAGCTTGGACAGATGACAAGGGAGGCGTATAAAGATATTGCTCGGGACTGCAGGGATAAAATTAGAAAGGTCAAAGGACAATTGGAATTGCAGCTAGCAAGAGATGTGAAGGATAACAGAAAGGGGTTCTATAAGTATGTCAGCAACAAGAAAAGGATCAGGGGTGGTGTAGGTCCCTTACTGAATGGGGCAGGTAACCTCGTGGTGGATGATGTGGAAAAGGCTGAAGTACTCAATGCTTTTTTTTACTTCCGTCTCCACAAGGAGGGCCAGCTCCCAGGCTACTACATAGGGTAATGTGGAATGGAGAGAAGAGCGGCACTCAGTGATGGAAAGTCAGGTTAGGGACTACCTAAAGAAATTGGATGTGCACAAGTCCAGGGGGGCCGGATGAACTGCATCCAAGGGTGCTGAGGGAGTTGGCTGAAGTGATTGCAGAACCGCTGGCCATTATATTTGAGAACTCGTGGCGAACGGGAGAGGTCCCGGAGGATTGGAAGAAGGGAAATATAGTACCTATCTTCAAGAAAGGGAAAAAGGAGGATCCGGGGAACTTCAGACCGGTCAGCCTCACCTCAATCCCTGGGAAAATCATGTAGCAGGTCCTCAAAGAATCCTCCCTGAAACACTTGGAGGAAAATAGAGTGATCAGGAACAGTCAACATGGATTCATCACGGGCAAATCGTGCCTGACCAACCTGATTTCCTTCTATAATGAGATGACTGGATTTGTGGATGTGGGAAAAGCCATTGACGTGGTATACCTTGCCTTTAGCAAGGCTTTTGATATTATTTCCCACAGCATTCTCGTCGGCAAGTTAAGAAAGTATGGGTTGGATGAGTGGACCGTAAGGTGGATAGAAAACTGGCTAGATCAACGTGCTCAGCGGGTAGGAATCAATGGCTTGATGTCTAGTTGGCAACGGTAACAAGTGGAGTGCCCCAGGGGTCGGTGCTGTGGCCGGTTCTGTTCAACATCTTCATTAATGATCTTGATGATGGAATAGACTGCGTGCTTAGTAAGTTCATGGATGATACGAAGCTGGGGGGAATGGTAGATACTCTGGAGGACAGGGATACTTGGACAAATTGGAACACTGGACCAAAAGAAACCTCATGAGGTTCAACAAAGAGAAGTGCAAAGTCCTGCACTTAGGACGGAAAAATCCCATGCACTGCTACAGGCTGGGGACCAATCAGCTAAGTAGCAGCGCTGTAGAAAAGGACCTGGGGGTTATGGTGGACGGGAAGATGAATATGAGCCAACAGTGTGCCCTTGTTCCCAAAAAGGCCAATGGCATATTGGGCTGCATCAATAGGAGTATTGCCAGCAGATGGAGGGATGTGATAATTCCCCTCTATTCGGCACTGGTCAGGCCGCATCTGGAATACTGTGTCCAGTTTTGGGCTCCCCACTACAGAAAGGATGTGGACAAATTAGAAAGAGTCCAGTGGAGGGCAACAAAAATGATTAGGGGGCTGGGGCACAGGACTTATGAGGAGAGACTGAAGGAACTAGGCTTATTTAGTCTATAGAAGAGAAGACTGAGGGGAATTTGATAGCAACCTTCAACTACTTGAAGGGGTGCTCCAAAGAGGAGGGAGCTAGGCTGTTCTTGATGGTAACAGAGAACAGAACCAGGAGCAGTGATTTCAAATTACAGCTGGGGAGGTTGAGGTTGGATATTAGGAAAAACTTTCTCACTAGGAGGGTTGGTGAAGCATTGGAATGGGTTACCTAGGGAGGTGGTGGAATCTACCTCTTTGGAGATTTTTAAGGCCTGGTTAGACAAAACCCTGGCTGGGACGATTTAGTGGGAGTGGTCCTGCTTTTTAGCAGGGGTTGGACTAGATGACCTCGTGAGGTCCCTTCCAACCCTATTATTCTATGATTCTATGAGCTCTGCTTCCCCTGCTGAAAAAACTTGCTTACAGCTCTGGAATCCACAAGGGGCTGGTAAAGGCCTCTGCAGTTTTTACTTTTGATCACCAGAGGTGCGCCTCCAATTTTTTTTTGTAGCGGAGGAGCGTCCTCTGCTGACAAAAAGTAAAATTGCAGGCAGTTTATCGGGACTTTACAGGTCCGGCGAGGGAGAGCTGTGCAGGGTTTCGGGAGCTGGATAAGAACCCTTGGCCAGCCGGATCTGTCCCGCAAGTTGTAAATTTGACACCCCTGTTGTATACAGTGGTTCCTGGTGTAGTAACTGGGGTCGGGGCTTCTCACTTGGGGACAGTCCCTCAAGTAGCCAGAGGGCATACACTCACTACCTGGGACCGATCACATGCAAGAGGCTGGAGTAGACTGACTCAGGAGTGAGTGGTCACTTGGCAAAGTAGGGTGAATTGGGGCTCAGGAGTGGGAATTGGTGGTCACAGTGGCACACCAGACCAGATCTGGGGAACAGACTGTCACAGTGACAATCATAGCAGAATCAGAATATAAATGAGTCAGGAGAGACAACAAGAAAATAAAAAATAAAACACGCATACTACCCTAATATTTCTACTTAATCTGACCTCATTGTTCTAGTTCATGCTCAAGGTGTTCGGCTGTCAGATGTCTGCACAGCCAGGTAATCGTACCTTGTTTCTTTAAACAGAACAACAACAGCCCAGCACATCCCCTTCAGTACAGCTTGTTGGCCCTTTCAGAAATTGCAGTAGGAAACTGCTGAGCCAGATCCTATTTCAGATGTGTACAAAGTCAGAGGGAATTCCCAGCTCACCTCTGATGGAATTGACCCCTGAATTTTAAGTAAAGCTGATGCATTTGGCGGGTTACTGCTTTTCTTCAAGTATGTAATTCTCTTATCAGCCGATGCTTTCCCTTCTAATTTTTCCTCTTTTTTATTCATAATTTAATGAATCTGAACTTGTAAACAGAGGGGAGTCAATTCTAATCATACTAACGACAGCGTAACATCATTGACTTGAGTTCTATGGACTGAGAGTAGCGTTTCATCCTTGTGATTAGATTAAAATCTAGTTTGTTTTCTTCAGCTTTTTCCTGGGACACCTGCCAATCCTCTGGAGAGTGAAAAAGAAAAATGAACTGGTGCATGATCTCTTCATACAATGGTAAGTTTTTATAGCTCAGTAACTTTTTATTTAATTGAACCATACAGTCACCCAGCATTACACAGGGATTGGGATATGCTGGCATCATTACCTCTATAGGATAAATTAGGAAACCGAGAGACAAAGAGATTAAGTGGTTTTTCAAGGTCACTCAGCAAGTCAGCAAGAGAGTCAGGAACAGAACATAGGTCTTGCTATAGCAGAGTTGCCTAAGTGTGACAGTAACAGTGTCTGTTACAGTATATTGTGATCCTTTGAGAGTGTTTTCATTTCACACGATTGATGCATTATTCTGCACCATAATTCTTGACCCTCCTTTCTCTTGTAGGGCAGAGGAGTATGGCCCCATTGTACGTGTGAATATTTTACACAAAGTCTCATTACTGGTTTTGAGTCCTGAAGGAGTAAAGGTACTGTATACATCATCTGACTGAATCATCCGATCCATCCACCCAGCTGTATACCCTCCTATAAAAAGAATGTGTGTTGTGCCGAATATGGAGTAGGAGGTTAGGAGTTAAGATGCCAGGTTCTGTTTCTTGCTCTGCCATTTAACTTACATTATTGCCTTTATTTATGCCACTTGGGACATCTCTTTCCAGGGTAGTGGATGTCCGCAGCACCCACTTCAGTCAGTGAGAGCTGCAGGTGTTCAATGCTTCCAAAAACTAGCCCACTAAGGCTATGTCTACACTTGTACAAGTAATTCGACTTTGTTAAGTCAACTTAGCATGTCTACACTGTAAATTTAGGTTGACTTTCAGTCGACTTTGCCAAATCAACTTAGAGTGTCTACACTGGACGCCTAAGTCGACTTGTAGGGGCTAGGTGGATCTGGGTGTGATCCATGGTGCGAGGGGGGGCACCCCTTTAAAAGTGCCAGGGAGCTCAACATTTTCCCCATTATACCAAGGTACATGGGGGCTGAGCAGGACAGGGACAGGGGCAGGGTATAGGAGCGGGGTGGGCAGGGCTGTGTCTGCCCTGTGGGTGGGCATGCCAGGCTCTAGCTGTGCCAGCCACCCTGGCAGAGAAGTCAGTGGGGAGCCCTGGGAGCCCTTTAAGTGAACTTTAAGTCGAGTTAGGGCGACTCTGCGTCTACACTAGTTTAAGTAAAGTAAAGCTAGGTCTTAAAAAGTCGACTTAAAATTTCCGTAAGTCTACTTAAAGAGCAGCTTAAGTCGACTTAAGGAAACGGTAGTGTAGACACAGAGTAAATTAAGTCCACTTATGCCTGCTTAAGTGGACTTAATTTACAAGTGCAGACGCAGCCTAACTGCTGTGTGCCTCGTTTTCCCCTTCTGAAATATAGGGGTAATAATGATGTGAGATTTGGATAACTTTTGTACAGCACTTTCAGATCATTGAAGGAAAGGTGCTGTAGGTCTGGAAAGAATTCTTCAGGTCTGTAAGTGTACAAAGAAGGGAGCCAACCATCTAAAATAATTCTCTCGGGAAGACAGATATGTTCCTAACAGTTCATGGGGAGAGTTTGCATGATTCATGGAGCCTTTTGTCTCTGACTTTCTTTACTTGATCAAAACTATTGAATGCTTGAATGGCTCTTTACTGTCTACTTGGCAAATGAATTGCACCTTATATTTGCTGACTGAGGGATTTGATTTTTAGGAGTACCTGACGCTACCGCAGTACCCAAAGGATCAAATTATCTACAGTGGTTTCTATGCTCTGTTTGGCGAGAGGTAGGCCAACTTCAATCAAAAACATGATGTGTTTAAAATAAATGAGCGATGACTAAAATCGTAGGAAGGGATTAAATGTGCTTTGATTCTGGATTTAACTTTTAATTGGGATCAGTGGCTAAACTCCAGTCACAATTGGTCCCCAGCCACCATTATATTAACTTGATGAGGCTCGTATAGAATCAAGTGTCTTCCTAGTGGAAGCATGGAAAGTGCACATGGCTGTCCTTTATCTTCCACATCGCTGTCCTCTGGGATGTGCGCCTAGCCTCAAAACACTTGGGCCATTTGAACCCAAAGCAGATGAAAGTTTACACAAGACTATTTTTAAAAAAATCAATCAATCGATGAATCAGTGGTTGCCCTTTAAATTATCGTGTTGTTCCATTGCACACAAGGGCATTCAGCTGCTGGTCTTAATCATAGAGGGGGAATTATCATTCCCTCCATACTGGAACACATAAGTGGTACGTCCGATTAGGGATGTAATAGGTTAACTGTTTAAACTAGGGGCTGGAGGGAAGGGAGCAGCAGCTGGGCTCAGTTTGGCAGGACGGGGTGAGCGGGGAGTGTGTGAAACCATGCACTGGAGGGGCTGAGCTGCAACTGAACTCAGTTCCGCTTGGTGGTGATGGGTAGAGCCCAGTGAGGTGCGGTCAGAGGTGAGTCACAGTTGGGGGCGACCTGCAGCTTGGCTCGGCTCTGCAGTGTGGGGGTGAGCCACAGCTGGGCTCAAGTCCCCAAGGCTATGTCTACACTTGTACAAGTAAGTCAACTTTGTTAAGTCAACTTAGCATGTCCACACTATAAATTTAGGTCGACTTAAAGTCGACCTTGTCAAATCAACTTAGAGTGTCCACACTGGACGCCTAAGTTGACCTGTAGGGGCTAGGTGGACCTGGGAGTGGTGTATGGTGGCAAGGGAGGCACCTCTCTGGTGCTCCCCTTCCCCGGGCACCCCTTCCAAAGTGCCAGGGAGTTCAGCACCCTCCCCATTGTACCAGGGTACATGGGGGTTGAGCAGGACAGGGGCAGTGTATAGGAGCGGGGTGGGCAGGGCTGTGTCCTTCCCTGTGGGTGAGGATGCCAGGCTCTGGCTGTGCCAGGCACCCTGGTAGGGAGGTCAGTGGGGAGCCCTGGGGGCCCTTTAAGTCGACTTTAAGTCAATTTAGGGCTAATCCGCATCTATACTGGTTTAAGTCGACTTAATAAAGTCAACTTAACCAGTAAGTTGAAATAAAAGGAGGTCTTAATAAGTCAACTTAAAATTTCCTTAAGTCAACTTAAGCAGCAGCTTAAGTCAACTTAAGGAATCGGTAGTGTAGATGCAGAGTAAATTAAGTCAACTTAAGCCTGCTTAAATCGACTTGATTTACAAGTGTAGATGTACCCCAAGAGCTTCCTCACAAAGGGTTGGGAGACTCATGTCAGCTACCACCAAGTAAGAGCTGACCACTACCAGAACAGCTGGGAAGCTCTCCCGTGGCAGTGAGGAGCAGCAACAATCAGGGCTCCCCTCCTCCGCACCTCCAGAGTTCTATTTTTAAAATATTTAAATGGATTCTTAATTAAACTAGTTTTTACATCCCTACTTCAGGTATGATTATTTATGATTTTGTATGTGGTAGTGTCTGTGCCTGTGTCTACATTGGCAATTTAAGTCGACTTACATTAAGCTGCGTCCACATTAGGCTTTCATTAAGTCAACTTAAGAAAATTGTTAATGAACGCTTAAGTTGACTCAATAACTACCACTCATTAGGTCGACTTAAGCCTCCTTAGGTCGGCCTAACCCTTCCTTAGGTCGACCTAAGCCCAGTGTGGATACATAAGTCCACTTCATTAAGTTGACCTAAGGGCAGTTAGATCGACTTAACAAAGTGGACTAAGTTGACTTAAAGTGTTGCCACTTTGTTAAGTCGACTTAATAAGGTTGACTTTAAGTCCACTTAAAGTCGACCTTATTAAGTTGACTTAACAGAGTCGACCTACCTTTTCCTAGTGTAGACATAGCCTAGGAGTCCCCTGTCATGGATCAAGCACCAGCTGTGCTATGCACTGTACAAACACAGCTATCTTTTAAAGTCATTTACTCCTTTAGTGGAATAAAGTCCTTGGACCAACTTAGTGCTTCCTGAGAAAAGAACATATTTATCATTAGAAATTATACAATATTATCATATTATAAAGCCTTGTTGGCTAATGAGAGTTCAGGCAGATGGGGAAACACTGCTATACATGTGGCTTGAAAGAATTGAAAGCTTCATATCAAATCTCTTGCCGGAAAATCTTGTTTTTCCTTAATCCTCATCTTTATGTTAGATTTTTAGGAAATGGCTTGTTATCTGATTTTAACCATGAGCACTGGCATAAGCAACGAAGAATTATGGATCCAGCTTTCAGTCGAACGTAAGGCAAATCTGTATATGAGATTAGCTCTCTATTGTCTCCAGAAAGTTGTTATTTTAAGTTTAGAAGTAACTGCAATCATTCAATGGATGATCCTCATTTTAACCAAAGCTTAATGTATTGTTTTCATGGCAACCGTAACTTGATCATTGTATGTACAGGAAATAGGGATAAATTTGGTTCTTCCACATACATCCCAATGATAATAGTAGCAGCAGCAGTTTTTGCAGAGCTCTCTGGCTAGACATCTAGTGATGACACCATATGTCAATAATCTAAAAATAAAGAAAGTGTCCTAAAAAAAGTGGAAGCTAAATCAAATCACAAAAGATAACTGTAAACAAAGAACACAATTATGTAAGGGAAAAACCAGAAAGGCGAAGGCACAAACTGAAATCAAACTAGCTGAAGGCATAATGGGTAACAAAAAACATTTAAAAAAAATATTAGAAACAAGAGGAAGACCAAGGACAGCATAGGACCGTTATTAAGTAAGGAGGGAAAAACAATAACAGAAAATATGGAAATGGCAGAGGAACTAAATGATTTCTTTGTTTTGGTCTTCACCAAGAAGGTTGGTAGTGATTGGATTCCTAACGTAGGGGAGGCAATAAAATTGGGATAGGAACAGAAGCTAAAATAGGGAAAAATTTCTTAGACAAGTTAGATGTCTTCAAGTTTCCAGGGCCAAATGATATGTAGAGCCCTGGAAATCCGTGGATATTTGCATTATATCCGCGGATACAATGCAGATATCCTCAGACCATTTCTTGCAGATGCAAATCAGATATAGATCCACATATTTTTATTTATGCAGGGCTGGAGCCCTGAAAATATGCAGATATCCGCAGATATCCGCATTATATCTGCATCCGTGGATACAATATGGATATCCATGGCCCATTTCATGCAGATGCAGATCGGATGCGGATACACATATTTGTATCCGCGCAGGGCTCTAATGATATGCAACCTAGAAAACTCAAGGGGCTGACTCAGGAGACATCTGAGCCATTGGCTATTATCTTTGAAAAATCATGGAAGAATGGAGAGGTCCCAGAGGACTGGAAAAGAGCAAATATAGTGCCCATCTATAAAAAGGGAAATAAGGACAACCCAGAGAATTATAGACCAGTCAGTTTAACCTCTGTACCAGGAGAAATAATGGAGCAAATAATTAAGGAATCAATTAGTAAATATTTAGAAGTGAATAAGGTGTTAAGTGATAGTCAGCATGGATTTGTGAAGAACAAATTGTGTAAACCAACTTGATAGCTGTCTGTGGCGAGATAACAAGCCTTATGGATAGAGGGGAAGTGGTAGATATGGTGTAACTAGACTTTAGTAAGGCTTTTGATATGGTCTTGCATCACCTTCTCATTAACAAACTAGGGAAGTACATCCTGGATGGAACTACTATAAGATGGGTGCAAAACTGGTTGCATAATTGCTCCCAGAGAGTAGTTATCAATGGGTCACGGTCATGCTGGAAGGGTATAATGAGCTGCGTTCCACAGGGATCAGTTCTGGATTCAGTTCTGTTCAATATTTTCGTCAATGATTTAGATCATGGCATAGAGAGTACACTTATAAAGTTTGCCAATGGGACCAGGCTGAGAGGGGTTGCAAGTGCTTTGGATGATAGGATCACAATTCAAAATGATTTGGACAAACTGGTCAAATGGTCTGAGATAAATAGAATGAAATTCAATATGGACAAGGGCAAAGTCGTCCACTGAGGAAAAAAACAATCAGTTGCACACATATAATGACTGCCCAGGAAGGAGTACTGCAGAAAGGGATCTGGGTGTCATAGTGGATCACAAGCTAAATTCGAATCAACAGTGTAATGCTGTTGCAAAAAAAAGCCAACACCATTCTGGGATGTATTAACAGGAATACTGTACATAAGACACGAGAAGTAATTCTTCTTCTCTGCTCCACACTCATTAGGCTTCAATTGGAGTATAATGTCCAGGTCTGGACATCTCATTTCAGGATAGATGTGGAAAAATTGGAGAAAGGTTCAGAAAAGAGCAACACAAATGATTAAAGGTCTGGAGCACTTGACTTATGAGGGAAGATTGAAAGAACTGGGGTTGTTTAGTTTGGAAAAGAGGGGATATGATAATAGCTTTCAAGTACCTAAAAGGTTGTCAAAAAGAAGAGGGAGAAAAATTGTCCTCCTTAACCACTGATGATAGGACAAGAAGCAATGGGCTTAAATTATGGCAAGAGAGGTTTAGGTTGGAAATTAGGAAAAAATTCCCAACTGTCAGGGTGATTAACCCCTGGAATAAGTTGCCTTAAGGAGGTTGTGGAATCTTCATCATTGGAAGTTTTAAGAGCAGGTTAGACAAATACCTCTCAGAGATGGTTTAAGATGGTACTTGGTCCTGCCATGCGTGCAGGGGACTGGAGTCGATGACCTCTCATGGTCCCTTCCAGCTTCTATGATTCTATGTTGTATCTGAGCACACCTCAAGTATCTGAAGAGTGACATCAAACCCCACTTGTTTCATTCGCTTCCAGCCTGTAAGAGAAACATCTTTACTAGTAGTGTTTATGTTTTGTGCTAAGTTTAGGCTTTGGTATTTCATTTCAGGTCTGATCCAAAGCACAAGTGGAGTCAGTGGGAGTCTTTTCATTGACCTCAGTGGGCCTTAAATGCGTTTCTTTGCTCTGGGAATGATTAGTTCTATGGCTATGCTTATGTCTGGCAAGATTGAATTCCACAGAAGCAGTGCAAGCAGAATTTAGCCCATTCTGCCATGCTTCAGCAAGTGATTATATTTATACTAGGGATTTTCTTTAACTTGGAAAAACAGATGTAGATGGTTTTGTGTTTAAAATATCATTTGAAAAAAAAGTATTCTCTAAATTTTCCTTTGTAAAATAAGTAAAGCTAATTTTTGTCTGACCAAAGATTCCACAACACTAACTTTTTAATTGTCCAGCTACCTTATCGGTTTGATGGACGCATTTAATGAAAAAGCAGAGGAGCTGATGAAGAAGTTAGAGGAAAAAGCAGATGGAAAAACTGAAGTTGGAATATTGAGCATGATGAGCCAGGTGACTTTGGATGTTATTGCAAAGGTACAGACTGTCTGATTTCCTTTTTAGACTGTATGGCTATGTCTACACTTGTTAATTTAGGTCGTCTTAGCTAAGGCGACTTAGCATATCTACACTTAAATTTTAAGTCGACTTTGGGGGGACCCTAAAAGTCGACCTAGAGCGTCCACACTGGATGCCTAGATCGACTTGTAGCAGCTAGGGGGACCTTGGACTGGTCCCTGGTGAGGGGTGGTCCGCTTTCCAACTGCCAGGGGGTTCAGCCTTTGCCCCATTGTACCTGGGTGCAATGGTGCAAATGGGGAAAGGGACCCTGGCAGGGCATACGTGTAGGGGGGCAGGGCTCTGCACTGCCCTTTGGGGGGGGGCATACCAGACTCCCTGTGCCACTCTCCCTGGCAGGGAGGGCAGAGGGGGAGTCCTGGAGAGCCCTAAGTCGACTTAGAGTCAACATAGTACTACTCCAGGTCTACACTGGGTTAAGTCGACTTTCTAAATTCGACTTAAGCCAAAAGTTGACTTAATACGAGGTTTTAAAAGTCAACTTAATTTTCCTTAAGTCGACTTAAGCAGCTTACTTAAGTCGACTTAAGGAAAGTGTAGTGTGGACGCAGAGTAAATTAAGTCGACTTAAGCAAGCTTAAATTGACTTAATTTACAAGTGTAGACGCACCCTATGTCACAGAGAACAGTTCAAGCGCAGCTACCTACACTAAACCAAAGTCAGAGGGCCATAGCTGTGACATAGAAAACTTGCCCCTGAATGCCAGTTATACTCTGTAACTAGACCCAGCAAAGTCAAAGTGAATTAAGATAAGTCCTCATGGAATAAGCTCCTACTCAACCTGTCCAAGGGTGGCAGAATTTGTCTGCCATAAGTGATGGAGGACAACATTTTCAAAGGTGTTTTAAGTCCCACTTTTAGAAGCCCCTAAGTGACATATGTGCTCTTTAGAAATGGATCTTGGTGACTTTTCTAAATGTTGCTCATGGGCTGTTACACTGAGGCTGTGTGTACATTGCTATTGGAGGTGTAATATGCACCTCATGTTGCCATACCAGTGCAAGTTTTTATCTTGCTAGCACACCAAAGTGGCAGGGACTCAGCATGGGCTAGCAGCAGGAATACGTGCCCAGGGTCCCAGATGGGCTTGTAAAACTCATGGTCAAGACTCTCCTGCCATTTTTGGTGTACTACCTAGATTATGCCTCCCTAAGCTGCAGATGACACCTTTGACTGCACTGCAT
Source organism: Pelusios castaneus (assembly GCA_007922175.1). Taxonomy (NCBI): domain Eukaryota; kingdom Metazoa; phylum Chordata; order Testudines; family Pelomedusidae; genus Pelusios; species Pelusios castaneus. The sequence continues at coordinate 12,329 of VOCT01072215.1, forward strand.
CATAGACATAGCCTTAGAGAGCCCTCCAAGTCTGTTTCATCTTTTCCTTCTCCCCAAATCTCAGAGGAACATGTCAATATTAATTCACATATGTGTACATGTTCTCATTGCCATTAGACATCAACATAAAACTTGCCATGCCTGTACCCCCTCTGCCTGATCCAGACAGGGTTGGTAGAAGGGAGAAGCAAATGACTACCCCCACTGGGAAGACAGGGGAGGTAGTGTGATAAAGAGGGGTGTCTCTGAGCCACTATCTCTTCCATCTACTTCTGGGCTGTAGATGCCACCCTTTGCTCAGGGCTTTGCCTAAAGGTAGACTCTAGCCCTAAGGTACTAGCATGACATAGAAACAGGACATTTTTAATTATACATGAAATAAGCAGAAGAATTTAATCAGCGAATATCTGCCTCTTTCTCTCAATGTTCTCAGGTGGCCTTTGGCATGGAATTAAACACACTGCACAATGACCAGACGCCTTTCCCGCATGCAGTGTCCATGGTCATGAAAGGAATGCACGAGACACGCATGCCCTTTGTGAAGGTCTGTACACATCTCACTTCAGTTAGTGCTCTCTTCACAGTGAAGCTGAAGTCACTGCACGCATATTGACCTGTGAGTGCAGTGGGCGGTGCTTGTATTTGCACCTCTTTACAATAGAAAGAGGATCAGCAGAATAAGATGGTTCCTCTCAGGGCCCCAGGCTGCCCATCACTGTGTCCCCCACCCCATGGCGGCCTGTGTGCTGGGCTGTCCCTGTGGCCATAGGCCACTCTCTGCCACGATCCCAACCTAGCTTCAATCCGGCTGGCCTGCCATGATCCCTGGACGGCCGCAGCGGCTGCACTGTATGTCAGCTGGTCCCAGCCCCAGTGCGGAGCGAACACGTGTCATCTTGCCCCACCCCCAGGGGCAGACAAACTGGCCCAGGGGAAGGGCAGGAGCACGGAGCCTAGCCTCAGGCCCCAGAGCCACGCCCCCCAGGACCGGCAGAGCAGAGGCCTCTCCCTAAAGCCTACTGGCCCTGAGCAGGGTAGCAGTGGGGGCCAGATCAAGCAGGGGCCTTAGGGGCTTGAGCATAGTCCCCACCTTAAACCATGGCCTGGGGCTTCAGCTCCTATAGAGCATGCATTGATCCAGTCCTGTTTCCTCTGTCTCTTTCCTTTTCTCACTCTTTTTGAAATAAAATTTAACTAGCCCTTTAAGGAACTTGTGCACTGAACAATATATGTTTCTATCTCTTCTCTATCTACTTTCTCTCTTTCTTTCTGTCTCGGAAGAGAAGGATCGACGGATCTGAAAAAGAACCATAATCTAGAACTGGTTAGAAAATTGGTTTTCTTTCTGTGGAAAACTCTGAATTTTTTTTTGGCAAAAATTAATATACCAGATCTTTTCAGCTGAAAAATTAAATAATTTTATTTGAAAATATTCCCGAACTGTCTTCTTGGAGTTCCATTTCAGGTGCCTTATGCTTCCATTCTTCTCTATAGGTCAGCATCCTTGGTTGGACTACCTCTCCCATCATGTATGATGGTTTCTCCTCATAGAGAAGGTGCTTCCTGGGAGTCGCTGGCCATGGTGCGTGAAGCAGCTGAACTGAGCTATGGCTGCTGTGAGGCACTATAATAACATATCCAAACTGAAATATTTCAGTTTTCAAGCATTTGGTCATTCAAAAAGAGAATCAAAGTTTTCCACAGAAAGAAAATATTTTTGGCAAAAAAATTCATTTAGTCAAACCCAATTTTTTATTAAAAAAGCGTTTTGACCAGCCTTAGTCTCTACACCTCTTTCATTTATGCTGCAAAGCTAGTAAAATGACCGAGTATATTTTATATTCAGTACGTGCCAGGAAAACAAAAACTGATAAAGGAGATCTGGGAAAGTGTGAGACTGCTGCGTCGTACAGGAAAGGAATGCATTGAGCAGAGGTGGGAGGTTCTCCGGAATGGAGAAGAAGCCCCACGAGATATTCTTACCAAGATCCTGCAAGGGAATGGTAAGAAACAATGTTCTCTGGTTCCGTTGTTCTGTGGGTTGTTCTGCAGGGCTAAACACTGGATCCAAATATACCCAACATTTGGGGATTCATATCTGGCTGTGAACTTTGAGGCACAGTCCTTTCTCTATCTTGTAGGAATGCTTCTTCCAAGCTGAAGATCCAAAAAAGAGTTTGTTACAAGTGGGACCTTTGTTCTCATAATTTACTGCTTCCTGATTTTTAAATAGGCCTCCTTTTGCATTTGGAATCAGAATTTGGGTTAGGGTCACCATAAAGCTGCCTTCCACTCTAATCCCCACTTCCTATGTCCTTAAAATGTTGTTAA